>JBBMRE010000199.1:0-340000 GCA_037974335.1 Prionace glauca
TCACGTGCTCACTGTGTGGGTGAGAGGCAGACACAGGGACCGAGAGAGACACCAGGGACCGAGTGAGACACAGCGACCGAGAGAGACACAGGGACCGAGAGAGAGACACAGGGACCCGAGAGAGACACTGGGACCGAGAGAGACACAGGGACCGAGAGAGAGGCAGGGACCGAGAGAGAGACACAGGGACCGAGAGAGAGACACAGGGAGCGAGAGCGAGACACAGGGACCGAGTGGGACACAGGGACTGACAGAGAGACACAGGGAGCAAGAGAGAGACACAGGGAACGAGAGAGAGACACAGCGACTGAGAAAGAGACACAGGGACTGAGAGAGAGACAGGGATGGAGAGAGACACCGGGACCGAGATTGACACAGGGACCGAGCGAGAGACACAGGGGACCGAGAGAGACACAGGGACCGAGAGAGAGACACAGGGACCGAGAGAGGCACAGGGACCGAGTGAGAGACACAGGGACCGAGAGAGACACAGGGACCGAGAGAGAGACACAGGAACCGAGAGAGACACTGTGACTGAGACAGTCACAGGGACAAAGTGAGACACAGGGACCGAGAGAGACGCAGAGAGCAAGAGAGAGAGACAGGGACCGAGAGAGAGACACAGGGACCGAGAGAGACACCGGGACCGAGAGAGACACAGGGACCGAGAGAGAGACAGGGATCGAGAGAGAGAGAGACACAGGGACCAAGAGAGAGACACAGGGACCAAGATAGAGACACAGGGACCGAGAGAGAGACTCAGGGACCGAGAGAAAAGTCACAGGGACTGAGAGAGAGACAGGGACCGAGAGAGAGACACAGGAACCGAGTGAGACACAGGGACCGAGAGAGAGACACAGGGACCGAGAGAGAGAGACAGGGACCGAGAGAGACACAGGGACTGAGAGAGACACAGTGATCGAGAGAGACACAGGGACCGAGAGAGACCCAGGGACCGAGAGAGAGACACAGGGACCGAGAGAGAAACAGGGACCGAGAGAGACACAGGGACCGACAGAGAGACACAGGGACCGAGAGAGACACAGGGACTGACAGAGAGACACAGGGGACCGAGAGAGACACAGGGACCGACAGAGAGACACAGGGATCGAGAGAGACACAGGGACTGAGAGAGAGACACAGGGACTGAGAGAGAGACACAGTGACCGAGAGAGACACAGGGACTGACAGAGAGACACAGGGACCGAGAGAGACACAGGGACCGAGTGAGACACAGCGACCGAGAGAGACACAGGGACCGAGAGAGAGACACAGGGACCGAGAGAGACACCGGGACCGAGAGAGACACAGGGACCGAGAGAGAGGCAGGGACCGAGAGAGACACACAGGGACCGACAGAGTGACACAGGGAGCGAGAGCGAGACTCAGGGACCGAGTGAGACACAGGGACTGACAGAGAGACACAGGGAGCAAGAGAGAGACACAGGGAACGAGAGAGAGACACATGGACCGAGAAAGAGACACAGGGACTGAGAGAGAGACAGGGACAGAGAGAGACACAGAGAGTAAGAGAGAGAGACAGGGACCGAGAGAGACACCGGGACCGAGATTGACACAGGGAACCGAGCGAGAGACACAGGGACCGACAGAGACACAGGGACCGAGAGAGAGACACAGGGACCGAGAGAGACACAGGGACCGAGAGAGAGAGACACTGGGACCGAGAGAGACACAGGGACCGAGGGAGAGAGACACAGGGAACGAGAGAGACACAGGGACCGAGTGAGAGAAACAGGGACTGAGCGAGTCACAGGGACCGTGTGAGAGAGACAGGGACCGAGAGAGACACAGGGACTGAGAGAGACACAGGGATCGAGAGAGACACAGGGACCGTGAGAGACACAGGGACCGAGAGAGAGACACAGGGACCGAGAGAGACACAGGGACCGACAGAGAGACACAGGGACCGAGAGAGACACAGGGACTGAGAGAGAGAGACACAGGGACCGAGAGAGACACAGGGACCGTGAGAGACACAGGGACTGAGAGAGAGAGACACAGGGACCGAGAGAGACACAGGGGACGAGTGACACACAGGGACCGAGAGAGAGACACAGGGACCGAGAGAGACACGGGGACGGAGAGAGACACAGGGACCGAGAGAGAGACAGGGACCGAGGAGAGAGAGAGACACAGGGACAAAGAGAGAGACACAGGGACCAAGAGAGAGACACAGTGACCAAGAGAGAGACACAGGGACCGAGAGAGAGACTCAGGGACCGAGAGAGAGACACAGGGACCGAGAGAGAGACAGGGAGCGAGTGAGAGACACAGGGACAGAGAGAGAGACACAGGGACCGAGTGAGACACAGAGACCGAGAGAGTGACAGGGACCGAGAGAGACACAGGGACCCAGAGAGAGTCACAGGGACCGACAGAGACACTGAAACTGAGAGAGAGAGACAGGGAGCAAATGAGACACAGGGACCGAGTGAGACACAGGGACCGAGAGAGAGACACAATCGTCCTAGAGAGAAAGACAGGGAGCGAGAGAGAGACACAGGGACCGAGAGAGAGAGACTCAGGGACCGAGAGAGAGACACAAGGACCAAGAGAGACACAGGGACCGAGAGAGAGATAGTGACCGAGAGAGACACAGGGACTGAGAGAGAGAGACTCAGGGACCGAGAGAGAGACACAAGGACCGAGAGAGACACAGGGACCGAGTGAGACACAGGGGTGAGAGAGAGACACAGGGACCGAGAGAGACACAGGGACCGAGTGAGACACAGCGACCGAGAGAGAGACACAGGGACCGAGAGAGAGACACAGGGACCGAGAGAGAGGCAGGGACCGAGAGAGAGACACAGGGACCGAGAGAGAGACACAGGGAGCGAGAGCGAGGACACAGGGACCGAGTGAGACACAGGGACTGACAGAGAGACACAGGGAGCAAGAGAGAGACACAGGGAACGAGAGAGAGACACAGGGACCGAGAAAGAGACACAGGGACTGAGAGAGAGACAGGGACCGAGAGAGACACCGGGACCGAGATTGACACAGGGACCGAGCGAGAGACACAGGGTCCGAGAGAGACACAGGGACTGAGAGAGAGAGACACAGGGACCGAGAGAGACACAGGGACCGTGAGAGACACAGGGACTGAGAGAGAGAGACACAGGGACCGAGAGAGACACAGGGGACGAGTGACACACAGGGACCGAGAGAGAGACACAGGGACCGAGAGAGACACCGGGGACGGAGAGAGACACAGGGACCGAGAGAGAGACAGGGACCGAGAGAGAGAGAGACACAGGGACAAAGAGAGAGACACAGGGACCAAGAGAGAGACACAGCGACCGAGAGAGAGACACAGGGACCGAGAGAGAGACTCAGGGACCGAGAGAGAGACACAGGGACCAAGAGAGAGTCACAGGTACTGAGAGAGAGACAGGGACCGAGAGAGAGACAGGGAGCGAGTGAGAGACACAGGGACAGAGAGAGAGACACAGGGACCGAGAGAGACACAGGGACCGACAGAGAGACACAGGGACCGAGAGAGACACTGGGACTGAGAGAGAGAGACACAGGGACCGAGAGAGACACAGGGACCGTGAGAGACACAGGGACTGAGAGAGAGAGACACAGGGACCGAGAGAGACACAGGGGACGAGTGACACACAGGGACCGAGAGAGAGACACAGGGACCGAGAGAGACACGGGGACGGAGAGAGACACAGGGACCGAGAGAGAGACAGGGACCGAGAGAGAGAGAGACACAGGGACAAAGAGAGAGACACAGGGACCAAGAGAGAGACACAGCGACCGAGAGAGAGACACAGGGACCGAGAGAGAGACTCAGGGACCGAGAGAGAGACACAGGGACCGAGAGAGAGACAGGGAGCGAGTGAGAGACACAGGGACAGAGAGAGAGACACAGGAACCGAGTGAGACACAGAGACCGAGAGAGTGACAGGGACCGAGAGAGACACAGGGACCCAGAGAGAGTCACAGGACCGACAGAGACACTGAAACTGAGAGAGAGAGACAGGGAGCAAATGAGACACAGGGACCGAGTGAGACACAGGGACCGAGAGAGAGACAGGGAGCGAGTGAGAGACACAGGGACAGAGAGAGAGACACAGGGACCGAGTGAGACACAGAGACCGAGAGAGAGAGACAGGGTCCGAGAGAGAGAGACCCAGGGACCGAGTGAGACTCAGAGACCGAGAGAGTGACAGGGACCGAGTGAGACACAGGGACCCAGAGAGAGTCACAGGGACCGACAGAGACACTGAAACTGAGAGAGAGAGACAGGGAGCAAATGAGACACAGGGACCGAGAGAGAGACAGGGACCGAGTGAGCGACACAGAGACCGAGTGAGACACAGGGACCGAGAGAGAGACACAATCGTCCTAGAGAGAAAGACAGGGAGCGAGAGAGAGACACAGGGACCGAGTGAGACACAGAGACCGAGAGAGACACAGGGACCGAGAGAGAGATAGTGACCGAGAGAAAAGTCACAGGGACTGAGAGAGAGACAGGGACCGAGAGAGAGACACAGGGACCGAGAGAGAGAGACACAGGGACCGAGAGAGAAACAGGGACCGAGAGAGGACACAGGGACCGAGAGAGAGAGACACAGGGACCGAGAGAGAAACAGGGACCGAGAGAGACACAGGGACCGACAGAGACACACAGGGACCGAGAGAGACACAGGGACTGACAGAGAGACACAGGGACCGAGAGAGACACAGGGACCGACAGAGAGACACAGGGATCGAGGGAGACACAGGGACTGAGAGAGAGACACAGGGACTGAGAGAGAGACACAGTGACCGAGAGAGACACAGGGACTGACAGAGAGACACAGGGACCGAGAGAGACACAGGGACCGAGTGAGACACAGCGACCGGGAGAGACACAGGGACCGAGAGAGAGACACAGGGGACCGAGAGAGACACCGGGACCGAGAGAGACACAGGGACCGAGAGAGAGGCAGGGACCGAGAGAGACACACAGGGACCGAAAGAGAGACACAGGGAGCGAGAGCGAGACACAGGGACCGAGTGAGACACATGGACTGACAGAGAGACACAGGGAGCAAGAGAGAGACACAGGGAACGAGAGAGAGACACAGGGACCGAGAAAGAGACACAGGGACTGAGAGAGAGACAGGGACAGAGAGAGACACAGAGAGTAAGAGAGAGAGACAGGGAACGAGAGAGACACCGGGGACCGAGATTGACACAGGGACCGAGCGAGAGACACAGGGACCGACAGAGACACAGGGACCGAGAGAGAGACACAGGGACCGAGAGAGACACAGGGACCGAGAGAGAGAGACACTGGGACCGAGAGAGACACAGGGACCGAGGGAGAGAGACACAGGGAACGAGAGAGACACAGGGACCGAGTGAGAGACAGGGAGCGAGTGAGAGACACAGGGACAGAGAGACAGACACAGGGACCGAGTGAGACACAGAGACCGAGAGAGAGAGACAGGGACCGAGAGAGAGACTCAGGGACCGAGAGAGAGACACAGGGACCAAGAGAGAGTCACAGGTACTGAGAGAGAGACAGGGACCGAGAGAGAGACAGGGAGCGAGTGAGAGACACAGGGACAGAGAGAGAGACACAGGGACCGAGTGAGACACAGAGACCGAGAGAGAGAGACAGGGTCCGAGAGAGAGAGACACAGGGACCGAGTGAGACACAGAGACTGAGAGAGTGACAGGGACCGAGAGAGACACAGGGACCCAGAGAGAGTCACAGGGACCGACAGAGACACTGAAACTGAGAGAGAGAGACAGGGAGCAAATGAGACACAGGGACCGAGAGAGAGACACAGGGACCGAGAGAGTCACAGGGACTGAGAGAGAGAGACACAGAGACCGAGAGAGAGACACAAGGACCGAGAGAGACACAGGGACCGAGAGAGACACAGCGACCGAGAGAGACACAGCGACCGAGAGAGAGACAGGGACCGAGAGAGAGAGACACAGGGAACGAGAGAGACACAGGGACCGAGTGAGAGACACAGGGACCGAGAGAGAGTCACAGGGACCGAGAGAGACACAGGCACCGAGAGTGAGACACAGGGACTGAGATAGAGACACAGGGACGGAGAGAGAGACACAGGGACTGAGCGAGAGACACAGGGACCGAGAGAGAGTCACAGGGACCGAGAGAGACACAGGCACCGAGAGTGAGACACAGGGACCGAGAGAGTCACAGGGACCGAGAGAGAGACACAGGGACCGACAGAGACTCTGAAACTGAGAGAGAGACACAGGGACCGACAGAGACACTGAAACTGAGAGAGAGACACAGGGACCGAGAGAGAGACAGGGACCGAGAGAGAGAGAGACACAGGGACCAAGAGAGAGACACAGGGACCGAGAGAGAGACACAGGGACCGAGAGAGAGACTCAGGGACCGAGAGAGAGTCACAGGGACTGAGAGAGAGAGAGGGACCGAGAGAGAGACACAGGAACCGAGTGAGACACAGGGACCGAGAGAGAGACACAGGGACCGAGAGAGAGACACAGGGACCGAGAGAGACACAGGGACTGAGAGAGACACAGGGATCGAGAGAGAGACACAGGTACCGTGAGAGACACAGGGACCGAGAGAGAGACACAGGGACCGAGAGAGACACAGGGACCGACAGAGACACAGGGACTGAGAGAGAGAGACACAGGGACCGAGAGAGACACAGGGACCGGGAGAGACACAGGGACTGAGAGAGAGAGACACAGGGACCGAGAGAGACACAGGGTCCGAGAGAGACACCGGGACGGAGAGAGACACAGGGACCGAGAGAGACACAGGGACAAAGAGAGAGACACATGGACCAAGAGAGAGACACAGGGACCGAGAGAGAGACTCAGGGACCGAGAGAGAGACACAGGAACCAAGAGAGAGTCACAGGTACTGAGAGAGAGACAGGGACCGAGAGAGAGACACAGGGACAAAGAGAGAGACACAGCGACCGAGAGAGAGACACAGGGACCGAGAGAGACACCGGGACGGAGAGAGACACAGGGACCGAGAGAGAGACAGGGACCAAGAGAGAGAGAGACACAGGGACAAAGAGAGAGACACAGGGACCAAGAGAGAGAGAGACACAGGGACAAACAGAGAGACACAGTGACCAAGAGAGAGACACAGGGACCGAGAGAGAGACTCAGGGACCGAGAGAGAGACACAGGGACCAAGAGAGAGTCACAGGGACCGAGAGAGAGACTCAGGGACCGAGAGAGAGACTTGGACCAAGAGAGAGACACAGGGACAAAGAGAGAGACACAGCGACCGAGAGAGAGACACAGGGACCGAGAGAGAGACTCAGGGACTGAGAGAGAGACACAGGGACCAAGAGAGAGTCACAGGTACTGAGAGAGAGACAGGGATCGAGAGAGAGACAGGGAGCGAGTGAGAGACACAGGGACAGAGAGAGAGACACAGGGACCCAGTGAGACACAGAGACCGAGAGAGAGAGACAGGGTCCGAGAGAGAGAGACACAGGGACCGAGTGAGACTCAGAGACCGAGAGAGTGACAGGGACCGACTGAGACACAGGGACCCAGAGAGAGTCACAGGGACCGACAGAGACACTGAAACTGAGAGAGAGAGACAGGGAGCAAATGAGACACAGGGACCGAGAGAGAGACAGGGACCGAGTGAGAGACACAGGGACCGAGTGAGACACATGGACCGAGAGAGAGACACAATTGTCCTAGAGAGAAAGACAGGGAGCGAGAGAGAGACACAGGGACCGAGAGAGACACAGGGACCGAGTGAGACACAGAGACCGAGAGAGACACAGGGACCGAGAGAGAGATAGTGACCGAGAGAGACACAGGGACTGAGAGAGAGAGACACAGGGACCGAGAGAGAGACACAAGGACCGAGAGAGACACAGGGACCAAGTGAGACACAGGGGTGAGAGGCAGACACAGGGACCGAGAGAGACACAGGGACCGAGTGAGACACAGCGACCGAGAGAGACACAGGGACCGAGAGAGAGACACAGGGACCCGAGAGAGACACTGGGACCGAGAGAGACACAGGGACCGAGAGAGAGGCAGGGACCGAGAGAGAGACACAGGGACCGAGAGAGAGACACAGGGAGCGAGAGCGAGACACAGGGACCGAGTGGGACACAGGGACTGACAGAGAGACACAGGGAGCAAGAGAGAGACACAGGGAACGAGAGAGAGACACAGCGACTGAGAAAGAGACACAGGGACTGAGAGAGAGACAGGGATGGAGAGAGACACCGGGACCGAGATTGACACAGGGACCGAGCGAGAGACACAGGGACCGAGAGAGACACAGGGACCGAGAGAGAGACACAGGGACCGAGAGAGGCACAGGGACCGAGTGAGAGACACAGGGACCGAGAGAGACACAGGGACCGAGAGAGAGACACAGGAACCGAGAGAGACACTGTGACTGAGACAGTCACAGGGACAAAGTGAGACACAGGGACCGAGAGAGACGCAGAGAGTAAGAGAGAGAGACAGGGACCGAGAGAGAGACACAGGGACCGAGAGAGACACCGGGACCGAGAGAGACACAGGGACCGAGAGAGAGACAGGGATCGAGAGAGAGAGAGACACAGGGACCAAGAGAGAGACACAGGGACCAAGATAGAGACACAGGGACCGAGAGAGAGACTCAGGGACCGAGAGAAAAGTCACAGGGACTGAGAGAGAGACAGGGACCGAGAGAGAGACACAGGAACCGAGTGAGACACAGGGACCGAGAGAGAGACACAGGGACCGAGAGAGAGAGACAGGGACCGAGAGAGACACAGGGACTGAGAGAGACACAGTGATCGAGAGAGACACAGGGACCGAGAGAGACCCAGGGACCGAGAGAGAGACACAGGGACCGAGAGAGAAACAGGGACCGAGAGAGACACAGGGACCGACAGAGAGACACAGGGACCGAGAGAGACACAGGGACTGACAGAGAGACACAGGGACCGAGAGAGACACAGGGACCGACAGAGAGACACAGGGATCGAGAGAGACACAGGGACTGAGAGAGAGACACAGGGACTGAGAGAGAGACACAGTGACCGAGAGAGACACAGGGACTGACAGAGAGACACAGGGACCGAGAGAGACACAGGGACCGAGTGAGACACAGCGACCGAGAGAGACACAGGGACCGAGAGAGAGACACAGGGACCGAGAGAGACACCGGGACCGAGAGAGACACAGGGACCGAGAGAGAGGCAGGGACCGAGAGAGACACACAGGGACCGACAGAGTGACACAGGGAGCGAGAGCGAGACTCAGGGACCGAGTGAGACACAGGGACTGACAGAGAGACACAGGGAGCAAGAGAGAGACACAGGGAACGAGAGAGAGACACAGGGACCGAGAAAGGGACACAGGGACTGAGAGAGAGACAGGGACAGAGAGAGGCACAGAGAGTAAGAGAGAGAGACAGGGACCGAGAGAGACACCGGGACCGAGATTGACACAGGGACCGAGCGAGAGACACAGGGACCGACAGAGACACAGGGACCGAGAGAGAGACACAGGGACCGAGAGAGACACAGGGACCGAGAGAGAGAGACACTGGGACCGAGAGAGACACAGGGACCGAGGGAGAGAGACACAGGGAACGAGAGAGACACAGGGACCGAGTGAGAGAAACAGGGACTGAGCGAGTCACAGGGACCGTGTGAGAGAGACAGGGACCGAGAGAGACACAGGGACTGAGAGAGACACAGGGATCGAGAGAGACACAGGGACCGTGAGAGACACAGGGACCGAGAGAGAGACACAGGGACCGAGAGAGACACAGGGACCGACAGAGAGACACAGGGACCGAGAGAGACACAGGGACTGAGAGAGAGAGACACAGGGACCGAGAGAGACACAGGGACCGTGAGAGACACAGGGACTGAGAGAGAGAGACACAGGGACCGAGAGAGACACAGGGGACGAGTGACACACAGGGACCGAGAGAGAGACACAGGGACCGAGAGAGACACGGGGACGGAGAGAGACACAGGGACCGAGAGAGAGACAGGGACCGAGAGAGAGAGAGACACAGGGACAAAGAGAGAGACACAGGGACCAAGAGAGAGACACAGTGACCGAGAGAGAGACACAGGGACCGAGAGAGAGACTCAGGGACCGAGAGAGAGACACAGGGACCGAGAGAGAGACAGGGAGCGAGTGAGAGACACAGGGACAGAGAGAGAGACACAGGGACCGAGTGAGACACAGAGACCGAGAGAGTGACAGGGACCGAGAGAGACACAGGGACCCAGAGAGAGTCACAGGGACCGACAGAGACACTGAAACTGAGAGAGAGAGACAGGGAGCAAATGAGACACAGGGACCGAGTGAGACA
This sequence comes from Prionace glauca, assembly GCA_037974335.1. Classification (NCBI taxonomy): domain Eukaryota; kingdom Metazoa; phylum Chordata; class Chondrichthyes; order Carcharhiniformes; family Carcharhinidae; genus Prionace; species Prionace glauca. The sequence goes on from JBBMRE010000199.1 coordinate 10,343, forward strand.
CAGGGACCGAGAGAGAGACACAATCGTCCTAGAGAGAAAGACAGGGAGCGAGAGAGAGACACAGGGACCGAGAGAGAGAGACTCAGGGACCGAGAGAGAGACACAAGGACCGAGAGAGACACAGGGACCGAGAGAGAGATAGTGACCGAGAGAGACACAGGGACTGAGAGAGAGAGACTCAGGGACCGAGAGAGAGACACAAGGACCGAGAGAGACACAGGGACCGAGTGAGACACAGGGGTGAGAGAGAGACACAGGGACCGAGAGAGACACAGGGACCGAGTGAGACACAGCAACCGAGAGAGAGACACAGGGACCGAGAGAGAGACACAGGGACCGAGAGAGGGGCAGGGACCGAGAGAGAGACACAGGGACCGAGAGAGAGACACAGGGAGCGAGAGCGAGACACAGGGACCGAGTGAGACACAGGGACTGACAGAGAGACACAGGGAGCAAGAGAGAGACACAGGGAACGAGAGAGAGACACAGGGACCGAGAAAGAGACACAGGGACTGAGAGAGAGACAGGGACCGAGAGAGACACCGGGACCGAGATTGACACAGGGACCGAGCGAGAGACACAGGGACCGAGAGAGACACAGGGACTGAGAGAGAGAGACACAGGGACCGAGAGAGACACAGGGACCGTGAGAGACACAGGGACTGAGAGAGAGAGACACAGGGACCGAGAGAGACACAGGGGACGAGTGACACACAGGGACCGAGAGAGAGACACAGGGACCGAGAGAGACACCGGGACGGAGAGAGACACAGGGACCGAGAGAGAGACAGGGACCGAGAGAGAGAGAGACACAGGGACAAAGAGAGAGACACAGGGACCAAGAGAGAGACACAGCGACCGAGAGAGAGACACAGGGACCGAGAGAGAGACTCAGGGACCGAGAGAGAGACACAGGGACCAAGAGAGAGTCACAGGTACTGAGAGAGAGACAGGGAGCGAGAGAGAGACAGGGAGCGAGTGAGAGACACAGGGACAGAGAGAGAGACACAGGGACCGAGAGAGACACAGGGACCGACAGAGAGACACAGGGACCGAGAGAGACACTGGGACTGAGAGAGAGAGACACAGGGACCGAGAGAGACACAGGGACCGTGAGAGACACAGGGACTGAGAGAGAGAGACACAGGGACCGAGAGAGACACAGGGGACGAGTGACACACAGGGACCGAGAGAGAGACACAGGGACCGAGAGAGACACGGGGACGGAGAGAGACACAGGGACCGAGAGAGAGACAGGGACCGAGAGAGAGAGAGACACAGGGACAAAGAGAGAGACACAGGGACCAAGAGAGAGACACAGCGACCGAGAGAGAGACACAGGGACCGAGAGAGAGACTCAGGGACCGAGAGAGAGACACAGGGACCGAGAGAGAGACAGGGAGCGAGTGAGAGACACAGGGACAGAGAGAGAGACACAGGAACCGAGTGAGACACAGAGACCGAGAGAGTGACAGGGACCGAGAGAGACACAGGGACCCAGAGAGAGTCACAGGGACCGACAGAGACACTGAAACTGAGAGAGAGAGACAGGGAGCAAATGAGACACAGGGACCGAGTGAGACACAGGGACCGAGAGAGAGACAGGGAGCGAGTGAGAGACACAGGGACAGAGAGAGAGACACAGGGACCGAGTGAGACACAGAGACCGAGAGAGAGAGACAGGGTCCGAGAGAGAGAGACACAGGGACCGAGTGAGACTCAGAGACCGAGAGAGTGACAGGGACCGAGTGAGACACAGGGACCCAGAGAGAGTCACAGGGACCGACAGAGACACTGAAACTGAGAGAGAGAGACAGGGAGCAAATGAGACACAGGGACCGAGAGAGAGACAGGGACCGAGTGAGCGACACAGGGACCGAGTGAGACACAGGGACCGAGAGAGAGACACAATCGTCCTAGAGAGAAAGACAGGGAGCGAGAGAGAGACACAGGGACCGAGAGAGACACAGGGACCGAGTGAGACACAGAGACCGAGAGAGACACAGGGACCGAGAGAGAGATAGTGACCGAGAGAGACACAGGGACTGAGAGAGAGAGACACAGGGACCGAGAGAGAGACACAAGGACCGAGAGAGACACAGGGACCGAGTGAGACACAGGGGTGAGAGGGAGACACAGGGACCGAGAGAGCCACAGGGACCGAGTGAGACACAGCGACCGAGAGAGACACAGGGACCGAGAGAGAGACACAGGGACCGAGAGAGACACCGGGACCGAGAGAGACACAGGGACCGAGAGAGAGGCAGGGACCGAGAGAGAGACACAGGGACCGAGAGAGAGACACAGGGAGCGAGAGCGAGATACAGGGACCGAGTGAGACACAGGGACTGACAGAGAGACACAGGGAGCAAGAGAGAGACACAGGGAACGAGAGAGAGACACAGGGACTGAGAAAGAGACACAGGGACTGAGAGAGAGACAGGGATGGAGAGAGACACCGGGACCGAGATTGACACAGGGACCGAGCGAGAGACACAGGGACCGAGAGAGACACAGGGACCGAGAGAGAGACACAGGGACCGAGAGCGGCACAGGGACCGAGTGAGAGACACAGGGACCGAGAGAGACACAGGGACCGAGAGAGAGACACAGGAACCGAGAGAGACACTGTGACTGAGACAGTCACAGGGACAAAGTGAGACACAGGGACCGAGAGAGACGCAGAGAGCAAGAGAGAGAGACAGGGACCGAGAGAGAGACACAGGGACCGAGAGAGACACCGGGACCGAGAGAGACACAGGGACCGAGAGAGAGAGACAGGGATCGAGAGAGAGAGAGACACAGGGACCAAGAGAGAGACACAGGGACCAAGATAGAGACACAGGGACCGAGAGAGAGACTCAGGGACCGAGAGAAAAGTCACAGGGACTGAGAGAGAGACAGGGACCGAGAGTGAGACACAGGGACCGAGAGAGAGACACAGGGACCGAGAGAGACACAGGGACCGAGAAAGAGACACAGGGACTGAGAGAGTCACAGGGACCGAGAGAGAGACACAGGCACCGAAAGTGAGACACAGGGACTGAGATAGAGACACAGGGACGGAGAGAGAGACACAGGGACCAAGAGAGACACCAGGACGGAGAGAGACACAGGGGTGAGAGAGAGATACAGGGACCGAGAGAGACACAGGGACCGAGTTAGAGACACAGGGACCAAGAGAGACACAGGGACCGAGAGAGACGCAGAGAGCAAGAGAGAGAGACAGGGACCGAGAGAGAGACACAGGGACCGAGAGAGACACCGGGACCGAGAGAGACACAGGGACCGAGAGAGAGACAGGGATCGAGAGAGAGAGAGACACAGGGACCAAGAGAGAGACACAGGGACCAAGATAGAGACACAGGGACCGAGAGAGAGACTCAGGGACCGAGAGAAAAGTCATAGGGACTGAGAGAGAGACAGGGACCGAGAGAGAGACACAGGGACCGAGAGAGAGACACAGGGACCGAGAGAGACACAGGGACCGAGAAAGAGACTCAGGGACTGAGAGAGTCACAGGGACCGAGAGAGAGACACAGGCACCGAAAGTGAGACACAGGGACTGAGATAGAGACACAGGGACGGAGAGAGAGACACAGGGACCAAGAGAGACACCAGCACGGAGAGAGACACAGGGGTGAGAGAGAGATACAGGGACCGAGAGAGACACAGGGACCGAGAGAGAGACACAGGGACCAAGAGAGACACAGGGACCGAGAGAGAGACACAGGGAGCAAGAGAGAGACACAGGGACCGAGACAGAGACAGGGACCGAGTGAGAGACACAGGGACCGAGAGAGAGACACAGGGACCGAGAGAGACACAGGGACCGAGTGAGAGACACAGGGATCGAGAGAGAGACTGGGACTGAGAGAGAGAATGACAGGAACCGAGAGAGAGACACAGGGACCGAGTGAGAGACAGGGACCGAGGGAGAGTGACAGGGTTCGAGAGAGAGAGAGACACAGGGACCGAGTGAGACACAGGGACTTAGAGAGTGACAGGGACCGAGTGAGACACAGGGACCGAGAGAGAGAGAGACACAGGGACCGAGAGAGACACAAGGACCTACCGAGAGACACAGGGACCGAGAGAGTCACAGGGACCGAGAGAGAGAGACACAGGGACCGACAGAGACTCTGAAACTGAGAGAGAGACACAGGGACCGAGAGAGAGACAGGGACCGAGAGAGAGAGAGACACAGGGACCAAGAGAGAGACACAGGGACCGGGAGAGAGACACAGGGACCGAGAGAGAGACTCAGGGACCGAGAGAGAGTCACAGGGACTGAGAGAGAGAGAGGGACCGAGAGAGAGACACAGGAACCGAGTGAGACACAGGGACCGAGAGAGAGACACAGGGACCGAGAGAGAGACACAGGGACCGAGAGAGACACAGGGACTGAGAGAGACAAAGGGATCGAGAGAGACACAGGGACCGTGAGAGACACAGGGACCGAGAGAGAGACACAGGGACCGAGAGAGACACAGGGACCGACAGAGACACAGGGACTGAGAGAGAGAGACACAGGGACCGAGAGAGACACAGGGACCGGGAGAGACACAGGGACTGAGAGAGAGAGACACAGGGACCGAGAGAGACACCGGGACGGAGAGAGACACAGGGACCGAGAGAGAGACAGGGACCAAGAGAGAGAGAGACACAGGGACAAAGAGAGAGACACAGGGACCAAGAGAGAGACACAGGGACCGAGAGAGAGACTCAGGGACCGAGAGAGAGACACAGGGACCAAGAGAGAGTCACAGGTACTGAGAGAGAGACAGGGACCGAGAGAGAGACACAGGGACAACGAGAGAGACACAGCGACCGAGAGAGAGACACAGGGACCGAGAGAGACACCGGGACGGAGAGAGACAAGGGACCGAGAGAGAGACAGGGACCAAGAGAGAGAGAGACACAGGGACAAAGAGAGAGACACAGGGACCAAGAGAGAGAGAGACACAGGGACAAAGAGAGAGACACAGGGACCAAGAGAGAGACACAGGGACCGAGGGAGAGACTCAGGGACCGAGAGAGAGACACAGGGACCAAGAGAGAGTCACAGGTACTGAGAGAGAGACAGGGACCGAGAGAGAGACAGGGAGCGAGTGAGAGACACAGGGACAGAGAGAGAGACACAGGGACCGAGTGAGACACAGAGACCGAGAGAGAGAGACAGGGTCCGAGAGAGAGAGACACAGGGACCGAGTGAGACTCAGAGACCGAGAGAGTGACAGGGACCGAGTGAGACACAGGGACCCAGAGAGAGTCACAGGGACCGACAGAGACACTGAAACTGAGAGAGAGAGACAGGGAGCAAATGAGACACAGGGACCGAGAGAGAGACAGGGACCGAGTGAGCGACACAGAGACCGAGTGAGACACAGGGACCGAGAGAGAGACACAATCGTCCTAGAGAGAAAGACAGGGAGCGAGAGAGAGACACAGGGACCGAGTGAGACACAGAGACCGAGAGAGACACAGGGACCGAGAGAGAGATAGTGACCGAGAGAAAAGTCACAGGGACTGAGAGAGAGACAGGGACCGAGAGAGAGACACAGGGACCGAGAGAGAGACACAGGGACCGAGAGAGAAACAGGGACCGAGAGAGACACAGGGACCGACAGAGAGAGACACAGGGACCGAGAGAGAAACAGGGACCGAGAGAGACACAGGGACCGACAGAGAAACACAGGGACCGAGAGAGACACAGGGACTGACAGAGAGACACAGGGACCGAGAGAGACACAGGGACCGACAGAGAGACACAGGGATCGAGGGAGACACAGGGACTGAGAGAGAGACACAGGGACTGAGAGAGAGACACAGTGACCGAGAGAGACACAGGGACTGACAGAGAGACACAGGGACCAAGAGAGACACAGGGACCGAGTGAGACACAGCGACCGAGAGAGACACAGGGACCGAGAGAGAGACACAGGGACCGAGAGAGACACCGGGACCGAGAGAGACACAGGGACCGAGAGAGAGGCAGGGACCGAGAGAGACACACAGGGACCGAGAGAGAGACACAGGGAGCGAGAGCGAGACACAGGGACCGAGTGAGACACATGGACTGACAGAGAGACACAGGGAGCAAGAGAGAGAAACAGGGAACGAGAGAGAGACACAGGGACCGAGAAAGAGACACAGGGACTGAGAGAGAGACAGGGACAGAGAGAGACACAGAGAGTAAGAGAGAGAGACAGGGACCGAGAGAGACACCGGGACCGAGATTGACACAGGGACCGAGCGAGAGACACAGGGACCGACAGAGACACAGGGACCGAGAGAGAGACACAGGGACCGAGAGAGACACAGGGACCGAGAGAGAGAGACACTGGGACCGAGAGAGACACAGGGACCGAGGGAGAGAGACACAGGGAACGAGAGAGACACAGGGACCGAGTGAGAGACAGGGAGCGAGTGAGAGACACAGGGACAGAGAGACAGACACAGGGACCGAGTGAGACACAGAGACCGAGAGAGAGAGACAGGGACCGAGAGAGAGACTCAGGGACCGAGAGAGAGACACAGGGACCAAGAGAGAGTCACAGGTACTGAGAGAGAGACAGGGACCGAGAGAGAGACAGGGAGCGAGTGAGAGACACAGGGACAGAGAGAGAGACACAGGGACCGAGTGAGACACAGAGACCGAGAGAGAGAGACAGGGTCCGAGAGAGAGAGACACAGGGACCGAGTGACACACAGAGACTGAGAGAGTGACAGGGACCGAGAGAGACACAGGGACCCAGAGAGAGTCACAGGGACCGACAGAGACACTGAAACTGAGAGAGAGAGACAGGGAGCAAATGAGACACAGGGACCGAGAAAGAGACACAGGGACCGAGAGAGTCACAGGGACTGAGAGAGAGAGACACAGAGACCGAGAGAGAGACACAAGGACCGAGAGAGACACAGGGACCGAGTGAGACACAGGGGTGAGAGGGAGACACAGGGACCGAGAGAGACACAGCGACCGAGAGAGACACAGCGACCGAGAGAGAGACAGGGACCGAGAGAGAGAGACACAGGGAACGAGAGAGACACAGGGACCGAGTGAGAGACACAGGGACCGAGAGAGAGTCACAGGGACCGAGAGAGACACAGGCACCGAGAGTGAGACACAGGGACTGAGATAGAGACACAGGGACGGAGAGAGAGACACAGGGACTGAGCGAGAGACACAGGGACCGAGAGAGAGTCACAGGGACCGAGAGAGACACAGGCACCGAGAGTGAGACACAGGGACTGAGATAGAGACACAGGGACGGAGAGAGTGACAGAGGGACCAAGAGAGACACCAGGATGGAGAGAGACACAGGGGTGAGAGAGAGATACAGGGACCGAGAGAGACACAGGGACCGAGTGAGAGACACAGGGACCAAGAGAGACACCAGGATGGAGAGAGACACAGGGGTGAGAGAGAGATACAGGGACCGAGTGAGACACAGCGACCGAGAGAGAGACAGGGACCGAGAGAGAGAGACACTGGGACCGAGAGAGACACAGGGACCGAGGGAGAGAGACACAGGGACCGAGAGAGACCAGGGACCGAGAGAGAGACACAGGGACCGAGAGAGAGACACAGGGACCGAGAGAGAGTCACAGGGACCGAGAGAGACACCAGGACGGAGAGAGACACAGGGGTGAGAGAGAGATACAGGGACCGAGAGAGACACAGGGACCGAGAGAGAGACACAGGGACCAAGAGAGACACAGGGACCGAGAGAGAGACAAAGTGACCGAGAGAGAGAGACAGGGACCGAGAGAGACACAGGGAGCAAGAGAGAGACACAGGGACCGAGAGAGACACAGGGAGCAATAGAGAGACACAGGGACCGAGACAGAGACAGGGACCGAGTGAGAGACACAGGGACCGAAAGAGAGACACAGGGACCGAGAGAGACACAGGGACCGAGTGAGAGACACAGGGATCGAGAGAGAGACTGGGACCGAGAGAGAGAATGACAGGGACCGAGAGAGAGACACAGGGACCGAGAGAGTCACAGGGACCGAGAGAGAGACACAGGGACCGACAGAGACTCTGAAACTGAGAGAGAGACACAGGGACCGACAGAGACACTGAAACTGAGAGAGAGACACAGGGACCGAGAGAGAGACAGGGACCGAGAGAGAGAGAGACACAGGGACCAAGAGAGAGACACAGGGACCGAGAGAGAAACACAGGGACCGAGAGAGAGACTCAGGGACCGAGAGAGAGTCACAGGGACTGAGAGAGAGAGAGGGACCGAGAGAGAGACACAGGAACCGAGTGAGACACAGGGACCGAGAGAGAGACACAGGGACCGAGAGAGAGACACAGGGACCGAGAGAGACACAGGGACTGAGAGAGACACAGGGATCGAGAGAGAGACACAGGGACCGTGAGAGACACAGGGACCGAGAGAGAGACACAGGGACCGAGAGAGACACAGGGACCGACAGAGACACAGGGACTGAGAGAGAGAGACACAGGGACCGAGAGAGACACAGGGACCGGGAGAGACACAGGGACTGAGAGAGAGAGACACAGGGACCGAGAGAGACACAGGGTCCGAGAGAGACACCGGGACGGAGAGAGACACAGGGACCGAGAGAGACACAGGGACCGAGAGAGAGACTCAGGGACCGAGAGAGAGACACAGGGACCAAGAGAGAGTCACAGGTACTGAGAGAGAGACAGGGACCGAGAGAGAGACACAGGGACAAAGAGAGAGACACAGCGACCGAGAGAGAGACACAGGGACCGAGAGAGACACCGGGACGGAGAGAGACACAGGGACCGAGAGAGAGACAGGGACCAAGAGAGAGAGAGACACAGGGACAAAGAGAGAGACACAGGGACCAAGAGAGAGAGAGACACAGGGACAAAGAGAGAGACACAGGGACCAAGAGAGAGACACAGGGACCGAGAGAGAGACTCAGGGACCGAGAGAGAGACACAGGGACCAAGAGAGAGTCACAGGGACCGAGAGAGAGACTCAGGGACCGAGAGAGAGACTTGGACCAAGAGAGAGTCACAGGGACCGACAGAGACACACAGGGACCGAGAGAGACACAGGGACTGAGAGGGAGAGACAGGGACTGAGAGAGATACAAAGGGACCGAGAGAGAGAGACAGGAACCGAGTGAGACACAGGGACCGAGAGAGAAACACAGGGACCGAGAGAGAGAGACAGGGACCGAGAGAGAGACACAGGAACCGAGTGAGACACAGGGACCGAGAGAGAAACACAGGGACCGAGAGAGAGAGACAGGGACCGAGAGAGACACAGGGATTGAGAGAGAGAGACACAGGGACCGAGAGAGACACAGGGGACGAGTGACACACATGGACCGAGAGAGAGACACAGGGACCGAGAGAGAGACAGGGACCGAGAGAGAGAGAGACACAGGGACAAAGAGAGAGACACAGGGACCAAGAGAGAGACACAGGTACTGAGAGAGAGACTTGGACCAAGAGAGAGACACAGGGACAAAGAGAGAGACACAGCGACCGAGAGAGAGACACAGGGACCGAGAGAGAGACTCAGGGACCGAGAGAGAGACACAGGGACCAAGAGAGAGTCACAGGTACTGAGAGAGAGACAGGGACCGAGAGAGAGACAGGGAGCGAGTGAGAGACACAGGGACAGAGAGAGAGAAACAGGGACCGAGTGAGACACAGAGACCGAGAGAGAGAGATAGGGTCCGAGAGAGAGAGACACAGGGACCGAGTGAGACTCAGAGACCGAGAGAGTGACAAGGACCGAGTGAGACACAGGGACCCAGAGAGAGTCACAGGGACCGACAGAGACACTGAAACTGAGAGAGAGAGACAGGGAGCAAATGAGACACAGGGACCGAGAGAGAGACAGGGACCGAGTGAGAGACACAGGGACCGAGTGAGACACAGGGACCGAGAGAGAGACACAATCGTCCTAGAGAGAAAGACAGGGAGCGAGAGAGAGACACAGGGACCGAGAAAGACACAGGGACCGAGTGAGACACAGAGATCGAGAGAGACACAGGGACCGAGAGAGAGATAGTGACCGAGAGAGACACAGGGACCGAGAGAGAGACAGGGACCGAGTGAGAGACACAGGGACCGAGTGAGACACAGAGACCGAGAGAGACACAGGGACCGAGAGAGAGATAGTGACCGAGAGAGACACAGGGACTGAGAGAGAGAGACACAGGGACCGAGAGAGAGACACAAGGACCGAGAGAGACACAGGGACCGAGTGAGACACAGCGACCGAGAGAGACACAGGGACCGAGAGAGAGACACAGGGACCGAGAGAGACACCGGGACCGAGAGAGACACAGGGACCGAGAGAGAGGCAGGGACCGAGAGAGACACACAGGGACCGAGAGAGTGACACAGGGAGCGAGAGCGAGACTCAGGGACCGAGTGAGACACAGGGACTGACAGAGAGACACAGGGAGCAAGAGAGAGACACAGGGAACGAGAGAGAGACACAGGGACCGAGAAAGAGACACAGGGACTGAGAGAGAGACAGGGACAGAGAGAGACACAGAGAGTAAGAGAGAGAGACAGGGACCGAGAGAGACACCGGGACCGAGATTGACACAGGGACCGAGCGAGAGACACAGGGACCGACAGAGACACAGGGACCGAGAGAGAGACACAGGGACCGAGAGAGACACAGGGACCGAGAGAGAGAGACACTGGGACCGAGAGAGACACAGGGACCGAGGGAGAGAGACACAGGGAACGAGAGAGACACAGGGACCGAGTGAGAGAAACAGGGACTGAGCGAGTCACAGGGACCGTGTGAGAGAGACAGGGACCGAGAGAGACACAGGGACTGAGAGAGAGACAGGGACCGAGAGAGAGACACAGGGACCGAGAGAGAGACACAGGGACCGAGAGAGACACAGGGACCGACAGAGAGACACAGGGACCGAGAGAGACACAGGGACTGAGAGAGAGAGACACAGGGACCGAGAGAGACACAGGGACCGTGAGAGACACAGGGACCGAGTGAGATACAGGGACCGAGAGAGAGACAGGGGACGAGTGACACACAGGGACCGAGAGAGAGACACAGGGACCGAGAGAGACACGGGGACGGAGAGAGACACAGGGACCGAGAGAGAGACAGGGACCGAGAGAGAGAGAGACACAGGGACAAAGAGAGAGACACAGGGACCAAGAGAGAGACACAGCGACCGAGAGAGAGACACAGGGACCGAGAGAGAGACTCAGGGACCGAGAGAGAGACACAGGGACCGAGAGAGAGACAGGGAGCGAGTGAGAGACACAGGGACAGAGAGAGAGACACAGGGACCGAGTGAGACACAGAGACCGAGAGAGTGACAGGGACCGAGAGAGACACAGGGACCCAGAGAGAGTCACAGGGACCGACAGAGACACTGAAACTGAGAGAGAGAGACAGGGAGCAAATGAGACACAGGGACCGAGTGAGACACAGGGACCGAGAGAGAGACACAATCGTCCTAGAGAGAAAGACAGGGAGCGAGAGAGAGAGACACAGGGACCGAGAGAGAGAGACTCAGGGACCGAGAGAGAGACACAAGGACCGAGAGAGACACAGGGACCGAGAGAGAGATAGTGACCGAGAGAGACACAGGGACTGAGAGAGAGAGACTCAGGGACCGAGAGAGAGACACAAGGACCGAGAGAGACACAGGGACCGAGTGAGACACAGGGGTGAGAGAGAGACACAGGGACCGAGAGAGACACAGGGACCGAGTGAGACACAGCGACCGAGAGAGAGACACAGGGACCGAGAGAGAGACACAGGGACCGAGAGAGAGGCAGGGACCGAGAGAGAGACACAGGGACCGAGAGAGAGACACAGGGAGCGAGAGCGAGACACAGGGACCGAGTGAGACACAGGGACTGACAGAGAGACACAGGGAGCAAGAGAGAGACACAGGGAACGAGAGAGAGACACAGGGACCGAGAAAGAGACACAGGGACTGAGAGAGAGACAGGGACCCAGAGAGACACCGGGACCGAGATTGACACAGGGACCGAGCGAGAGACACAGGGACCGAGAGAGACACAGGGACTGAGAGAGAGAGACACAGGGACCGAGAGAGACACAGGGACCGTGAGAGACACAGGGACTGAGAGAGAGAGACACAGGGACCGAGAGAGACAGGGACCGAGAGAGAGACAGGGAGCGAGAGAGACAGGGACCGAGAGAGAGACAGGGAGCGAGTGAGAGACACAGGGACAGAGAGAGAGACACAGGGGACGAGTGACACACAGGGACCGAGAGAGAGACACAGGGACCGAGAGAGACACCGGGACGGAGAGAGACACAGGGACCGAGAGAGAGACAGGGACCGAGAGAGAGAGAGACACAGGGACAAAGAGAGAGACACAGGGACCAAGAGAGAGACACAGCGACCGAGAGAGAGACACAGGGACCGAGAGAGAGACTCAGGGACCGAGAGAGAGACACAGGGACCAAGAGAGAGTCACAGGTACTGAGAGAGAGACAGGGACCGAGAGAGAGACAGGGAGCGAGTGAGAGACACAGGGACAGAGAGAGAGACACAGGGACCGAGAGAGACACAGGGACCGACAGAGAGACACAGGGACCGACAGAGACACTGGGACTGAGAGAGAGAGACACAGGGACCGAGAGAGACACAGGGACCGTCAGAGACACAGGGACTGAGAGAGAGAGACACAGGGACCGAGAGAGACACAGGGGACGAGTGACACACAGGGACCGAGAGAGAGACACAGGGACCGAGAGAGACACGGGGACGGAGAGAGACACAGGGACCGAGAGAGAGACAGGGACCGAGAGAGAGAGAGACACAGGGACAAAGAGAGAGACACAGGGACCAAGAGAGAGACACAGCGACCGAGAGAGAGACACAGGGACCGAGAGAGAGACTCAGGGACCGAGAGAGAGACACAGGGACCGAGAGAGAGACAGGGAGCGAGTGAGAGACAGAGGGACAGAGAGAGAGACACAGGAACCGAGTGAGACACAGAGACCGAGAGAGTGACAGGGACCGAGAGAGACACAGGGACCCAGAGAGAGTCACAGGGACCGACAGAGACACTGAAACTGAGAGAGAGAGACAGGGAGCAAATGAGACACAGGGACCGAGTGAGACACAGGGACCGAGAGAGAGACACAATCGTCCTAGAGAGAAAGACAGGGAGCGAGAGAGAGAGACACAGGGACCGAGAGAGAGAGACTCAGGGACCGAGAGAGAGACACAAGGACCGAGAGAGACACAGGGACCGAGAGAGAGATAGTGACCGAGAGAGACACAGGGACTGTGAGAGAGAGACTCAGGGACCGAGAGAGAGACACAAGGACCGAGAGAGACACAGGGACCGAGTGAGACACAGGGGTGAGAGAGAGACACAGGGACCGAGAGAGACACAGGGACCGAGTGAGACACAGCGACCGAGAGAGAGACACAGGGACCGAGAGAGAGACACAGGGACCGAGAGAGAGGCAGGGACCGAGAGAGAGACACAGGGACCGAGAGAGAGACACAGGGAGCGAGAGCGAGACACAGGGACCGAGTGAGACACAGGGACTGACAGAGAGACACAGGGAGCAAAAGAGAGACACAGGGAACGAGAGAGAGACACAGGGACCGAGAAAGAGACACAGGGACTGAGAGAGAGACAGGGACCGAGAGAGACACCGGGACCGAGATTGACACAGGGACCGAGCGAGAGACACAGGGACCGAGAGAGACACAGGGACTGAGAGAGAGAGACACAGGGACCGAGAGAGACACAGGGACCGTGAGAGACACAGGGACTGAGAGAGAGAGACACAGGGACCGAGAGAGACACAGGGGACGAGTGACACACAGGGACCGAGAGAGAGACACAGGGACCGAGAGAGACACCGGGACGGAGAGAGACACAGGGACCGAGAGAGAGACAGGGACCGAGAGAGAGAGAGACACAGGGACAAAGAGAGAGACACAGGGACCAAGAGAGAGACACAGCGACCGAGAGAGAGACAAAGGGACCGAGAGAGAGACTCAGGGACCGAGAGAGAGACACAGGCACCAAGAGAGAGTCACAGGTACTGAGAGAGAGACAGGGACCGAGAGAGAGACAGGGAGCGAGTGAGAGACACAGGGACAGAGAGAGAGACACAGGGACCGAGTGAGACACAGAGACCGAGAGAGAGAGACAGGGTCCGAGAGAGAGAGACACAGGGACCGAGTGAGACACAGAGGCCGAGAGAGTGACAGGGACCGAGAGAGATACAGGGACCCAGAGAGAGTCACAGGGACCGACAGAGACACTGAAACTGAGAGAGAGAGACAGGGAGCAAATGAGACACAGGGACCGAGAGAGAGACAGGGACCGAGTGAGAGACACAGGGACCGAGTGAGATACAGGGACCGAGAGAGAGACACAATCGTCCTAGAGAGAAAGACAGGGAGCGAGAGAGAGACACAAGGACCGAGAGAGAGAGACTCAGGGACCGAGAGAGAGACACAAGGACCGAGAGAGACACAGGGACCGAGAGCGAGATAGTGACCGAGAGAGACACAGGGACTGAGAGAGAGAGACTCAGGGACCGAGAGAGAGACACAAGGACCGAGAGAGACACAGGGACCGAGCGAGACACAGGGGTGAGAGGGAGACACAGGGACCGAGAGAGACACAGGGACCGAGTGAGACACAGCGACCGAGAGAGACACAGGGACCGAGAGAGAGACACAGGGACCGAGAGAGACACCGGGACCGAGAGAGACACAGGGACCGAGAGAGAGACACAGGGAGCGAGAGCGAGACACAGGGACCGAGTGAGACACAGGGACTGACAGAGAGACACAGGGAGCAAGAGAGAGACACAGGGAACGAGAGAGAGACACAGGGACCGAGAAAGAGACACAGGGACTGAGAGAGAGACAGGGACCGAGAGAGAGACTCAGGGACCGAGAGAGAGACTCAGGGACCGAGAGAGAGACACAAGGACCGAGAGAGACACAGGGACCGAGCGAGACACAGGGGTGAGAGGGAGACACAGGGACCGAGAGAGACACAGGGACCGAGTGAGACACAGCGACCGAGAGAGACACAGGGACCGAGAGAGAGACAAAGGGACCGAGAGAGACACCGGGACCGAGAGAGACACAGGGACCGAGAGAGAGACACAGGGAGCGAGAGCGAGACACAGGGACCGAGTGAGACACAGGGACTGACAGAGAGACACAGGGAGCAAGAGAGAGACACAGGGAACGAGAGAGAGACACAGGGACCGAGAAAGAGACACAGGGACTGAGAGAGAGACAGGGACCGAGAGAGACACCGGGACCGAGATTGACACAGGGACCGAGCGAGAGACACAGGGACCGAGAGAGACACAGGGACCGAGAGAGGGACACAGGGACCGAGAGAGGCACAGGGACTGAGTGAGAGACACAGGGACCGAGAGAGACACAGGGACCGAGAGAGAGACACAGGAACCGAGAGAGACACTGTGACTGAGACAGTCACAGGGACAAAGTGAGACACAGGGACCGAGAGAGACGCAGAGAGCAAGAGTGAGAGACAGGGACCGAGAGAGAGACACAGGGACCGAGAGAGACACCGGGACCGAGAGAGACACAGGGACCGAGAGAGTGACAGGGACCGAGAGAGAGAGAGACACAGGGACCAAGAGAGAGACACAGGGACCAAGATAGAGACACAGGGACCGAGAGAGAGACTCAGGGACCGAGAGAGAGTCACAGGGACTGAGAGAGAGACAGGGACCGAGAGAGAGACACAGGAACCGAGTGGGACACAGGGACCGAGAGAGAGACACAGGGACCGAGAGAGAGAGACAGGGACCGAGAGAGACACAGGGACTGAGAGAGACACAGGGATCGAGAGAGACACAGGGACGGAGAGAGACACAGGGACCGAGAGAGAAACAGGGACCGAGAGAGACACAGGGACCGACAGAGAGACACAGGGACCGAGAGAGACACAGGGACTGACAGAGAGACACAGGGACCGAGAGAGACACAGGGACCGACAGAGAGACACAGGGATCGAGAGAGACACAGGGACTGAGAGAGAGACACAGGGACCGACAGAGACACAGGGGCCGAGAGAGACACAGGGACTGACAGAGAGACACAGGGACCGAGAGTGACACAGGGACCGACAGAGAGACACAGGGATCGAGTGAGACACAGCGACCGAGAGAGACACAGGGACCGAGAGAGAGACACAGGGACCGAGAGAGACACCGGGACCGAGAGAGACACAGGGACCGAGAGAGAGGCAGGGACCGAGAGAGACACACAGGGACCGAGAGAGAGACACAGGGAGCAAGAGTGAGACACAGGGACCGAGTGAGACACAGGGACTGACAGAGAGACACAGGGAGCAAGAGAGAGACACAGGGACCGACAGAGAGACACAGGGACCGAGAGAGACACAGGGACCTAGAGAGAGACACAGGGACTGAGCGAGTCACAGGGACCGAGTGAGAGACACAGGGACCGAGAGAGACACAGGGACCAAGAGAGAGTCACAGGAACCGAGAGAGACACTGTGACTGAGACAGTCACAGGGACAAAGTGAGACACAGGGACCGAGAGAGACGCAGAGAGCAAGAGAGTGAGACAGGGACCGAGAGAGAGAGAGACACAGGGACCAAGAGAGACACACAGGGACCGAGAGAGAGACACAGGGACCGAGAGAGAGACTCAGGGACCGAGAGAGAGTCACAGGGACTGAGAGAGAGACAGGGACCGAGAGAGAAACACAGGAACCGAGTGAGACACAGGGACCGAGAGAGAAACACAGGGACCGAGAGAGAGAGACAGGGACCGAGAGAGACACAGGGACTGAGAGAGACACAGGGATCGAGAGAGACACAGGGACCGTGAGAGACACAGGGACCGAGAGAGAGACACAGGGACCGAGAGAGACACAGGGACCGACAGAGACACACAGGGACCGAGAGAGACACAGGGACTGAGAGGGAGAGACAGGGACTGAGAGAGATACACAGGGACCGAGAGAGAGAGACAGGAACCGAGTGAGACACAGGGACCGAGAGAGAAACACAGGGACCGAGAGAGAGAGACAGGGACCGAGAGAGAGACACAGGAACCGAGTGAGACACAGGGACCGAGAGAGAAACACAGGGACCGAGAGAGAGAGACAGGGACCGAGAGAGACACAGGGACTGAGAGAGAGAGACACAGGGACCGAGAGAGACACAGGGGACGAGTGACACACATGGACCGAGAGAGAGACACAGGGACCGAGAGAGAGACAGGGACCGAGGAGAGAGAGACACAGGGACAAAGAGAGAGACACAGGGACCAAGAGAGAGACACAGGTACTGAGAGAGAGACTTAGACCAAGAGAGAGACACAGGGACAAAGAGAGAGACACAGCGACCGAGAGAGAGACACAGGGACCGAGAGAGAGACTCAGGGACCGAGAGAGAGACACAGGGACCAAGAGAGAGTCACAGGTACTGAGAGAGAGACAGGGACCGAGAGAGAGACAGGGAGCGAGTGAGAGACACAGGGACAGAGAGAGAGAAACAGGGACCGAGTGAGACACAGAGACCGAGAGAGAGAGACAGGGTCCGAGAGAGAGAGACACAGGGACCGAGTGAGACTCAGAGACCGAGAGAGTGACAAGGACCGAGTGAGACACAGGGACCCAGAGAGAGTCACAGGGACCGACAGAGACACTGAAACTGAGAGAGAGAGACAGGGAGCAAATGAGACACAGGGACCGAGAGAGAGACAGGGACCGAGTGAGAGACACAGGGACCGAGTGAGACACAGGGACCGAGAGAGAGACACAATCGTCCTAGAGAGAAAGACAGGGAGCGAGAGAGAGACACAGGGACCGAGAAAGACACAGGGACCGAGTGAGACACAGAGATCGAGAGAGACACAGGGACCGAGAGAGAGATAGTGACCGAGAGAGACACAGGGACCGAGAGAGAGACAGGGACCGAGTGAGAGACACAGGGACCGAGTGAGACACAGAGACCGAGAGAGACACAGGGACCGAGAGAGAGATAGTGACCGAGAGAGACACAGGGACTGAGAGAGAGAGACACAGGGACCGAGAGAGAGACACAAGGACCGAGAGAGACACAGGGACCGAGTGAGACACAGGGGTGAGAGGTAGACACAGGGACCGAGAGAGACACAGGGACCGAGTGAGACACAGCGACCGAGAGAGACACAGGGACCGAGAGAGAGACACAGCGACCGAGAGAGACACCGGGACCGAGAGAGACACAGGGACCGAGAGAGAGGCAGGGACCGAGAGAGAGACACAGGGACCGAGAGAGAGACACAGGGAGCGAGAGCGAGACACAGGGACCGAGTGAGACACAGGGACTGACAGAGAGACACAGGGAGCAAGAGAGAGACACAGGGAACGAGAGAGAGACACAGGGACTGAGAGAGAGACACAGGGACTGAGAGAGAGACAGGGATGGAGAGAGACACCGGGACCGAGATTGACACAGGGACCGAGCGAGAGACACAGGGACCGAGAGCGGCACAGGGACCGAGTGAGATACACAGGGACCGAGAGAGACACAGGGACCGAGAGAGAGACACAGGAACCGAGAGAGACACTGTGACTGAGACAGTCACAGGGACAAAGTGAGACACAGGGACCGAGAGAGACGCAGAGAGCAAGAGAGAGAGACAGGGACCGAGAGAGAGACACAGGGACCGAGAGAGACACCGGGACCGAAAGAGACACAGGGACCGAGAGAGAGACAGGGATCGAGAGAGACACAGGGACTGAGAGAGAGAGACACAGGGACCGAGAGAGACACAGGGACCGTGAGAGACACAGGGACTGAGAGAGAGAGACACAGGGACCGAGAGAGACACAGGGGACGAGTGACACACAGGGACCGAGAGAGAGACACAGGGACCGAGAGAGACACGGGGACGGAGAGAGACACAGGGACCGAGAGAGAGACAGGGACCGAGAGAGAGAGAGACACAGGGACAAAGAGAGAGACACAGGGACCAAGAGAGAGACACAGCGACCGAGAGAGAGACACAGGGACCGAGAGAGAGACTCAGGGACCGAGAGAGAGACACAGGGACCAAGAGAGAGTCACAGGTACTGAGAGAGAGACAGGGACCGAGAGAGAGACAGGGAGCGAGTGAGAGACACAGGGACAGAGAGAGAGACACAGGGACCGAGTGAGACACAGAGACCGAGAGAGTGAGACAGGGTCCGAGAGAGAGAGACACAGGGACCGAGTGAGACACAGAGGCCGAGAGAGTGACAGGGACCGAGAGAGATACAGGGACCCAGAGAGAGTCACAGGGACCGACAGAGACACTGAAACTGAGAGAGAGAGACAGGGAGCAAATGAGACACAGGGACCGAGAGAGAGACAGGGACCGAGTGAGAGACACAGGGACCGAGTGAGATACAGGGACCGAGAGAGAGACACAATCGTCCTAGAGAGAAAGACAGGGAGCGAGAGAGAGACACAAGGACCGAGAGAGAGAGACTCAGTGACCGAGAGAGAGACACAAGGACCGAGAGAGACACAGGGACCGAGAGAGAGATAGTGACCGAGAGAGACACAGGGACTGAGAGAGAGAGACTCAGGGACCGAGAGAGAGACACAAGGACCGAGAGAGACACAGGGACCGAGTGAGACACAGGGGTGAGAGGGAGACACAGGGACCGAGAGAGACACAGGGACCGAGTGAGACACAGCGACCGAGAGAGACACAGGGACCGAGAGAGAGACACAGGGACCGAGAGAGACACCGGGACCGAGAGAGACACAGGGACCGAGAGAGAGACACAGGGAGCGAGAGCGAGACACAGGGACCGAGTGAGACACAGGGACTGACAGAGAGACACAGGGAGCAAGAGAGAGACACAGGGAACGAGAGAGAGACACAGGGACCGAGAAAGAGACACAGGGACTGAGAGAGAGACAGGGACCGAGAGAGACACCGGGACCGAGATTGACACAGGGACCGAGCGAGAGACACAGGGACCGAGAGAGACACAGGGACCGAGAGAGGGACACAGGGACCGAGAGAGGCACAGGGACCGAGTGAGAGACACAGGGACCGAGAGAGACACAGGGACCGAGAGAGAGACACAGGAATCGAGAGAGACACTGTGACTGAGACAGTCACAGGGACAAAGTGAGACACAGGGACCGAGAGAGACGCAGAGAGCAAGAGAGAGAGACAGGGACCGAGGGAGAGACACAGGGACCGAGAGAGACACCGGGACCGAGAGAGACACAGGGACCGAGAGAGTGACAGGGACCGAGAGAGAGAGAGACACAGGGACCAAGAGAGAGACACAGGGACCAAGATAGAGACACAGGGACCGAGAGAGAGACTCAGGGACCGAGAGAGAGTCACAGGGACTGAGAGAGAGACAGGGACCGAGAGAGAGACACAGGAACCGAGTGGGACACAGGGACCGAGAGAGAGACACAGGGACCGAGAGAGAGAGACAGGGACCGAGAGAGACACAGGGACTGAGAGAGACACAGGGATCGAGAGAGACACAGGGACGGAGAGAGACACAGGGACCGAGAGAGAAACAGGGACCGAGAGAGACACAGGGACCGACAGAGAGACACAGGGACCGAGAGAGACACAGGGACTGACAGAGAGACACAGGGACCGAGAGAGACACAGGGACCGACAGAGAGACACAGGGATCGAGAGAGACACAGGGACTGAGAGAGAGACACAGGGACCGAGAGAGACACAGGGGCCGAGAGAGACACAGGGACTGACAGAGAGACACAGGGACCGAGAGTGACACAGGGACCGACAGAGAGACACAGGGATCGAGTGAGACACAGCGACCGAGAGAGACACAGGGACCGAGAGAGAGACACAGGGACCGAGAGAGACACCGGGACCGAGAGAGACACAGGGACCGAGAGAGAGGCAGGGACCGAGAGAGACACACAGGGACCGAGAGAGAGACACAGGGAGCAAGAGTGAGACACAGGGACCGAGTGAGACACAGGGACTGACAGAGAGACACAAGGAGCAAGAGAGAGACACAGGGACCGAGAGAGAGACACAGGGACCGAGAGAGACACAGGGGCCTAGAGAGAGACACTGGGACTGAGAGAGACACAGGGACCGAGGGAGACACAGGGACCGAGTGAGAGACACAGGGACTGAGCGAGTCACAGGGACCGAGTGAGAGACACAGGGACCGAGAGAGACACAGGGACCAAGAGAGAGTCACAGGAACCGAGAGAGACACTGTGACTGAGACAGTCACAGGGACAAAGTGAGACACAGGGACCGAGAGAGACGCAGAGAGCAAGAGAGTGAGACAGGGACCGAGAGAGAGAGAGACACAGGGACCAAGAGAGAGACACAGGGACCAAGAGAGAGACACAGGGACCGAGAGAGAGACACAGGGACCGAGAGAGAGACTCAGGGACCGAGAGAGAGTCACAGGGACTGAGAGAGAGACAGGGACCGAGAGAGACACCGGGACCGAGATTGACACAGGGACCGAGCGAGAGACACAGGGACCGAGAGAGACACAGGGACCGAGAGAGGGACACAGGGACCGAGAGAGGCACAGGGACCGAGTGAGAGACACAGGGACCGAGAGAGACACAGGGACCGAGAGAGAGACACAGGAATCGAGAGAGACACTGTGACTGAGACAGTCACAGGGACAAAGTGAGACACAGGGACCGAGAGAGACGCAGAGAGCAAGAGAGAGAGACAGGGACCGAGGGAGAGACACAGGGACCGAGAGAGACACCGGGACCGAGAGAGACACAGGGACCGAGAGAGTGACAGGGACCGAGAGAGAGAGAGAGACACAGGGACCAAGAGAGAGACACAGGGACCAAGATAGAGACACAGGGACCGAGAGAGAGACTCAGGGACCGAGAGAGAGTCACAGGGACTGAGAGAGAGACAGGGACCGAGAGAGAGACACAGGAACCGAGTGGGACACAGGGACCGAGAGAGAGACACAGGGACCGAGAGAGAGAGACAGGGACCGAGAGAGACACAGGGACTGAGAGAGACACAGGGATCGAGAGAGACACAGGGACGGAGAGAGACACAGGGACCGAGAGAGAAACAGGGACCGAGAGAGACACAGGGACCGACAGAGAGACACAGGGACCGAGAGAGACACAGGGACTGACAGAGAGACACAGGGACCGAGAGAGACACAGGGACCGACAGAGAGACACAGGGATCGAGAGAGACACAGGGACTGAGAGAGAGACACAGGGACCGAGAGAGACACAGGGGCCGAGAGAGACACAGGGACTGACAGAGAGACACAGGGACCGAGAGTGACACAGGGACCGACAGAGAGACACAGGGATCGAGTGAGACACAGCGACCGAGAGAGACACAGGGACCGAGAGAGAGACACAGGGACCGAGAGAGACACCGGGACCGAGAGAGACACAGGGACCGAGAGAGAGGCAGGGACCGAGAGAGACACACAGGGACCGAGAGAGAGACACAGGGAGCAAGAGTGAGACACAGGGACCGAGTGAGACACAGGGACTGACAGAGAGACACAAGGAGCAAGAGAGAGACACAGGGACCGAGAGAGAGACACAGGGACCGAGAGAGACACAGGGACCTAGAGAGAGACACTGGGACTGAGAGAGACACAGGGACCGAGGGAGACACAGGGACCGAGTGAGAGACACAGGGACTGAGCGAGTCACAGGGACCGAGTGAGAGACACAGGGACCGAGAGAGACACAGGGACCAAGAGAGAGTCACAGGAACCGAGAGAGACACTGTGACTGAGACAGTCACAGGGACAAAGTGAGACACAGGGACCGAGAGAGACGCAGAGAGCAAGAGAGTGAGACAGGGACCAAGAGAGAGACACAGGGACCGAGAGAGAGACACAGGGACCGAGAGAGAGACTCAGGGACCGAGAGAGAGTCACAGGGACTGAGAGAGAGACAGGGACCGAGAGAGAAACACAGGAACCGAGTGAGATACAGGGACCGAGAGAGAAACACAGGGACCGAGAGAGAGAGACAGGGACCGAGAGAGACACAGGGACTGAGAGAGACACAGGGATCGAGAGAGACACAGGGACCGTGAGAGACACAGGGACCGAGAGAGAGACACAGGGACCGAGAGAGACACAGGGACCGACAGAGAGACACAGGGACCGAGAGAGACACAGGGACTGAGAGGGAGAGACAGGGACTGAGAGAGATACACAGGGACCGAGAGAGAGAGACAGGAACCGAGTGAGACACAGGGACCGAGAGAGAAACACAGGGACCGAGAGAGAGAGACAGGGACCGAGAGAGAGACACAGGAACCGAGTGAGACACAGGGACCGAGAGAGAAACACAGGGACCGAGAGAGAGAGACAGGGACCGAGAGAGACACAGGGACTGAGAGAGAGAGACACAGGGACCGAGAGAGACACAGGGGACGAGTGACACACATGGACCGAGAGAGAGACACAGGGACCGAGAGAGAGACAGGGACCGAGAGAGAGAGAGACACAGGGACAAAGAGAGAGACACAGGGACCAAGAGAGAGACACAGGTACTGAGAGAGAGACTTGGACCAAGAGAGAGACACAGGGACAAAGAGAGAGACACAGCGACCGAGAGAGAGACACAGGGACCGAGAGAGAGACTCAGGGACCGAGAGAGAGACACAGGGACCAAGAGAGAGTCACAGGTACTGAGAGAGAGACAGGGACCGAGAGAGAGACAGGGAGCGAGTGAGAGACACAGGGACAGAGAGAGAGACACAGGGACCGAGTGAGACACAGAGACCGAGAGAGAGAGACAGGGTCCGAGAGAGAGAGAGACACAGGGACCGAGTGAGACTCAGAGACCGAGAGAGTGACAAGGACCGAGTGAGACACAGGGACCCAGAGAGAGTCACAGGGTCCGACAGAGACACTGAAACTGAGAGAGAGAGACAGGGAGCAAATGAGACACAGGGACCGAGAGAGAGACAGGGACCGAGTGAGAGACACAGGGACCGAGTGAGACACAGGGACCGAGAGAGAGACACAATCGTCCTAGAGAGAAAGACAGGGAGCGAGAGAGAGACACAGGGACCGAGAAAGACACAGGGACCGAGTGAGACACAGAGATCGAGAGAGACACAGGGACCGAGAGAGAGATAGTGACCGAGAGAGACACAGGGACCGAGAGAGAGACAGGGACCGAGTGAGAGACACAGGGACCGAGTGAGACACAGAGACCGAGAGAGACACAGGGACCGAGAGAGAGATAGTGACCGAGAGAGACACAGGGACTGAGAGAGAGAGACACAGGGACCGAGAGAGAGACACAAGGACCGAGAGAGACACAGGGACCGAGTGAGACACAGCGACCGAGAGAGACACAGGGACCGAGAGAGAGACACAGCGACCGAGAGAGACACCGGGACCGAGAGAGACACAGGGACCGAGAGAGAGGCAGGGACCGAGAGAGAGACACAGGGACCGAGAGAGAGACACAGGGAGCGAGAGCGAGACACAGGGACCGAGTGAGACACAGGGACTGACAGAGAGACACAGGGAGCAAGAGAGAGACACAGGGGACGAGTGACACACAGGGACCGAGAGAGAGACACAGGGACCGAGAGAGACACGGGGACGGAGAGAGACACAGGGACCGAGAGAGAGACAGGGACCGAGAGAGAGAGAGACACAGGGACAAAGAGAGAGACACAGGGACCAAGAGAGAGACACAGCGACCGAGAGAGAGACACAGGGACCGAGAGAGAGACTCAGGGACCGAGAGAGAGACACAGGGACCAAGAGAGAGTCACAGGTACTGAGAGAGAGACAGGGACCGAGAGAGAGACAGGGAGCGAGTGAGAGACACAGGGACAGAGAGAGAGACACTGGGACCGAGTGAGACACAGAGACCGAGAGAGTGAGACAGGGTCCGAGAGAGAGAGACACAGGGACCGAGTGAGACACAGAGGCCGAGAGAGTGACAGGGACCGAGAGAGATACAGGGACCCAGAGAGAGTCACAGGGACCGACAGAGACACTGAAACTGAGAGAGAGAGACAGGGAGCAAATGAGACACAGGGACCGAGAGAGAGACAGGGACCGAGTGAGAGACACAGGGACCGAGAGAGACACAGGGACCGAGCGAGACACAGGGGTGAGAGGGAGACACAGGGACCGAGAGAGACACAGGGACCGAGTGAGACACAGCGACCGAGAGAGACACAGGGACCGAGAGAGAGACACAGGGACCGAGAGAGACACCGGGACCGAGAGAGACACAGGGACCGAGAGAGAGACACAGGGAGCGAGAGCGAGACACAGGGACCGAGTGAGACACAGGGACTGACAGAGAGACACAGGGAGCAAGAGAGAGACACAGGGAACGAGAGAGAGACACAGGGACCGAGAAAGAGACACAGGGACTGAGAGAGAGACAGGGACCGAGAGAGAGACTCAGGGACCGAGAGAGAGACTCAGGGACCGAGAGAGAGACACAAGGACCGAGAGAGACACAGGGACCGAGCGAGACACAGGGGTGAGAGGGAGACACAGGGACCGAGAGAGACACAGGGACCGAGTGAGACACAGCGACCGAGAGAGACACAGGGACCGAGAGAGAGACACAGGGACCGAGAGAGACACCGGGACCGAGAGAGACACAGGGACCGAGAGAGAGACACAGGGAGCGAGAGCGAGACACAGGGACCGAGTGAGACACAGGGACTGACAGAGAGACACAGGGAGCAAGAGAGAGACACAGGGAACGAGAGAGCGACACAGGGACCGAGAAAGAGACACAGGGACTGAGAGAGAGACAGGGACCGAGAGAGACACCGGGACCGAGATTGACACAGGGACCGAGCGAGAGACACAGGGACCGAGAGAGACACAGGGACCGAGAGAGGGACACAGGGACCGAGAGAGGCACAGGGACTGAGTGAGAGACACAGGGACCGAGAGAGACACAGGGACCGAGAGAGAGACACAGGAACCGAGAGAGACACTGTGACTGAGACAGTCACAGGGACAAAGTGAGACACAGGGACCGAGAGAGACGCAGAGAGCAAGAGAGAGAGACAGGGACCGAGAGAGAGACACAGGGACCGAGAGAGACACCGGGACCGAGAGAGACACAGGGACCGAGAGAGTGACAGGGACCGAGAGAGAGAGAGACACAGGGACCAAGAGAGAGACACAGGGACCAAGATAGAGACACAGGGACCGAGAGAGAGACTCAGGGACCGAGAGAGAGTCACAGGGACTGAGAGAGAGACAGGGACCGAGAGAGAGACACAGGAACCGAGTGGGACACAGGGACCGAGAGAGAGACACAGGGACCGAGAGAGAGAGACAGGGACCGAGAGAGACACAGGGACTGAGAGAGACACAGGGATCGAGAGAGACACAGGGACGGAGAGAGACACAGGGACCGAGAGAGAAACAGGGACCGAGAGAGACACAGGGACCGACAGAGAGACACAGGGACCGAGAGAGACACAGGGACTGACAGAGAGACACAGGGACCGAGAGAGACACAGGGACCGACAGAGAGACACAGGGATCGAGAGAGACACAGGGACTGAGAGAGAGACACAGGGACCGACAGAGACACAGGGGCCGAGAGAGACACAGGGACTGACAGAGAGACACAGGGACCGAGAGTGACACAGGGACCGACAGAGAGACACAGGGATCGAGTGAGACACAGCGACCGAGAGAGACACAGGGACCGAGAGAGAGACACAGGGACCGAGAGAGACACCGGGACCGAGAGAGACACAGGGACCGAGAGAGAGGCAGGGATCGAGAGAGACACACAGGGACCGAGAGAGAGACACAGGGAGCAAGAGTGAGACACAGGGACCGAGTGAGACACAGGGACTGACAGAGAGACACAGGGAGCAAGAGAGAGACACAGGGACCGACAGAGAGACACAGGGACCGAGAGAGACACAGGGACCTAGAGAGAGACACAGGGACTGAGCGAGTCACAGGGACCGAGTGAGAGACACAGGGACCGAGAGAGACACAGGGACCAAGAGAGAGTCACAGGAACCGAGAGAGACACTGTGACTGAGACAGTCACAGGGACAAAGTGAGACACAGGGACCGAGAGAGACGCAGAGAGCAAGAGAGTGAGACAGGGACCGAGAGAGAGAGAGACACAGGGACCAAGAGAGACACACAGGGACCGAGAGAGAGACACAGGGACCGAGAGAGAGACTCAGGGACCGAGAGAGAGTCACAGGGACTGAGAGAGAGACAGGGACCGAGAGAGAAACACAGGAACCGAGTGAGACACAGGGACCGAGAGAGAAACACAGGGACCGAGAGAGAGAGACAGGGACCGAGAGAGACACAGGGACTGAGAGAGACACAGGGATCGAGAGAGACACAGGGACCGTGAGAGACACGGGGACCGAGAGAGAGACACAGGGACCGAGAGAGACACAGGGACCGACAGAGACACACAGGGACCGAGAGAGACACAGGGACTGAGAGGGAGAGACAGGGACTGAGAGAGATACACAGGGACCGAGAGAGAGAGACAGGAACCGAGTGAGACACAGGGACCGAGAGAGAAACACAGGGACCGAGAGAGAGAGACAGGGACCGAGAGAGAGACACAGGAACCGAGTGAGACACAGGGACCGAGAGAGAAACACAGGGACCGAGAGAGAGAGACAGGGACCGAGAGAGACACAGGGACTGAGAGAGAGAGACACAGGGACCGAGAGAGACACAGGGGACGAGTGACACACATGGACCGAGAGAGAGACACAGGGACCGAGAGAGAGACAGGGACCGAGGAGAGAGAGACACAGGGACAAAGAGAGAGACACAGGGACCAAGAGAGAGACACAGGTACTGAGAGAGAGACTTAGACCAAGAGAGAGACACAGGGACAAAGAGAGAGACACAGCGACCGAGAGAGAGACACAGGGACCGAGAGAGAGACTCAGGGACCGAGAGAGAGACACAGGGACCAAGAGAGAGTCACAGGTACTGAGAGAGAGACAGGGACCGAGAGAGAGACAGGGAGCGAGTGAGAGACACAGGGACAGAGAGAGAGAAACAGGGACCGAGTGAGACACAGAGACCGAGAGAGAGAGACAGGGTCCGAGAGAGAGAGACACAGGGACCGAGTGAGACTCAGAGACCGAGAGAGTGACAAGGACCGAGTGAGACACAGGGACCCAGAGAGAGTCACAGGGACCGACAGAGACACTGAAACTGAGAGAGAGAGACAGGGAGCAAATGAGACACAGGGACCGAGAGAGAGACAGGGACCGAGTGAGAGACACAGGGACCGAGTGAGACACAGGGACCGAGAGAGAGACACAATCGTCCTAGAGAGAAAGACAGGGAGCGAGAGAGAGACACAGGGACCGAGAAAGACACAGGGACCGAGTGAGACACAGAGATCGAGAGAGACACAGGGACCGAGAGAGAGATAGTGACCGAGAGAGACACAGGGACCGAGAGAGAGACAGGGACCGAGTGAGAGACACAGGGACCGAGTGAGACACAGAGACCGAGAGAGACACAGGGACCGAGAGAGAGATAGTGACCGAGAGAGACACAGGGACTGAGAGAGAGAGACACAGGGACCGAGAGAGAGACACAAGGACCGAGAGAGACACAGGGACCGAGTGAGACACAGGGGTGAGAGGGAGACACAGGGACCGAGAGAGACACAGGGACCGAGTGAGACACAGCGACCGAGAGAGACACAGGGACCGAGAGAGAGACACAGCGACCGAGAGAGACACCGGGACCGAGAGAGACACAGGGACCGAGAGAGAGGCAGGGACCGAGAGAGAGACACAGGGACCGAGAGAGAGACACAGGGAGCGAGAGCGAGACACAGGGACCGAGTGAGACACAGGGACTGACAGAGAGACACAGGGAGCAAGAGAGAGACACAGGGAACGAGAGAGAGACACAGGGACTGAGAAAGAGACACAGGGACTGAGAGAGAGACAGGGATGGAGAGAGACACCGGGACCGAGATTGACACAGGGACCGAGCGAGAGACACAGGGACCGAGAGCGGCACAGGGACCGAGTGAGATACACAGGGACCGAGAGAGACACAGGGACCGAGAGAGAGACACAGGAACCGAGAGAGACACTGTGACTGAGACAGTCACAGGGACAAAGTGAGACACAGGGACCGAGAGAGACGCAGAGAGCAAGAGAGAGAGACAGGGACCGAGAGAGAGACACAGGGACCGAGAGAGACACCGGGACCGAAAGAGACACAGGGACCGAGAGAGAGACAGGGATCGAGAGAGACACAGGGACTGAGAGAGAGAGACACAGGGACCGAGAGAGACACAGGGACCGTGAGAGACACAGGGACTGAGAGAGAGAGACACAGGGACCGAGAGAGACACAGGGGACGAGTGACACACAGGGACCGAGAGAGAGACACAGGGACCGAGAGAGACACGGGGACGGAGAGAGACACAGGGACCGAGAGAGAGACAGGGACCGAGAGAGAGAGAGACACAGGGACAAAGAGAGAGACACAGGGACCAAGAGAGAGACACAGCGACCGAGAGAGAGACACAGGGACCGAGAGAGAGACTCAGGGACCGAGAGAGAGACACAGGGACCAAGAGAGAGTCACAGGTACTGAGAGAGAGACAGGGACCGAGAGAGAGACAGGGAGCGAGTGAGAGACACAGGGACAGAGAGAGAGACACAGGGACCGAGTGAGACACAGAGACCGAGAGAGTGAGACAGGGTCCGAGAGAGAGAGACACAGGGACCGAGTGAGACACAGAGGCCGAGAGAGTGACAGGGACCGAGAGAGATACAGGGACCCAGAGAGAGTCACAGGGACCGACAGAGACACTGAAACTGAGAGAGAGAGACAGGGAGCAAATGAGACACAGGGACCGAGAGAGAGACAGGGACCGAGTGAGAGACACAGGGACCGAGTGAGATACAGGGACCGAGAGAGAGACACAATCGTCCTAGAGAGAAAGACAGGGAGCGAGAGAGAGACACAAGGACCGAGAGAGAGAGACTCAGTGACCGAGAGAGAGACACAAGGACCGAGAGAGACACAGGGACCGAGAGAGAGATAGTGACCGAGAGAGACACAGGGACTGAGAGAGAGAGACTCAGGGACCGAGAGAGAGACACAAGGACCGAGAGAGACACAGGGACCGAGTGAGACACAGGGGTGAGAGGGAGACACAGGGACCGAGAGAGACACAGGGACCGAGTGAGACACAGCGACCGAGAGAGACACAGGGACCGAGAGAGAGACACAGGGACCGAGAGAGACACCGGGACCGAGAGAGACACAGGGACCGAGAGAGAGACACAGGGAGCGAGAGCGAGACACAGGGACCGAGTGAGACACAGGGACTGACAGAGAGACACAGGGAGCAAGAGAGAGACACAGGGAACGAGAGAGAGACACAGGGACCGAGAAAGAGACACAGGGACTGAGAGAGAGACAGGGACCGAGAGAGACACCGGGACCGAGATTGACACAGGGACCGAGCGAGAGACACAGGGACCGAGAGAGACACAGGGACCGAGAGAGGGACACAGGGACCGAGAGAGGCACAGGGACCGAGTGAGAGACACAGGGACCGAGAGAGACACAGGGACCGAGAGAGAGACACAGGAATCGAGAGAGACACTGTGACTGAGACAGTCACAGGGACAAAGTGAGACACAGGGACCGAGAGAGACGCAGAGAGCAAGAGAGAGAGACAGGGACCGAGGGAGAGACACAGGGACCGAGAGAGACACCGGGACCGAGAGAGACACAGGGACCGAGAGAGTGACAGGGACCGAGAGAGAGAGAGACACAGGGACCAAGAGAGAGACACAGGGACCAAGATAGAGACACAGGGACCGAGAGAGAGACTCAGGGACCGAGAGAGAGTCACAGGGACTGAGAGAGAGACAGGGACCGAGAGAGAGACACAGGAACCGAGTGGGACACAGGGACCGAGAGAGAGACACAGGGACCGAGAGAGAGAGACAGGGACCGAGAGAGACACAGGGACTGAGAGAGACACAGGGATCGAGAGAGACACAGGGACGGAGAGAGACACAGGGACCGAGAGAGAAACAGGGACCGAGAGAGACACAGGGACCGACAGAGAGACACAGGGACCGAGAGAGACACAGGGACTGACAGAGAGACACAGGGACCGAGAGAGACACAGGGACCGACAGAGAGACACAGGGATCGAGAGAGACACAGGGACTGAGAGAGAGACACAGGGACCGAGAGAGACACAGGGGCCGAGAGAGACACAGGGACTGACAGAGAGACACAGGGACCGAGAGTGACACAGGGACCGACAGAGAGACACAGGGATCGAGTGAGACACAGCGACCGAGAGAGACACAGGGACCGAGAGAGAGACACAGGGACCGAGAGAGACACCGGGACCGAGAGAGACACAGGGACCGAGAGAGAGGCAGGGACCGAGAGAGACACACAGGGACCGAGAGAGAGACACAGGGAGCAAGAGTGAGACACAGGGACCGAGTGAGACACAGGGACTGACAGAGAGACACAAGGAGCAAGAGAGAGACACAGGGACCGAGAGAGAGACACAGGGACCGAGAGAGACACAGGGACCTAGAGAGAGACACTGGGACTGAGAGAGACACAGGGACCGAGGGAGACACAGGGACCGAGTGAGAGACACAGGGACTGAGCGAGTCACAGGGACCGAGTGAGAGACACAGGGACCGAGAGAGACACAGGGACCAAGAGAGAGTCACAGGAACCGAGAGAGACACTGTGACTGAGACAGTCACAGGGACAAAGTGAGACACAGGGACCGAGAGAGACGCAGAGAGCAAGAGAGTGAGACAGGGACCGAGAGAGAGAGAGACACAGGGACCAAGAGAGAGACACAGGGACCAAGAGAGAGACACAGGGACCGAGTGAGAGACACAGGGACCGAGAGAGAGACTCAGGGACCGAGAGAGAGTCACAGGGACTGAGAGAGAGACAGGGACCGAGAGAGACACCGGGACCGAGATTGACACAGGGACCGAGCGAGAGACACAGGGACCGAGAGAGACACAGGGACCGAGAGAGGGACACAGGGACCGAGAGAGGCACAGGGACCGAGTGAGAGACACAGGGACCGAGAGAGACACAGGGACCGAGAGAGAGACACAGGAATCGAGAGAGACACTGTGACTGAGACAGTCACAGGGACAAAGTGAGACACAGGGACCGAGAGAGACGCAGAGAGCAAGAGAGAGAGACAGGGACCGAGGGAGAGACACAGGGACCGAGAGAGACACAGGGACCGAGAGAGACACAGGGACCGAGAGAGTGACAGGGACCGAGAGAGAGAGAGACACAGGGACCAAGAGAGAGACACAGGGACCAAGATAGAGACACAGGGACCGAGAGAGAGACTCAGGGACCGAGAGAGAGTCACAGGGACTGAGAGAGAGACAGGGACCGAGAGAGAGACACAGGAACCGAGTGGGACACAGGGACCGAGAGAGAGACACAGGGACCGAGAGAGAGAGACAGGGACCGAGAGAGACACAGGGACTGAGAGAGACACAGGGATCGAGAGAGACACAGGGACGGAGAGAGACACAGGGACCGAGAGAGAAACAGGGACCGAGAGAGACACAGGGACCGACAGAGAGACACAGGGACCGAGAGAGACACAGGGACTGACAGAGAGACACAGGGACCGAGAGAGACACAGGGACCGACAGAGAGACACAGGGATCGAGAGAGACACAGGGACTGAGAGAGAGACACAGGGACCGAGAGAGACACAGGGGCCGAGAGAGACACAGGGACTGACAGAGAGACACAGGGACCGAGAGTGACACAGGGACCGACAGAGAGACACAGGGATCGAGTGAGACACAGCGACCGAGAGAGACACAGGGACCGAGAGAGAGACACAGGGACCGAGAGAGACACCGGGACCGAGAGAGACACAGGGACCGAGAGAGAGGCAGGGACCGAGAGAGACACACAGGGACCGAGAGAGAGACACAGGGAGCAAGAGTGAGACACAGGGACCGAGTGAGACACAGGGACTGACAGAGAGACACAAGGAGCAAGAGAGAGACACAGGGACCGAGAGAGAGACACAGGGACCGAGAGAGACACAGGGACCTAGAGAGAGACACTGGGACTGAGAGAGACACAGGGACCGAGGGAGACACAGGGACCGAGTGAGAGACACAGGGACTGAGCGAGTCACAGGGACCGAGTGAGAGACACAGGGACCGAGAGAGACACAGGGACCAAGAGAGAGTCACAGGAACCGAGAGAGACACTGTGACTGAGACAGTCACAGGGACAAAGTGAGACACAGGGACCGAGAGAGACGCAGAGAGCAAGAGAGTGAGACAGGGACCGAGAGAGAGAGAGACACAGGGACCAAGAGAGAGACACAGGGACCAAGAGAGAGACACAGGGACCGAGAAAGAGACACAGGGACCGAGAGAGAGACTCAGGGACCGAGAGAGAGTCACAGGGACTGAGAGAGAGACAGGGACCGAGAGAGAAACACAGGAACCGAGTGAGATACAGGGACCGAGAGAGAAACACAGGGACCGAGAGAGAGAGACAGGGACCGAGAGAGACACAGGGACTGAGAGAGACACAGGGATCGAGAGAGACACAGGGACCGTGAGAGACACAGGGACCGAGAGAGAGACACAGGGACCGAGAGAGACACAGGGACCGACAGAGAGACACAGGGACCGAGAGAGACACAGGGACTGAGAGGGAGAGACAGGGACTGAGAGAGATACACAGGGACCGAGAGAGAGAGACAGGAACCGAGTGAGACACAGGGACCGAGAGAGAAACACAGGGACCGAGAGAGAGAGACAGGGACCGAGAGAGAGACACAGGAACCGAGTGAGACACAGGGACCGAGAGAGAAACACAGGGACCGAGAGAGAGAGACAGGGACCGAGAGAGACACAGGGACTGAGAGAGAGAGACACAGGGACCGAGAGAGACACAGGGGACGAGTGACACACATGGACCGAGAGAGAGACACAGGGACCGAGAGAGAGACAGGGACCGAGAGAGAGAGAGACACAGGGACAAAGAGAGAGACACAGGGACCAAGAGAGAGACACAGGTACTGAGAGAGAGACTTGGACCAAGAGAGAGACACAGGGACAAAGAGAGAGACACAGCGACCGAGAGAGAGACACAGGGACCGAGAGAGAGACTCAGGGACCGAGAGAGAGACACAGGGACCAAGAGAGAGTCACAGGTACTGAGAGAGAGACAGGGACCGAGAGAGAGACAGGGAGCGAGTGAGAGACACAGGGACAGAGAGAGAGACACAGGGACCGAGTGAGACACAGAGACCGAGAGAGAGAGACAGGGTCCGAGAGAGAGAGAGACACAGGGACCGAGTGAGACTCAGAGACCGAGAGAGTGACAAGGACCGAGTGAGACACAGGGACCCAGAGAGAGTCACAGGGACCGACAGAGACACTGAAACTGAGAGAGAGAGACAGGGAGCAAATGAGACACAGGGACCTGAGAGAGAGACAGGGACCGAGTGAGAGACACAGGGACCGAGTGAGACACAGGGACCGAGAGAGAGACACAATCGTCCTAGAGAGAAAGACAGGGAGCGAGAGAGAGACACAGGGACCGAGAAAGACACAGGGACCGAGTGAGACACAGAGATCGAGAGAGACACAGGGACCGAGAGAGAGATAGTGACCGAGAGAGACACAGGGACCGAGAGAGAGACAGGGACCGAGTGAGAGACACAGGGACCGAGTGAGACACAGAGACCGAGAGAGACACAGGGACCGAGAGAGAGATAGTGACCGAGAGAGACACAGGGACTGAGAGAGAGAGACACAGGGACCGAGAGAGAGACACAAGGACCGAGAGAGACACAGGGACCGAGTGAGACACAGCGACCGAGAGAGACACAGGGTCCGAGAGAGAGACACAGCGACCGAGAGAGACACCGGGACCGAGAGAGACACAGGGACCGAGAGAGAGGCAGGGACCGAGAGAGAGACACAGGGACCGAGAGAGAGACACAGGGAGCGAGAGCGAGACACAGGGACCGAGTGAGAGACACAGGGACTGAGAAAGAGACACAGGGACTGAGAGAGAGACAGGGATGGAGAGAGACACCGGGACCGAGATTGACACAGGGACCGAGAGAGACACAGGGACCTAGAGAGAGACACTGGGACTGAGAGAGACACAGGGACCGAGGGAGACACAGGGACCGAGTGAGAGACACAGGGACTGAGCGAGTCACAGGGACCGAGTGAGAGACACAGGGACCGAGAGAGACACAGGGACCAAGAGAGAGTCACAGGAACCGAGAGAGACACTGTGACTGAGACAGTCACAGGGACAAAGTGAGACACAGGGACCGAGAGAGACGCAGAGAGCAAGAGAGTGAGACAGGGACCGAGAGAGAGAGAGACACAGGGACCAAGAGAGAGACACAGGGACCAAGAGAGAGACACAGGGACCGAGAAAGAGACACAGGGACCGAGAGAGAGACTCAGGGACCGAGAGAGAGTCACAGGGACTGAGAGAGAGACAGGGACCGAGAGAGAAACACAGGAACCGAGTGAGATACAGGGACCGAGAGAGAAACACAGGGACCGAGAGAGAGAGACAGGGACCGAGAGAGACACAGGGACTGAGAGAGACACAGGGATCGAGAGAGACACAGGGACCGTGAGAGACACAGGGACCGAGAGAGAGACACAGGGACCGAGAGAGACACAGGGACCGACAGAGAGACACAGGGACCGAGAGAGACACAGGGACTGAGAGGGAGAGACAGGGACTGAGAGAGATACACAGGGACCGAGAGAGAGAGACAGGAACCGAGTGAGACACAGGGACCGAGAGAGAAACACAGGGACCGAGAGAGAGAGACAGGGACCGAGAGAGAGACACAGGAACCGAGTGAGACACAGGGACCGAGAGAGAAACACAGGGACCGAGAGAGAGAGACAGGGACCGAGAGAGACACAGGGACTGAGAGAGAGAGACACAGGGACCGAGAGAGACACAGGGGACGAGTGACACACATGGACCGAGAGAGAGACACAGGGACCGAGAGAGAGACAGGGACCGAGAGAGAGAGAGACACAGGGACAAAGAGAGAGACACAGGGACCAAGAGAGAGACACAGGTACTGAGAGAGAGACTTGGACCAAGAGAGAGACACAGGGACAAAGAGAGAGACACAGCGACCGAGAGAGAGACACAGGGACCGAGAGAGAGACTCAGGGACCGAGAGAGAGACACAGGGACCAAGAGAGAGTCACAGGTACTGAGAGAGAGACAGGGACCGAGAGAGAGACAGGGAGCGAGTGAGAGACACAGGGACAGAGAGAGAGACACAGGGACCGAGTGAGACACAGAGACCGAGAGAGAGAGACAGGGTCCGAGAGAGAGAGAGACACAGGGACCGAGTGAGACTCAGAGACCGAGAGAGTGACAAGGACCGAGTGAGACACAGGGACCCAGAGAGAGTCACAGGGACCGACAGAGACACTGAAACTGAGAGAGAGAGACAGGGAGCAAATGAGACACAGGGACCGAGAGAGAGACAGGGACCGAGTGAGAGACACAGGGACCGAGTGAGACACAGGGACCGAGAGAGAGACACAATCGTCCTAGAGAGAAAGACAGGGAGCGAGAGAGAGACACAGGGACCGAGAAAGACACAGGGACCGAGTGAGACACAGAGATCGAGAGAGACACAGGGACCGAGAGAGAGATAGTGACCGAGAGAGA
Organism: Prionace glauca; assembly: GCA_037974335.1. NCBI lineage: Eukaryota > Metazoa > Chordata > Chondrichthyes > Carcharhiniformes > Carcharhinidae > Prionace > Prionace glauca. Next base: position 47,109 of record JBBMRE010000199.1, read on the forward strand.
CACAGGGACCGAGAGAGAGACAGGGACCGAGTGAGAGACACAGGGACCGAGTGAGACACAGAGACCGAGAGAGACACAGGGACCGAGAGAGAGATAGTGACCGAGAGAGACACAGGGACTGAGAGAGAGAGACACAGGGACCGAGAGAGAGACACAAGGACCGAGAGAGACACAGGGACCGAGTGAGACACAGCGACCGAGAGAGACACAGGGTCCGAGAGAGAGACACAGCGACCGAGAGAGACACCGGGACCGAGAGAGACACAGGGACCGAGAGAGAGGCAGGGACCGAGAGAGAGACACAGGGACCGAGAGAGAGACACAGGGAGCGAGAGCGAGACACAGGGACCGAGTGAGAGACACAGGGACTGAGAAAGAGACACAGGGACTGAGAGAGAGACAGGGATGGAGAGAGACACCGGGACCGAGATTGACACAGGGACCGAGCGAGAGACACAGGGACCGAGAGCGGCACAGGGACCGAGTGAGATACACAGGGACCGAGAGAGACACAGGAACCGAGAGAGACACTGTGACTGAGACAGTCACAGGGACAAAGTGAGACACAGGGACCGAGAGAGACGCAGAGAGCAAGAGAGAGAGACAGGGACCGAGAGAGAGACACAGGGACCGAGAGAGACACCGGGACCGAAAGAGACACAGGGACCGAGAGAGAGACAGGGATCGAGAGAGACACAGGGACTGAGAGAGAGAGACACAGGGACCGAGAGAGACACAGGGACCGTGAGAGACACAGGGACTGAGAGAGAGAGACACAGGGACCGAGAGAGACACAGGGACCGTGAGAGACACAGGGACTGAGAGAGAGAGACACAGGGACCGAGAGAGACACAGGGGACGAGTGACACACAGGGACCGAGAGAGAGACACAGGGACCGAGAGAGACATGGGGACGGAGAGAGACACAGGGACCGAGAGAGAGACAGGGACCGAGAGAGAGAGAGACACAGGGACAAAGAGAGAGACACAGGGACCAAGAGAGAGACACAGCGACCGAGAGAGAGACACAGGGACCGAGAGAGAGACTCAGGGACCGAGAGAGAGACACAGGGACCAAGAGAGAGTCACAGGTACTGAGAGAGAGACAGGGACCGAGAGAGAGACAGGGAGCGAGTGAGAGACACAGGGACAGAGAGAGAGACACTGGGACCGAGTGAGACACAGAGACCGAGAGAGTGAGACAGGGTCCGAGAGAGAGAGACACAGGGACCGAGTGAGACACAGAGGCCGAGAGAGTGACAGGGACCGAGAGAGATACAGGGACCCAGAGAGAGTCACAGGGACCGACAGAGACACTGAAACTGAGAGAGAGAGACAGGGAGCAAATGAGACACAGGGACCGAGAGAGAGACAGGGACCGAGTGAGAGACACAGGGACCGAGTGAGATACAGGGACCGAGAGAGAGACACAATCGTCCTAGAGAGAAAGACAGGGAGCGAGAGAGAGACACAAGGACCGAGAGAGAGAGACTCAGGGACCGAGAGAGAGACACAAGGACCGAGAGAGACACAGGGACCGAGAGAGAGATAGTGACCGAGAGAGACACAGGGACTGAGAGAGAGAGACTCAGGGACCGAGAGAGAGACACAAGGACCGAGAGAGACACAGGGACCGAGTGAGACACAGGGGTGAGAGGGAGACACAGGGACCGAGAGAGACACAGGGACCGAGTGAGACACAGCGACCGAGAGAGACACAGGGACCGAGAGAGAGACACAGGGACCGAGAGAGACACCGGGACCGAGAGAGACACAGGGACCGAGAGAGAGACACATGGAGCGAGAGCGAGACACAGGGACCGAGTGAGACACAGGGACTGACAGAGAGACACAGGGAGCAAGAGAGAGACACAGGGAACGAGAGAGAGACACAGGGACCGAGAAAGAGACACAGGGACTGAGAGAGAGACAGGGACCGAGAGAGACACCGGGACCGAGATTGACACAGGGACCGAGCGAGAGACACAGGGACCGAGAGAGACACAGGGACCGAGAGAGGGACACAGGGACCGAGAGAGGCACAGGGACCGAGTGAGAGACACAGGGACCGAGAGAGACACAGGGACCGAGAGAGAGACACAGGAACCGAGAGAGACACTGTGACTGAGACAGTCACAGGGACAAAGTGAGACACAGGGACCGAGAGAGACGCAGAGAGCAAGAGAGAGAGACAGGGACCGAGAGAGAGACACAGGGACCGAGAGAGACACCGGGACCGAGAGAGACACAGGGACCGAGAGAGTGACAGGGACCGAGAGAGAGAGAGACACAGGGACCAAGAGAGAGACACAGGGACCAAGATAGAGACACAGGGACCGAGAGAGAGACTCAGGGACCGAGAGAGAGTCACAGGGACTGAGAGAGAGACAGGGACCGAGAGAGAGACACAGGAACCGAGTGGGACACAGGGACCGAGAGAGAGACACAGGGACCGAGAGAGAGAGACAGGGACCGAGAGAGACACAGGGACTGAGAGAGACATAGGGATCGAGAGAGACACAGGGACGGAGAGAGACACAGGGACCGAGAGAGAAACAGGGACCGAGAGAGACACAGGGACCGACAGAGAGACACAGGGACCGAGAGAGACACAGGGACTGACAGAGAGACACAGGGACCGAGAGAGACACAGGGACCGACAGAGAGACACAGGGATCGAGAGAGACACAGGGACTGAGAGAGAGACACAGGGACCGACAGAGACACAGGGGCCGAGAGAGACACAGGGACTGACAGAGAGACACAGGGACCGAGAGTGACACAGGGACCGACAGAGAGACACAGGGATCGAGTGAGACACAGCGACCGAGAGAGACACAGGGACCGAGAGAGAGACACAGGGACCGAGAGAGACACCGGGACCGAGAGAGACACAGGGACCGAGAGAGAGGCAGGTACCGAGAGAGACACACAGGGACCGAGAGAGAGACACAGGGAGCAAGAGTGAGACACAGGGACCGAGTGAGACACAGGGACTGACAGAGAGACACAGGGAGCAAGAGAGAGACACAGTGACCGAGAGAGAGACACAGGGACCGAGAGAGACACTGTGACTGAGACAGTCACAGGGACAAAGTGAGACACAGGGACCGAGAGAGACGCAGAGAGCAAGAGAGAGAGACAGGGACCGAGAGAGAGACACAGGGACCGAGAGAGACACCGGGACCGAAAGAGACACAGGGACCGAGAGAGAGACAGGGATCGAGAGAGACACAGGGACTGAGAGAGAGAGACACAGGGACCGAGAGAGACACAGGGACCGTGAGAGACACAGGGACTGAGAGAGAGAGACACAGGGACCGAGAGAGACACAGGGGACGAGTGACACACAGGGACCGAGAGAGAGACACAGGGACCGAGAGAGACACGGGGACGGAGAGAGACACAGGGACCGAGAGAGAGACAGGGACCGAGAGAGAGAGAGACACAGGGACAAAGAGAGAGACACAGGGACCAAGAGAGAGACACAGCGACCGAGAGAGAGACACAGGGACCGAGAGAGAGACTCAGGGACCGAGAGAGAGACACAGGGACCAAGAGAGAGTCACAGGTACTGAGAGAGAGACAGGGACCGAGAGAGAGACAGGGAGCGAGTGAGAGACACAGGGACAGAGAGAGAGACACAGGGACCGAGTGAGACACAGAGACCGAGAGAGTGAGACAGGGTCCGAGAGAGAGAGACACAGGGACCGAGTGAGACACAGAGGCCGAGAGAGTGACAGGGACCGAGAGAGATACAGGGACCCAGAGAGAGTCACAGGGACCGACAGAGACACTGAAACTGAGAGAGAGAGACAGGGAGCAAATGAGACACAGGGACCGAGAGAGAGACAGGGACCGAGTGAGAGACACAGGGACCGAGTGAGATACAGGGACCGAGAGAGAGACACAATCGTCCTAGAGAGAAAGACAGGGAGCGAGAGAGAGACACAAGGACCGAGAGAGAGAGACTCAGTGACCGAGAGAGAGACACAAGGACCGAGAGAGACACAGGGACCGAGAGAGAGATAGTGACCGAGAGAGACACAGGGACTGAGAGAGAGAGACTCAGGGACCGAGAGAGAGACACAAGGACCGAGAGAGACACAGGGACCGAGTGAGACACAGGGGTGAGAGGGAGACACAGGGACCGAGAGAGACACAGGGACCGAGTGAGACACAGCGACCGAGAGAGACACAGGGACCGAGAGAGAGACACAGGGACCGAGAGAGACACCGGGACCGAGAGAGACACAGGGACCGAGAGAGAGACACATGGAGCGAGAGCGAGACACAGGGACCGAGTGAGACACAGGGACTGACAGAGAGACACAGGGAGCAAGAGAGAGACACAGGGAACGAGAGAGAGACACAGGGACCGAGAAAGAGACACAGGGACTGAGAGAGAGACAGGGACCGAGAGAGACACCGGGACCGAGATTGACACAGGGACCGAGCGAGAGACACAGGGACCGAGAGAGACACAGGGACCGAGAGAGGGACACAGGGACCGAGAGAGGCACAGGGACCGAGTGAGAGACACAGGGACCGAGAGAGACACAGGGACCGAGAGAGAGACACAGGAATCGAGAGAGACACTGTGACTGAGACAGTCACAGGGACAAAGTGAGACACAGGGACCGAGAGAGACGCAGAGAGCAAGAGAGAGAGACAGGGACCGAGGGAGAGACACAGGGACCGAGAGAGACACCGGGACCGAGAGAGACACAGGGACCGAGAGAGTGACAGGGACCGAGAGAGAGAGAGACACAGGGACCAAGAGAGAGACACAGGGACCAAGATAGAGACACAGGGACCGAGAGAGAGACTCAGGGACCGAGAGAGAGTCACAGGGACTGAGAGAGAGACAGGGACCGAGAGAGAGACACAGGAACCGAGTGGGACACAGGGACCGAGAGAGAGACACAGGGACCGAGAGAGAGAGACAGGGACCGAGAGAGACACAGGGACTGAGAGAGACACAGGGATCGAGAGAGACACAGGGACGGAGAGAGACACAGGGACCGAGAGAGAAACAGGGACCGAGAGAGACACAGGGACCGACAGAGAGACACAGGGACCGAGAGAGACACAGGGACTGACAGAGAGACACAGGGACCGAGAGAGACACAGGGACCGACAGAGAGACACAGGGATCGAGAGAGACACAGGGACTGAGAGAGAGACACAGGGACCGAGAGAGACACAGGGGCCGAGAGAGACACAGGGACTGACAGAGAGACACAGGGACCGAGAGTGACACAGGGACCGACAGAGAGACACAGGGATCGAGTGAGACACAGCGACCGAGAGAGACACAGGGACCGAGAGAGAGACACAGGGACCGAGAGAGACACCGGGACCGAGAGAGACACAGGGACCGAGAGAGAGGCAGGGACCGAGAGAGACACACAGGGACCGAGAGAGGACACAGGGAGCAAGAGTGAGACACAGGGACCGAGTGAGACACAGGGACTGACAGAGAGACACAAGGAGCAAGAGAGAGACACAGGGACCGAGAGAGAGACACAGGGACCGAGAGAGACACAGGGACCTAGAGAGAGACACTGGGACTGAGAGAGACACAGGGACCGAGGGAGACACAGGGACCGAGTGAGAGACACAGGGACTGAGCGAGTCACAGGGACCGAGTGAGAGACACAGGGACCGAGAGAGACACAGGGACCAAGAGAGAGTCACAGGAACCGAGAGAGACACTGTGACTGAGACAGTCACAGGGACAAAGTGAGACACAGGGACCGAGAGAGACGCAGAGAGCAAGAGAGTGAGACAGGGACCGAGAGAGAGAGAGACACAGGGACCAAGAGAGAGACACAGGGACCAAGAGAGAGACACAGGGACCGAGAGAGAGACACAGGGACCGAGAGAGAGACTCAGGGACCGAGAGAGAGTCACAGGGACTGAGAGAGAGACAGGGACCGAGAGAGACACCGGGACCGAGATTGACACAGGGACCGAGCGAGAGACACAGGGACCGAGAGAGACACAGGGACAGAGAGAGGGACACAGGGACCGAGAGAGGCACAGGGACCGAGTGAGAGACACAGGGACCGAGAGAGACACAGGGACCGAGAGAGAGACACAGGAATCGAGAGAGACACTGTGACTGAGACAGTCACAGGGACAAAGTGAGACACAGGGACCGAGAGAGACGCAGAGAGCAAGAGAGAGAGACAGGGACCGAGGGAGAGACACAGGGACCGAGAGAGACACCGGGACCGAGAGAGACACAGGGACCGAGAGAGTGACAGGGACCGAGAGAGAGAGAGACACAGGGACCAAGAGAGAGACACAGGGACCAAGATAGAGACACAGGGACCGAGAGAGAGACTCAGGGACCGAGAGAGAGTCACAGGGACTGAGAGAGAGACAGGGACCGAGAGAGAGACACAGGAACCGAGTGGGACACAGGGACCGAGAGAGAGACACAGGGACCGAGAGAGAGAGACAGGGACCGAGAGAGACACAGGGACTGAGAGAGACACAGGGATCGAGAGAGACACAGGGACGGAGAGAGACACAGGGACCGAGAGAGAAACAGGGACCGAGAGAGACACAGGGACCGACAGAGAGACACAGGGACCGAGAGAGACACAGGGACTGACAGAGAGACACAGGGACCGAGAGAGACACAGGGACCGACAGAGAGACACAGGGATCGAGAGAGACACAGGGACTGAGAGAGAGACACAGGGACCGAGAGAGACACAGGGGCCGAGAGAGACACAGGGACTGACAGAGAGACACAGGGACCGAGAGTGACACAGGGACCGACAGAGAGACACAGGGATCGAGTGAGACACAGCGACCGAGAGAGACACAGGGACCGAGAGAGAGACACAGGGACCGAGAGAGACACCGGGACCGAGAGAGACACAGGGACCGAGAGAGAGGCAGGGACCGAGAGAGACACACAGGGACCGAGAGAGAGACACAGGGAGCAAGAGTGAGACACAGGGACCGAGTGAGACACAGGGACTGACAGAGAGACACAAGGAGCAAGAGAGAGACACAGGGACCGAGAGAGAGACACAGGGACCGAGAGAGACACAGGGACCTAGAGAGAGACACTGGGACTGAGAGAGACACAGGGACCGAGGGAGACACAGGGACCGAGTGAGAGACACAGGGACTGAGCGAGTCACAGGGACCGAGTGAGAGACACAGGGACCGAGAGAGACACAGGGACCAAGAGAGAGTCACAGGAACCGAGAGAGACACTGTGACTGAGACAGTCTCAGGGACAAAGTGAGACACAGGGACCGAGAGAGACGCAGAGAGCAAGAGAGTGAGACAGGGACCGAGAGAGAGAGAGACACAGGGACCAAGAGAGAGACACAGGGACCAAGAGAGAGACACAGGGACCGAGAGAGAGACACAGGGACCGAGAGAGAGACTCAGGGACCGAGAGAGAGTCACAGGGACTGAGAGAGAGACAGGGACCGAGAGAGAAACACAGGAACCGAGTGAGATACAGGGACCGAGAGAGAAACACAGGGACCGAGAGAGAGAGACAGGGACCGAGAGAGACACAGGGACTGAGAGAGACACAGGGATCGAGAGAGACACAGGGACCGTGAGAGACACAGGGACCGAGAGAGAGACACAGGGACCGAGAGAGACACAGGGACCGACAGAGAGACACAGGGACCGAGAGAGACACAGGGACTGAGAGGGAGAGACAGGGACTGAGAGAGATACACAGGGACCGAGAGAGAGAGACAGGAACCGAGTGAGACACAGGGACCGAGAGAGAAACACAGGGACCGAGAGAGAGAGACAGGGACCGAGAGAGAGACACAGGAACCGAGTGAGACACAGGGACCGAGAGAGAAACACAGGGACCGAGAGAGAGAGACAGGGACCGAGAGAGACACAGGGACTGAGAGAGAGAGACACAGGGACCGAGAGAGACACAGGGGACGAGTGACACACATGGACCGAGAGAGAGACACAGGGACCGAGAGAGAGACAGGGACCGAGAGAGAGAGAGACACAGGGACAAAGAGAGAGACACAGGGACCAAGAGAGAGACACAGGTACTGAGAGAGAGACTTGGACCAAGAGAGAGACACAGGGACAAAGAGAGAGACACAGCGACCGAGAGAGAGACACAGGGACCGAGAGAGAGACTCAGGGACCGAGAGAGAGACACAGGGACCAAGAGAGAGTCACAGGTACTGAGAGAGAGACAGGGACCGAGAGAGAGACAGGGAGCGAGTGAGAGACACAGGGACAGAGAGAGAGACACAGGGACCGAGTGAGACACAGAGACCGAGAGAGAGAGACAGGGTCCGAGAGAGAGAGACACAGGGACCGAGTGAGACACAGAGACCGAGAGAGACACAGGGACCGAGAGAGAGATAGTGACCGAGAGAGACACAGGGACTGAGAGAGAGAGACACAGGGACCGAGAGAGAGACACAAGGACCGAGAGAGACACAGGGACCGAGTGAGACACAGCGACCGAGAGAGACACAGGGTCCGAGAGAGAGACACAGCGACCGAGAGAGACACCGGGACCGAGAGAGACACAGGGACCGAGAGAGAGGCAGGGACCGAGAGAGAGACACAGGGACCGAGAGAGAGACACAGGGAGCGAGAGCGAGACACAGGGACCGAGTGAGACACAGGGACTGACAGAGAGACACAGGGAGCAAGAGAGAGACACAGGGAACGAGAGAGAGACACAGGGACTGAGAAAGAGACACAGGGACTGAGAGAGAGACAGGGATGGAGAGAGACACCGGGACCGAGATTGACACAGGGACCGAGCGAGAGACACAGGGACCGAGAGCGGCACAGGGACCGAGTGAGATACACAGGGACCGAGAGAGACACAGGAACCGAGAGAGACACTGTGACTGAGACAGTCACAGGGACAAAGTGAGACACAGGGACCGAGAGAGACGCAGAGAGCAAGAGAGAGAGACAGGGACCGAGAGAGAGACACAGGGACCGAGAGAGACACCGGGACCGAAAGAGACACAGGGACCGAGAGAGAGACAGGGATCGAGAGAGACACAGGGACTGAGAGAGAGAGACACAGGGACCGAGAGAGACACAGGGACCGTGAGAGACACAGGGACTGAGAGAGAGAGACACAGGGACCGAGAGAGACACAGGGACCGTGAGAGACACAGGGACTGAGAGAGAGAGACACAGGGACCGAGAGAGACACAGGGGACGAGTGACACACAGGGACCGAGAGAGAGACACAGGGACCGAGAGAGACACGGAGACGGAGAGAGACACAGGGACCGAGAGAGAGACAGGGACCGAGAGAGAGAGAGACACAGGGACAAAGAGAGAGACACAGGGACCAAGAGAGAGACACAGCGACCGAGAGAGAGACACAGGGACCGAGAGAGAGACTCAGGGACCGAGAGAGAGACACAGGGACCAAGAGAGAGTCACAGGTACTGAGAGAGAGACAGGGACCGAGAGAGAGACAGGGAGCGAGTGAGAGACACAGGGACAGAGAGAGAGACACTGGGACCGAGTGAGACACAGAGACCGAGAGAGTGAGACAGGGTCCGAGAGAGAGAGACACAGGGACCGAGTGAGACACAGAGGCCGAGAGAGTGACAGGGACCGAGAGAGATACAGGGACCCAGAGAGAGTCACAGGGACCGACAGAGACACTGAAACTGAGAGAGAGAGACAGGGAGCAAATGAGACACAGGGACCGAGAGAGAGACAGGGACCGAGTGAGAGACACAGGGACCGAGTGAGATACAGGGACCGAGAGAGAGACACAATCGTCCTAGAGAGAAAGACAGGGAGCGAGAGAGAGACACAAGGACCGAGAGAGAGAGACTCAGGGACCGAGAGAGAGACACAAGGACCGAGAGAGACACAGGGACCGAGAGAGAGATAGTGACCGAGAGAGACACAGGGACTGAGAGAGAGAGACTCAGGGACCGAGAGAGAGACACAAGGACCGAGAGAGACACAGGGACCGAGTGAGACACAGGGGTGAGAGGGAGACACAGGGACCGAGAGAGACACAGGGACCGAGTGAGACACAGCGACCGAGAGAGACACAGGGACCGAGAGAGAGACACAGGGACCGAGAGAGACACCGGGACCGAGAGAGACACAGGGACCGAGAGAGAGACACATGGAGCGAGAGCGAGACACAGGGACCGAGTGAGACACAGGGACTGACAGAGAGACACAGGGAGCAAGAGAGAGACACAGGGAACGAGAGAGAGACACAGGGACCGAGAAAGAGACACAGGGACTGAGAGAGAGACAGGGACCGAGAGAGACACCGGGACCGAGATTGACACAGGGACCGAGCGAGAGACACAGGGACCGAGAGAGACACAGGGACCGAGAGAGGGACACAGGGACCGAGAGAGGCACAGGGACCGAGTGAGAGACACAGGGACCGAGAGAGACACAGGGACCGAGAGAGAGACACAGGAACCGAGAGAGACACTGTGACTGAGACAGTCACAGGGACAAAGTGAGACACAGGGACCGAGAGAGACGCAGAGAGCAAGAGAGAGAGACAGGGACCGAGAGAGAGACACAGGGACCGAGAGAGACACCGGGACCGAGAGAGACACAGGGACCGAGAGAGTGACAGGGACCGAGAGAGAGAGAGACACAGGGACCAAGAGAGAGACACAGGGACCAAGATAGAGACACAGGGACCGAGAGAGAGACTCAGGGACCGAGAGAGAGTCACAGGGACTGAGAGAGAGACAGGGACCGAGAGAGAGACACAGGAACCGAGTGGGACACAGGGACCGAGAGAGAGACACAGGGACCGAGAGAGAGAGACAGGGACCGAGAGAGACACAGGGACTGAGAGAGACACAGGGATCGAGAGAGACACAGGGACGGAGAGAGACACAGGGACCGAGAGAGAAACAGGGACCGAGAGAGACACAGGGACCGACAGAGAGACACAGGGACCGAGAGAGACACAGGGACTGACAGAGAGACACAGGGACCGAGAGAGACACAGGGACCGACAGAGAGACACAGGGATCGAGAGAGACACAGGGACTGAGAGAGAGACACAGGGACCGAGAGAGACACAGGGGCCGAGAGAGACACAGGGACTGACAGAGAGACACAGGGACCGAGAGTGACACAGGGACCGACAGAGAGACACAGGGATCGAGTGAGACACAGCGACCGAGAGAGACACAGGGACCGAGAGAGAGACACAGGGACCGAGAGAGACACCGGGACCGAGAGAGACACAGGGACCGAGAGAGAGGCAGGTACCGAGAGAGACACACAGGGACCGAGAGAGAGACACAGGGAGCAAGAGTGAGACACAGGGACCGAGTGAGACACAGGGACTGACAGAGAGACACAGGGAGCAAGAGAGAGACACAGTGACCGAGAGAGAGACACAGGGACCGAGAGAGACACTGTGACTGAGACAGTCACAGGGACAAAGTGAGACACAGGGACCGAGAGAGACGCAGAGAGCAAGAGAGAGAGACAGGGACCGAGAGAGAGACACAGGGACCGAGAGAGACACCGGGACCGAAAGAGACACAGGGACCGAGAGAGAGACAGGGATCGAGAGAGACACAGGGACTGAGAGAGAGAGACACAGGGACCGAGAGAGACACAGGGACCGTGAGAGACACAGGGACTGAGAGAGAGAGACACAGGGACCGAGAGAGACACAGGGGACGAGTGACACACAGGGACCGAGAGAGAGACACAGGGACCGAGAGAGACACGGGGACGGAGAGAGACACAGGGACCGAGAGAGAGACAGGGACCGAGAGAGAGAGAGACACAGGGACAAAGAGAGAGACACAGGGACCAAGAGAGAGACACAGCGACCGAGAGAGAGACACAGGGACCGAGAGAGAGACTCAGGGACCGAGAGAGAGACACAGGGACCAAGAGAGAGTCACAGGTACTGAGAGAGAGACAGGGACCGAGAGAGAGACAGGGAGCGAGTGAGAGACACAGGGACAGAGAGAGAGACACAGGGACCGAGTGAGACACAGAGACCGAGAGAGTGAGACAGGGTCCGAGAGAGAGAGACACAGGGACCGAGTGAGACACAGAGGCCGAGAGAGTGACAGGGACCGAGAGAGATACAGGGACCCAGAGAGAGTCACAGGGACCGACAGAGACACTGAAACTGAGAGAGAGAGACAGGGAGCAAATGAGACACAGGGACCGAGAGAGAGACAGGGACCGAGTGAGAGACACAGGGACCGAGTGAGATACAGGGACCGAGAGAGAGACACAATCGTCCTAGAGAGAAAGACAGGGAGCGAGAGAGAGACACAAGGACCGAGAGAGAGAGACTCAGTGACCGAGAGAGAGACACAAGGACCGAGAGAGACACAGGGACCGAGAGAGAGATAGTGACCGAGAGAGACACAGGGACTGAGAGAGAGAGACTCAGGGACCGAGAGAGAGACACAAGGACCGAGAGAGACACAGGGACCGAGTGAGACACAGGGGTGAGAGGGAGACACAGGGACCGAGAGAGACACAGGGACCGAGTGAGACACAGCGACCGAGAGAGACACAGGGACCGAGAGAGAGACACAGGGACCGAGAGAGGCACAGGGACCGAGTGAGAGACACAGGGACCGAGAGAGACACAGGGACCGAGAGAGAGACACAGGAATCGAGAGAGACACTGTGACTGAGACAGTCACAGGGACAAAGTGAGACACAGGGACCGAGAGAGACGCAGAGAGCAAGAGAGAGAGACAGGGACCGAGGGAGAGACACAGGGACCGAGAGAGACACCGGGACCGAGAGAGACACAGGGACCGAGAGAGTGACAGGGACCGAGAGAGAGAGAGACACAGGGACCAAGAGAGAGACACAGGGACCAAGATAGAGACACAGGGACCGAGAGAGAGACTCAGGGACCGAGAGAGAGTCACAGGGACTGAGAGAGAGACAGGGACCGAGAGAGAGACACAGGAACCGAGTGGGACACAGGGACCGAGAGAGAGACACAGGGACCGAGAGAGAGAGACAGGGACCGAGAGAGACACAGGGACTGAGAGAGACACAGGGATCGAGAGAGACACAGGGACGGAGAGAGACACAGGGACCGAGAGAGAAACAGGGACCGAGAGAGACACAGGGACCGACAGAGAGACACAGGGACCGAGAGAGACACAGGGACTGACAGAGAGACACAGGGACCGAGAGAGACACAGGGACCGACAGAGAGACACAGGGATCGAGAGAGACACAGGGACTGAGAGAGAGACACAGGGACCGAGAGAGACACAGGGGCCGAGAGAGACACAGGGACTGACAGAGAGACACAGGGACCGAGAGTGACACAGGGACCGACAGAGAGACACAGGGATCGAGTGAGACACAGCGACCGAGAGAGACACAGGGACCGAGAGAGAGACACAGGGACCGAGAGAGACACCGGGACCGAGAGAGACACAGGGACCGAGAGAGAGGCAGGGACCGAGAGAGACACACAGGGACCGAGAGAGGACACAGGGAGCAAGAGTGAGACACAGGGACCGAGTGAGACACAGGGACTGACAGAGAGACACAAGGAGCAAGAGAGAGACACAGGGACCGAGAGAGAGACACAGGGACCGAGAGAGACACAGGGACCTAGAGAGAGACACTGGGACTGAGAGAGACACAGGGACCGAGGGAGACACAGGGACCGAGTGAGAGACACAGGGACTGAGCGAGTCACAGGGACCGAGTGAGAGACACAGGGACCGAGAGAGACACAGGGACCAAGAGAGAGTCACAGGAACCGAGAGAGACACTGTGACTGAGACAGTCACAGGGACAAAGTGAGACACAGGGACCGAGAGAGACGCAGAGAGCAAGAGAGTGAGACAGGGACCGAGAGAGAGAGAGACACAGGGACCAAGAGAGAGACACAGGGACCAAGAGAGAGACACAGGGACCGAGAGAGAGACACAGGGACCGAGAGAGAGACTCAGGGACCGAGAGAGAGTCACAGGGACTGAGAGAGAGACAGGGACCGAGAGAGACACCGGGACCGAGATTGACACAGGGACCGAGCGAGAGACACAGGGACCGAGAGAGACACAGGGACAGAGAGAGGGACACAGGGACCGAGAGAGGCACAGGGACCGAGTGAGAGACACAGGGACCGAGAGAGACACAGGGACCGAGAGAGAGACACAGGAATCGAGAGAGACACTGTGACTGAGACAGTCACAGGGACAAAGTGAGACACAGGGACCGAGAGAGACGCAGAGAGCAAGAGAGAGAGACAGGGACCGAGGGAGAGACACAGGGACCGAGAGAGACACCGGGACCGAGAGAGACACAGGGACCGAGAGAGTGACAGGGACCGAGAGAGAGAGAGACACAGGGACCAAGAGAGAGACACAGGGACCAAGATAGAGACACAGGGACCGAGAGAGAGACTCAGGGACCGAGAGAGAGTCACAGGGACTGAGAGAGAGACAGGGACCGAGAGAGAGACACAGGAACCGAGTGGGACACAGGGACCGAGAGAGAGACACAGGGACCGAGAGAGAGAGACAGGGACCGAGAGAGACACAGGGACTGAGAGAGACACAGGGATCGAGAGAGACACAGGGACGGAGAGAGACACAGGGACCGAGAGAGAAACAGGGACCGAGAGAGACACAGGGACCGACAGAGAGACACAGGGACCGAGAGAGACACAGGGACTGACAGAGAGACACAGGGACCGAGAGAGACACAGGGACCGACAGAGAGACACAGGGATCGAGAGAGACACAGGGACTGAGAGAGAGACACAGGGACCGAGAGAGACACAGGGGCCGAGAGAGACACAGGGACTGACAGAGAGACACAGGGACCGAGAGTGACACAGGGACCGACAGAGAGACACAGGGATCGAGTGAGACACAGCGACCGAGAGAGACACAGGGACCGAGAGAGAGACACAGGGACCGAGAGAGACACCGGGACCGAGAGAGACACAGGGACCGAGAGAGAGGCAGGGACCGAGAGAGACACACAGGGACCGAGAGAGAGACACAGGGAGCAAGAGTGAGACACAGGGACCGAGTGAGACACAGGGACTGACAGAGAGACACAAGGAGCAAGAGAGAGACACAGGGACCGAGAGAGAGACACAGGGACCGAGAGAGACACAGGGACCTAGAGAGAGACACTGGGACTGAGAGAGACACAGGGACCGAGGGAGACACAGGGACCGAGTGAGAGACACAGGGACTGAGCGAGTCACAGGGACCGAGTGAGAGACACAGGGACCGAGAGAGACACAGGGACCAAGAGAGAGTCACAGGAACCGAGAGAGACACTGTGACTGAGACAGTCTCAGGGACAAAGTGAGACACAGGGACCGAGAGAGACGCAGAGAGCAAGAGAGTGAGACAGGGACCGAGAGAGAGAGAGACACAGGGACCAAGAGAGAGACACAGGGACCAAGAGAGAGACACAGGGACCGAGAGAGAGACACAGGGACCGAGAGAGAGACTCAGGGACCGAGAGAGAGTCACAGGGACTGAGAGAGAGACAGGGACCGAGAGAGAAACACAGGAACCGAGTGAGATACAGGGACCGAGAGAGAAACACAGGGACCGAGAGAGAGAGACAGGGACCGAGAGAGACACAGGGACTGAGAGAGACACAGGGATCGAGAGAGACACAGGGACCGTGAGAGACACAGGGACCGAGAGAGAGACACAGGGACCGAGAGAGACACAGGGACCGACAGAGAGACACAGGGACCGAGAGAGACACAGGGACTGAGAGGGAGAGACAGGGACTGAGAGAGATACACAGGGACCGAGAGAGAGAGACAGGAACCGAGTGAGACACAGGGACCGAGAGAGAAACACAGGGACCGAGAGAGAGAGACAGGGACCGAGAGAGAGACACAGGAACCGAGTGAGACACAGGGACCGAGAGAGAAACACAGGGACCGAGAGAGAGAGACAGGGACCGAGAGAGACACAGGGACTGAGAGAGAGAGACACAGGGACCGAGAGAGACACAGGGGACGAGTGACACACATGGACCGAGAGAGAGACACAGGGACCGAGAGAGAGACAGGGACCGAGAGAGAGAGAGACACAGGGACAAAGAGAGAGACACAGGGACCAAGAGAGAGACACAGGTACTGAGAGAGAGACTTGGACCAAGAGAGAGACACAGGGACAAAGAGAGAGACACAGCGACCGAGAGAGAGACACAGGGACCGAGAGAGAGACTCAGGGACCGAGAGAGAGACACAGGGACCAAGAGAGAGTCACAGGTACTGAGAGAGAGACAGGGACCGAGAGAGAGACAGGGAGCGAGTGAGAGACACAGGGACAGAGAGAGAGACACAGGGACCGAGTGAGACACAGAGACCGAGAGAGAGAGACAGGGTCCGAGAGAGAGAGACACAGGGACCGAGTGAGACACAGAGACCGAGAGAGACACAGGGACCGAGAGAGAGATAGTGACCGAGAGAGACACAGGGACTGAGAGAGAGAGACACAGGGACCGAGAGAGAGACACAAGGACCGAGAGAGACACAGGGACCGAGTGAGACACAGCGACCGAGAGAGACACAGGGTCCGAGAGAGAGACACAGCGACCGAGAGA
This sequence comes from Prionace glauca, assembly GCA_037974335.1. Taxonomy (NCBI): domain Eukaryota; kingdom Metazoa; phylum Chordata; class Chondrichthyes; order Carcharhiniformes; family Carcharhinidae; genus Prionace; species Prionace glauca. The sequence goes on from JBBMRE010000199.1 coordinate 63,705, forward strand.
GACACCGGGACCGAGAGAGACACAGGGACCGAGAGAGAGGCAGGGACCGAGAGAGAGACACAGGGACCGAGAGAGAGACACAGGGAGCGAGAGCGAGACACAGGGACCGAGTGAGACACAGGGACTGACAGAGAGACACAGGGAGCAAGAGAGAGACACAGGGAACGAGAGAGAGACACAGGGACTGAGAAAGAGACACAGGGACTGAGAGAGAGACAGGGATGGAGAGAGACACCGGGACCGAGATTGACACAGGGACCGAGCGAGAGACACAGGGACCGAGAGCGGCACAGGGACCGAGTGAGATACACAGGGACCGAGAGAGACACAGGAACCGAGAGAGACACTGTGACTGAGACAGTCACAGGGACAAAGTGAGACACAGGGACCGAGAGAGACGCAGAGAGCAAGAGAGAGAGACAGGGACCGAGAGAGAGACACAGGGACCGAGAGAGACACCGGGACCGAAAGAGACACAGGGACCGAGAGAGAGACAGGGATCGAGAGAGACACAGGGACTGAGAGAGAGAGACACAGGGACCGAGAGAGACACAGGGACCGTGAGAGACACAGGGACTGAGAGAGAGAGACACAGGGACCGAGAGAGACACAGGGACCGTGAGAGACACAGGGACTGAGAGAGAGAGACACAGGGACCGAGAGAGACACAGGGGACGAGTGACACACAGGGACCGAGAGAGAGACACAGGGACCGAGAGAGACACGGAGACGGAGAGAGACACAGGGACCGAGAGAGAGACAGGGACCGAGAGAGAGAGAGACACAGGGACAAAGAGAGAGACACAGGGACCAAGAGAGAGACACAGCGACCGAGAGAGAGACACAGGGACCGAGAGAGAGACTCAGGGACCGAGAGAGAGACACAGGGACCAAGAGAGAGTCACAGGTACTGAGAGAGAGACAGGGACCGAGAGAGAGACAGGGAGCGAGTGAGAGACACAGGGACAGAGAGAGAGACACTGGGACCGAGTGAGACACAGAGACCGAGAGAGTGAGACAGGGTCCGAGAGAGAGAGACACAGGGACCGAGTGAGACACAGAGGCCGAGAGAGTGACAGGGACCGAGAGAGATACAGGGACCCAGAGAGAGTCACAGGGACCGACAGAGACACTGAAACTGAGAGAGAGAGACAGGGAGCAAATGAGACACAGGGACCGAGAGAGAGACAGGGACCGAGTGAGAGACACAGGGACCGAGTGAGATACAGGGACCGAGAGAGAGACACAATCGTCCTAGAGAGAAAGACAGGGAGCGAGAGAGAGACACAAGGACCGAGAGAGAGAGACTCAGGGACCGAGAGAGAGACACAAGGACCGAGAGAGACACAGGGACCGAGAGAGAGATAGTGACCGAGAGAGACACAGGGACTGAGAGAGAGAGACTCAGGGACCGAGAGAGAGACACAAGGACCGAGAGAGACACAGGGACCGAGTGAGACACAGGGGTGAGAGGGAGACACAGGGACCGAGAGAGACACAGGGACCGAGTGAGACACAGCGACCGAGAGAGACACAGGGACCGAGAGAGAGACACAGGGACCGAGAGAGACACCGGGACCGAGAGAGACACAGGGACCGAGAGAGAGACACATGGAGCGAGAGCGAGACACAGGGACCGAGTGAGACACAGGGACTGACAGAGAGACACAGGGAGCAAGAGAGAGACACAGGGAACGAGAGAGAGACACAGGGACCGAGAAAGAGACACAGGGACTGAGAGAGAGACAGGGACCGAGAGAGACACCGGGACCGAGATTGACACAGGGACCGAGCGAGAGACACAGGGACCGAGAGAGACACAGGGACCGAGAGAGGGACACAGGGACCGAGAGAGGCACAGGGACCGAGTGAGAGACACAGGGACCGAGAGAGACACAGGGACCGAGAGAGAGACACAGGAACCGAGAGAGACACTGTGACTGAGACAGTCACAGGGACAAAGTGAGACACAGGGACCGAGAGAGACGCAGAGAGCAAGAGAGAGAGACAGGGACCGAGAGAGAGACACAGGGACCGAGAGAGACACCGGGACCGAGAGAGACACAGGGACCGAGAGAGTGACAGGGACCGAGAGAGAGAGAGACACAGGGACCAAGAGAGAGACACAGGGACCAAGATAGAGACACAGGGACCGAGAGAGAGACTCAGGGACCGAGAGAGAGTCACAGGGACTGAGAGAGAGACAGGGACCGAGAGAGAGACACAGGAACCGAGTGGGACACAGGGACCGAGAGAGAGACACAGGGACCGAGAGAGAGAGACAGGGACCGAGAGAGACACAGGGACTGAGAGAGACACAGGGATCGAGAGAGACACAGGGACGGAGAGAGACACAGGGACCGAGAGAGAAACAGGGACCGAGAGAGACACAGGGACCGACAGAGAGACACAGGGACCGAGAGAGACACAGGGACTGACAGAGAGACACAGGGACCGAGAGAGACACAGGGACCGACAGAGAGACACAGGGATCGAGAGAGACACAGGGACTGAGAGAGAGACACAGGGACCGAGAGAGACACAGGGGCCGAGAGAGACACAGGGACTGACAGAGAGACACAGGGACCGAGAGTGACACAGGGACCGACAGAGAGACACAGGGATCGAGTGAGACACAGCGACCGAGAGAGACACAGGGACCGAGAGAGAGACACAGGGACCGAGAGAGACACCGGGACCGAGAGAGACACAGGGACCGAGAGAGAGGCAGGTACCGAGAGAGACACACAGGGACCGAGAGAGAGACACAGGGAGCAAGAGTGAGACACAGGGACCGAGTGAGACACAGGGACTGACAGAGAGACACAGGGAGCAAGAGAGAGACACAGTGACCGAGAGAGAGACACAGGGACCGAGAGAGACACTGTGACTGAGACAGTCACAGGGACAAAGTGAGACACAGGGACCGAGAGAGACGCAGAGAGCAAGAGAGAGAGACAGGGACCGAGAGAGAGACACAGGGACCGAGAGAGACACCGGGACCGAAAGAGACACAGGGACCGAGAGAGAGACAGGGATCGAGAGAGACACAGGGACTGAGAGAGAGAGACACAGGGACCGAGAGAGACACAGGGACCGTGAGAGACACAGGGACTGAGAGAGAGAGACACAGGGACCGAGAGAGACACAGGGGACGAGTGACACACAGGGACCGAGAGAGAGACACAGGGACCGAGAGAGACACGGGGACGGAGAGAGACACAGGGACCGAGAGAGAGACAGGGACCGAGAGAGAGAGAGACACAGGGACAAAGAGAGAGACACAGGGACCAAGAGAGAGACACAGCGACCGAGAGAGAGACACAGGGACCGAGAGAGAGACTCAGGGACCGAGAGAGAGACACAGGGACCAAGAGAGAGTCACAGGTACTGAGAGAGAGACAGGGACCGAGAGAGAGACAGGGAGCGAGTGAGAGACACAGGGACAGAGAGAGAGACACAGGGACCGAGTGAGACACAGAGACCGAGAGAGTGAGACAGGGTCCGAGAGAGAGAGACACAGGGACCGAGTGAGACACAGAGGCCGAGAGAGTGACAGGGACCGAGAGAGATACAGGGACCCAGAGAGAGTCACAGGGACCGACAGAGACACTGAAACTGAGAGAGAGAGACAGGGAGCAAATGAGACACAGGGACCGAGAGAGAGACAGGGACCGAGTGAGAGACACAGGGACCGAGTGAGATACAGGGACCGAGAGAGAGACACAATCGTCCTAGAGAGAAAGACAGGGAGCGAGAGAGAGACACAAGGACCGAGAGAGAGAGACTCAGTGACCGAGAGAGAGACACAAGGACCGAGAGAGACACAGGGACCGAGAGAGAGATAGTGACCGAGAGAGACACAGGGACTGAGAGAGAGAGACTCAGGGACCGAGAGAGAGACACAAGGACCGAGAGAGACACAGGGACCGAGTGAGACACAGGGGTGAGAGGGAGACACAGGGACCGAGAGAGACACAGGGACCGAGTGAGACACAGCGACCGAGAGAGACACAGGGACCGAGAGAGAGACACAGGGACCGAGAGAGACACCGGGACCGAGAGAGACACAGGGACCGAGAGAGAGACACATGGAGCGAGAGCGAGACACAGGGACCGAGTGAGACACAGGGACTGACAGAGAGACACAGGGAGCAAGAGAGAGACACAGGGAACGAGAGAGAGACACAGGGACCGAGAAAGAGACACAGGGACTGAGAGAGAGACAGGGACCGAGAGAGACACCGGGACCGAGATTGACACAGGGACCGAGCGAGAGACACAGGGACCGAGAGAGACACAGGGACCGAGAGAGGGACACAGGGACCGAGAGAGGCACAGGGACCGAGTGAGAGACACAGGGACCGAGAGAGACACAGGGACCGAGAGAGAGACACAGGAATCGAGAGAGACACTGTGACTGAGACAGTCACAGGGACAAAGTGAGACACAGGGACCGAGAGAGACGCAGAGAGCAAGAGAGAGAGACAGGGACCGAGGGAGAGACACAGGGACCGAGAGAGACACCGGGACCGAGAGAGACACAGGGACCGAGAGAGTGACAGGGACCGAGAGAGAGAGAGACACAGGGACCAAGAGAGAGACACAGGGACCAAGATAGAGACACAGGGACCGAGAGAGAGACTCAGGGACCGAGAGAGAGTCACAGGGACTGAGAGAGAGACAGGGACCGAGAGAGAGACACAGGAACCGAGTGGGACACAGGGACCGAGAGAGAGACACAGGGACCGAGAGAGAGAGACAGGGACCGAGAGAGACACAGGGACTGAGAGAGACACAGGGATCGAGAGAGACACAGGGACGGAGAGAGACACAGGGACCGAGAGAGAAACAGGGACCGAGAGAGACACAGGGACCGACAGAGAGACACAGGGACCGAGAGAGACACAGGGACTGACAGAGAGACACAGGGACCGAGAGAGACACAGGGACCGACAGAGAGACACAGGGATCGAGAGAGACACAGGGACTGAGAGAGAGACACAGGGACCGAGAGAGACACAGGGGCCGAGAGAGACACAGGGACTGACAGAGAGACACAGGGACCGAGAGTGACACAGGGACCGACAGAGAGACACAGGGATCGAGTGAGACACAGCGACCGAGAGAGACACAGGGACCGAGAGAGAGACACAGGGACCGAGAGAGACACCGGGACCGAGAGAGACACAGGGACCGAGAGAGAGGCAGGGACCGAGAGAGACACACAGGGACCGAGAGAGAGACACAGGGAGCAAGAGTGAGACACAGGGACCGAGTGAGACACAGGGACTGACAGAGAGACACAAGGAGCAAGAGAGAGACACAGGGACCGAGAGAGAGACACAGGGACCGAGAGAGACACAGGGACCTAGAGAGAGACACTGGGACTGAGAGAGACACAGGGACCGAGGGAGACACAGGGACCGAGTGAGAGACACAGGGACTGAGCGAGTCACAGGGACCGAGTGAGAGACACAGGGACCGAGAGAGACACAGGGACCAAGAGAGAGTCACAGGAACCGAGAGAGACACTGTGACTGAGACAGTCACAGGGACAAAGTGAGACACAGGGACCGAGAGAGACGCAGAGAGCAAGAGAGTGAGACAGGGACCGAGAGAGAGAGAGACACAGGGACCAAGAGAGAGACACAGGGACCAAGAGAGAGACACAGGGACCGAGAGAGAGACACAGGGACCGAGAGAGAGACTCAGGGACCGAGAGAGAGTCACAGGGACTGAGAGAGAGACAGGGACCGAGAGAGACACCGGGACCGAGATTGACACAGGGACCGAGCGAGAGACACAGGGACCGAGAGAGACACAGGGACCGAGAGAGGGACACAGGGACCGAGAGAGGCACAGGGACCGAGTGAGAGACACAGGGACCGAGAGAGACACAGGGACCGAGAGAGAGACACAGGAATCGAGAGAGACACTGTGACTGAGACAGTCACAGGGACAAAGTGAGACACAGGGACCGAGAGAGACGCAGAGAGCAAGAGAGAGAGACAGGGACCGAGGGAGAGACACAGGGACCGAGAGAGACACCGGGACCGAGAGAGACACAGGGACCGAGAGAGTGACAGGGACCGAGAGAGAGAGAGACACAGGGACCAAGAGAGAGACACAGGGACCAAGATAGAGACACAGGGACCGAGAGAGAGACTCAGGGACCGAGAGAGAGTCACAGGGACTGAGAGAGAGACAGGGACCGAGAGAGAGACACAGGAACCGAGTGGGACACAGGGACCGAGAGAGAGACACAGGGACCGAGAGAGAGAGACAGGGACCGAGAGAGACACAGGGACTGAGAGAGACACAGGGATCGAGAGAGACACAGGGACGGAGAGAGACACAGGGACCGAGAGAGAAACAGGGACCGAGAGAGACACAGGGACCGACAGAGAGACACAGGGACCGAGAGAGACACAGGGACTGACAGAGAGACACAGGGACCGAGAGAGACACAGGGACCGACAGAGAGACACAGGGATCGAGAGAGACACAGGGACTGAGAGAGAGACACAGGGACCGAGAGAGACACAGGGGCCGAGAGAGACACAGGGACTGACAGAGAGACACAGGGACCGAGAGTGACACAGGGACCGACAGAGAGACACAGGGATCGAGTGAGACACAGCGACCGAGAGAGACACAGGGACCGAGAGAGAGACACAGGGACCGAGAGAGACACCGGGACCGAGAGAGACACAGGGACCGAGAGAGAGGCAGGGACCGAGAGAGACACACAGGGACCGAGAGAGAGACACAGGGAGCAAGAGTGAGACACAGGGACCGAGTGAGACACAGGGACTGACAGAGAGACACAAGGAGCAAGAGAGAGACACAGGGACCGAGAGAGAGACACAGGGACCGAGAGAGACACAGGGACCTAGAGAGAGACACTGGGACTGAGAGAGACACAGGGACCGAGGGAGACACAGGGACCGAGTGAGAGACACAGGGACTGAGCGAGTCACAGGGACCGAGTGAGAGACACAGGGACCGAGAGAGACACAGGGACCAAGAGAGAGTCACAGGAACCGAGAGAGACACTGTGACTGAGACAGTCACAGGGACAAAGTGAGACACAGGGACCGAGAGAGACGCAGAGAGCAAGAGAGTGAGACAGGGACCGAGAGAGAGAGAGACACAGGGACCAAGAGAGAGACACAGGGACCAAGAGAGAGACACAGGGACCGAGAGAGAGACACAGGGACCGAGAGAGAGACTCAGGGACCGAGAGAGAGTCACAGGGACTGAGAGAGAGACAGGGACCGAGAGAGAAACACAGGAACCGAGTGAGATACAGGGACCGAGAGAGAAACACAGGGACCGAGAGAGAGAGACAGGGACCGAGAGAGACACAGGGACTGAGAGAGACACAGGGATCGAGAGAGACACAGGGACCGTGAGAGACACAGGGACCGAGAGAGAGACACAGGGACCGAGAGAGACACAGGGACCGACAGAGAGACACAGGGACCGAGAGAGACACAGGGACTGAGAGGGAGAGACAGGGACTGAGAGAGATACACAGGGACCGAGAGAGAGAGACAGGAACCGAGTGAGACACAGGGACCGAGAGAGAAACACAGGGACCGAGAGAGAGAGACAGGGACCGAGAGAGAGACACAGGAACCGAGTGAGACACAGGGACCGAGAGAGAAACACAGGGACCGAGAGAGAGAGACAGGGACCGAGAGAGACACAGGGACTGAGAGAGAGAGACACAGGGACCGAGAGAGACACAGGGGACGAGTGACACACATGGACCGAGAGAGAGACACAGGGACCGAGAGAGAGACAGGGACCGAGAGAGAGAGAGACACAGGGACAAAGAGAGAGACACAGGGACCAAGAGAGAGACACAGGTACTGAGAGAGAGACTTGGACCAAGAGAGAGACACAGGGACAAAGAGAGAGACACAGCGACCGAGAGAGAGACACAGGGACCGAGAGAGAGACTGAGGGACCGAGAGAGAGACACAGGGACCAAGAGAGAGTCACAGGTACTGAGAGAGAGACAGGGACCGAGAGAGAGACAGGGAGCGAGTGAGAGACACAGGGACAGAGAGAGAGACACAGGGACCGAGTGAGACACAGAGACCGAGAGAGAGAGACAGGGTCCGAGAGAGAGAGAGACACAGGGACCGAGTGAGACTCAGAGACCGAGAGAGTGACAAGGACCGAGTGAGACACAGGGACCCAGAGAGAGTCACAGGGACCGACAGAGACACTGAAACTGAGAGAGAGAGACAGGGAGCAAATGAGACACAGGGACCGAGAGAGAGACAGGGACCGAGTGAGAGACACAGGGACCGAGTGAGACACAGGGACCGAGAGAGACACAATCGTCCTAGAGAGAAAGACAGGGAGCGAGAGAGAGACACAGGGACCGAGAAAGACACAGGGACCGAGTGAGACACAGAGATCGAGAGAGACACAGGGACCGAGAGAGAGATAGTGACCGAGAGAGACACAGGGACCGAGAGAGAGACAGGGACCGAGTGAGAGACACAGGGACCGAGTGAGACACAGAGACCGAGAGAGACACAGGGACCGAGAGAGAGATAGTGACCGAGAGAGACACAGGGACTGAGAGAGAGAGACACAGGGACCGAGAGAGAGACACAAGGACCGAGAGAGACACAGGGACCGAGTGAGACACAGCGACCGAGAGAGACACAGGGACCGAGAGAGAGACACAGCGACCGAGAGAGACAACGGGACCGAGAGAGACACAGGGACCGAGAGAGAGGCAGGGACCGAGAGAGAGACACAGGGACCGAGAGAGAGACACAGGGAGCGAGAGCGAGACACAGGGACCGAGTGAGACACAGGGACTGACAGAGAGACACAGGGAGCAAGAGAGAGACACAGGGAACGAGAGAGAGACACAGTGACTGAGAAAGAGACACAGGGACTGAGAGAGAGACAGGGATGGAGAGAGACACCGGGACCGAGATTGACACAGGGACCGAGCGAGAGACACAGGGACCGAGAGCGGCACAGGGACCGAGTGAGATACACAGGGACCGAGAGAGACACAGGGACCGAGAGAGAGACACAGGAACCGAGAGAGACACTGTGACTGAGACAGTCACAGGGACCGAGAGAGAGACACAGGGACCGAGAGAGACGCAGAGAGCAAGAGAGAGAGACAGGGACCGAGAGAGAGACACAGGGACCGAGAGAGACACCGGGACCGAAAGAGACACAGGGACCGAGAGAGAGACAGGGATCGAGAGAGACACAGGGACTGAGAGAGAGAGACACAGGGACCGAGAGAGACACAGGGACCGTGAGAGACACAGGGACTGAGAGAGAGAGACACAGGGACCGAGAGAGACACAGGGACCGTGAGAGACACAGGGACTGAGAGAGAGAGACACAGGGACCGAGAGAGACACAGGGGACGAGTGACACACAGGGACCGAGAGAGAGACACAGGGACCGAGAGAGACACGGGGACGGAGAGAGACACAGGGACCGAGAGAGAGACAGGGACCGAGAGAGAGAGAGACACAGGGACAAAGAGAGAGACACAGGGACCAAGAGAGAGACACAGCGACCGAGAGAGAGACACAGGGACCGAGAGAGAGACTCAGGGACCGAGAGAGAGACACAGGGACCAAGAGAGAGTCACAGGTACTGAGAGAGAGACAGGGACCGAGAGAGAGACAGGGAGCGAGTGAGAGACACAGGGACAGAGAGAGAGACACTGGGACCGAGTGAGACACAGAGACCGAGAGAGTGAGACAGGGTCCGAGAGAGAGAGACACAGGGACCGAGTGAGACACAGAGGCCGAGAGAGTGACAGGGACCGAGAGAGATACAGGGACCCAGAGAGAGTCACAGGGACCGACAGAGACACTGAAACTGAGAGAGAGAGACAGGGAGCAAATGAGACACAGGAACCGAGTGGGACACAGGGACCGAGAGAGAGACACAGGGACCGAGAGAGAGAGACAGGGACCGAGAGAGACACAGGGACTGAGAGAGACACAGGGATCGAGAGAGACACAGGGACGGAGAGAGACACAGGGACCGAGAGAGAAACAGGGACCGAGAGAGACACAGGGACCGACAGAGAGACACAGGGACCGAGAGAGACACAGGGACTGACAGAGAGACACAGGGACCGAGAGAGACACAGGGACCGACAGAGAGACACAGGGATCGAGAGAGACACAGGGACTGAGAGAGAGACACAGGGACCGAGAGAGACACAGGGGCCGAGAGAGACACAGGGACTGACAGAGAGACACAGGGACCGAGAGTGACACAGGGACCGACAGAGAGACACAGGGATCGAGTGAGACACAGCGACCGAGAGAGACACAGGGACCGAGAGAGAGACACAGGGACCGAGAGAGACACCGGGACCGAGAGAGACACAGGGACCGAGAGAGAGGCAGGGACCGAGAGAGACACACAGGGACCGAGAGAGAGACACAGGGAGCAAGAGTGAGACACAGGGACCGAGTGAGACACAGGGACTGACAGAGAGACACAAGGAGCAAGAGAGAGACACAGGGACCGAGAGAGAGACACAGGGACCGAGAGAGACACAGGGACCTAGAGAGAGACACTGGGACTGAGAGAGACACAGGGACCGAGGGAGACACAGGGACCGAGTGAGAGACACAGGGACTGAGCGAGTCACAGGGACCGAGTGAGAGACACAGGGACCGAGAGAGACACAGGGACCAAGAGAGAGTCACAGGAACCGAGAGAGACACTGTGACTGAGACAGTCACAGGGACAAAGTGAGACACAGGGACCGAGAGAGACGCAGAGAGCAAGAGAGTGAGACAGGGACCGAGAGAGAGAGAGACACAGGGACCAAGAGAGAGACACAGGGACCAAGAGAGAGACACAGGGACCGAGTGAGAGACACAGGGACCGAGAGAGAGACTCAGGGACCGAGAGAGAGTCACAGGGACTGAGAGAGAGACAGGGACCGAGAGAGACACCGGGACCGAGATTGACACAGGGACCGAGCGAGAGACACAGGGACCGAGAGAGACACAGGGACCGAGAGAGGGACACAGGGACCGAGAGAGGCACAGGGACCGAGTGAGAGACACAGGGACCGAGAGAGACACAGGGACCGAGAGAGAGACACAGGAATCGAGAGAGACACTGTGACTGAGACAGTCACAGGGACAAAGTGAGACACAGGGACCGAGAGAGACGCAGAGAGCAAGAGAGAGAGACAGGGACCGAGGGAGAGACACAGGGACCGAGAGAGACACAGGGACCGAGAGAGACACAGGGACCGAGAGAGTGACAGGGACCGAGAGAGAGAGAGACACAGGGACCAAGAGAGAGACACAGGGACCAAGATAGAGACACAGGGACCGAGAGAGAGACTCAGGGACCGAGAGAGAGTCACAGGGACTGAGAGAGAGACAGGGACCGAGAGAGAGACACAGGAACCGAGTGGGACACAGGGACCGAGAGAGAGACACAGGGACCGAGAGAGAGAGACAGGGACCGAGAGAGACACAGGGACTGAGAGAGACACAGGGATCGAGAGAGACACAGGGACGGAGAGAGACACAGGGACCGAGAGAGAAACAGGGACCGAGAGAGACACAGGGACCGACAGAGAGACACAGGGACCGAGAGAGACACAGGGACTGACAGAGAGACACAGGGACCGAGAGAGACACAGGGACCGACAGAGAGACACAGGGATCGAGAGAGACACAGGGACTGAGAGAGAGACACAGGGACCGAGAGAGACACAGGGGCCGAGAGAGACACAGGGACTGACAGAGAGACACAGGGACCGAGAGTGACACAGGGACCGACAGAGAGACACAGGGATCGAGTGAGACACAGCGACCGAGAGAGACACAGGGACCGAGAGAGAGACACAGGGACCGAGAGAGACACCGGGACCGAGAGAGACACAGGGACCGAGAGAGAGGCAGGGACCGAGAGAGACACACAGGGACCGAGAGAGAGACACAGGGAGCAAGAGTGAGACACAGGGACCGAGTGAGACACAGGGACTGACAGAGAGACACAAGGAGCAAGAGAGAGACACAGGGACCGAGAGAGAGACACAGGGACCGAGAGAGACACAGGGACCTAGAGAGAGACACTGGGACTGAGAGAGACACAGGGACCGAGGGAGACACAGGGACCGAGTGAGAGACACAGGGACTGAGCGAGTCACAGGGACCGAGTGAGAGACACAGGGACCGAGAGAGACACAGGGACCAAGAGAGAGTCACAGGAACCGAGAGAGACACTGTGACTGAGACAGTCACAGGGACAAAGTGAGACACAGGGACCGAGAGAGACGCAGAGAGCAAGAGAGTGAGACAGGGACCGAGAGAGAGAGAGACACAGGGACCAAGAGAGAGACACAGGGACCAAGAGAGAGACACAGGGACCGAGAAAGAGACACAGGGACCGAGAGAGAGACTCAGGGACCGAGAGAGAGTCACAGGGACTGAGAGAGAGACAGGGACCGAGAGAGAAACACAGGAACCGAGTGAGATACAGGGACCGAGAGAGAAACACAGGGACCGAGAGAGAGAGACAGGGACCGAGAGAGACACAGGGACTGAGAGAGACACAGGGATCGAGAGAGACACAGGGACCGTGAGAGACACAGGGACCGAGAGAGAGACACAGGGACCGAGAGAGACACAGGGACCGACAGAGAGACACAGGGACCGAGAGAGACACAGGGACTGAGAGGGAGAGACAGGGACTGAGAGAGATACACAGGGACCGAGAGAGAGAGACAGGAACCGAGTGAGACACAGGGACCGAGAGAGAAACACAGGGACCGAGAGAGAGAGACAGGGACCGAGAGAGAGACACAGGAACCGAGTGAGACACAGGGACCGAGAGAGAAACACAGGGACCGAGAGAGAGAGACAGGGACCGAGAGAGACACAGGGACTGAGAGAGAGAGACACAGGGACCGAGAGAGACACAGGGGACGAGTGACACACATGGACCGAGAGAGAGACACAGGGACCGAGAGAGAGACAGGGACCGAGAGAGAGAGAGACACAGGGACAAAGAGAGAGACACAGGGACCAAGAGAGAGACACAGGTACTGAGAGAGAGACTTGGACCAAGAGAGAGACACAGGGACAAAGAGAGAGACACAGCGACCGAGAGAGAGACACAGGGACCGAGAGAGAGACTCAGGGACCGAGAGAGAGACACAGGGACCAAGAGAGAGTCACAGGTACTGAGAGAGAGACAGGGACCGAGAGAGAGACAGGGAGCGAGTGAGAGACACAGGGACAGAGAGAGAGACACAGGGACCGAGTGAGACACAGAGACCGAGAGAGAGAGACAGGGTCCGAGAGAGAGAGAGACACAGGGACCGAGTGAGACTCAGAGACCGAGAGAGTGACAAGGACCGAGTGAGACACAGGGACCCAGAGAGAGTCACAGGGACCGACAGAGACACTGAAACTGAGAGAGAGAGACAGGGAGCAAATGAGACACAGGGACCGAGAGAGAGACAGGGACCGAGTGAGAGACACAGGGACCGAGTGAGACACAGGGACCGAGAGAGAGACACAATCGTCCTAGAGAGAAAGACAGGGAGCGAGAGAGAGACACAGGGACCGAGAAAGACACAGGGACCGAGTGAGACACAGAGATCGAGAGAGACACAGGGACCGAGAGAGAGATAGTGACCGAGAGAGACACAGGGACCGAGAGAGAGACAGGGACCGAGTGAGAGACACAGGGACCGAGTGAGACACAGAGACCGAGAGAGACACAGGGACCGAGAGAGAGATAGTGACCGAGAGAGACACAGGGACTGAGAGAGAGAGACACAGGGACCGAGAGAGAGACACAAGGACCGAGAGAGACACAGGGACCGAGTGAGACACAGCGACCGAGAGAGACACAGGGTCCGAGAGAGAGACACAGCGACCGAGAGAGACACCGGGACCGAGAGAGACACAGGGACCGAGAGAGAGGCAGGGACCGAGAGAGAGACACAGGGACCGAGAGAGAGACACAGGGAGCGAGAGCGAGACACAGGGACCGAGTGAGAGACACAGGGACTGAGAAAGAGACACAGGGACTGAGAGAGAGACAGGGATGGAGAGAGACACCGGGACCGAGATTGACACAGGGACCGAGAGAGACACAGGGACCTAGAGAGAGACACTGGGACTGAGAGAGACACAGGGACCGAGGGAGACACAGGGACCGAGTGAGAGACACAGGGACTGAGCGAGTCACAGGGACCGAGTGAGAGACACAGGGACCGAGAGAGACACAGGGACCAAGAGAGAGTCACAGGAACCGAGAGAGACACTGTGACTGAGACAGTCACAGGGACAAAGTGAGACACAGGGACCGAGAGAGACGCAGAGAGCAAGAGAGTGAGACAGGGACCGAGAGAGAGAGAGACACAGGGACCAAGAGAGAGACACAGGGACCAAGAGAGAGACACAGGGACCGAGAAAGAGACACAGGGACCGAGAGAGAGACTCAGGGACCGAGAGAGAGTCACAGGGACTGAGAGAGAGACAGGGACCGAGAGAGAAACACAGGAACCGAGTGAGATACAGGGACCGAGAGAGAAACACAGGGACCGAGAGAGAGAGACAGGGACCGAGAGAGACACAGGGACTGAGAGAGACACAGGGATCGAGAGAGACACAGGGACCGTGAGAGACACAGGGACCGAGAGAGAGACACAGGGACCGAGAGAGACACAGGGACCGACAGAGAGACACAGGGACCGAGAGAGACACAGGGACTGAGAGGGAGAGACAGGGACTGAGAGAGATACACAGGGACCGAGAGAGAGAGACAGGAACCGAGTGAGACACAGGGACCGAGAGAGAAACACAGGGACCGAGAGAGAGAGACAGGGACCGAGAGAGAGACACAGGAACCGAGTGAGACACAGGGACCGAGAGAGAAACACAGGGACCGAGAGAGAGAGACAGGGACCGAGAGAGACACAGGGACTGAGAGAGAGAGACACAGGGACCGAGAGAGACACAGGGGACGAGTGACACACATGGACCGAGAGAGAGACACAGGGACCGAGAGAGAGACAGGGACCGAGAGAGAGAGAGACACAGGGACAAAGAGAGAGACACAGGGACCAAGAGAGAGACACAGGTACTGAGAGAGAGACTTGGACCAAGAGAGAGACACAGGGACAAAGAGAGAGACACAGCGACCGAGAGAGAGACACAGGGACCGAGAGAGAGACTCAGGGACCGAGAGAGAGACACAGGGACCAAGAGAGAGTCACAGGTACTGAGAGAGAGACAGGGACCGAGAGAGAGACAGGGAGCGAGTGAGAGACACAGGGACAGAGAGAGAGACACAGGGACCGAGTGAGACACAGAGACCGAGAGAGAGAGACAGGGTCCGAGAGAGAGAGAGACACAGGGACCGAGTGAGACTCAGAGACCGAGAGAGTGACAAGGACCGAGTGAGACACAGGGACCCAGAGAGAGTCACAGGGACCGACAGAGACACTGAAACTGAGAGAGAGAGACAGGGAGCAAATGAGACACAGGGACCGAGAGAGAGACAGGGACCGAGTGAGAGACACAGGGACCGAGTGAGACACAGGGACCGAGAGAGAGACACAATCGTCCTAGAGAGAAAGACAGGGAGCGAGAGAGAGACACAGGGACCGAGAAAGACACAGGGACCGAGTGAGACACAGAGATCGAGAGAGACACAGGGACCGAGAGAGAGATAGTGACCGAGAGAGACACAGGGACCGAGAGAGAGACAGGGACCGAGTGAGAGACACAGGGACCGAGTGAGACACAGAGACCGAGAGAGACACAGGGACCGAGAGAGAGATAGTGACCGAGAGAGACACAGGGACTGAGAGAGAGAGACACAGGGACCGAGAGAGAGACACAAGGACCGAGAGAGACACAGGGACCGAGTGAGACACAGCGACCGAGAGAGACACAGGGTCCGAGAGAGAGACACAGCGACCGAGAGAGACACCGGGACCGAGAGAGACACAGGGACCGAGAGAGAGGCAGGGACCGAGAGAGAGACACAGGGACCGAGAGAGAGACACAGGGAGCGAGAGCGAGACACAGGGACCGAGTGAGAGACACAGGGACTGAGAAAGAGACACAGGGACTGAGAGAGAGACAGGGATGGAGAGAGACACCGGGACCGAGATTGACACAGGGACCGAGCGAGAGACACAGGGACCGAGAGCGGCACAGGGACCGAGTGAGATACACAGGGACCGAGAGAGACACAGGAACCGAGAGAGACACTGTGACTGAGACAGTCACAGGGACAAAGTGAGACACAGGGACCGAGAGAGACGCAGAGAGCAAGAGAGAGAGACAGGGACCGAGAGAGAGACACAGGGACCGAGAGAGACACCGGGACCGAAAGAGACACAGGGACCGAGAGAGAGACAGGGATCGAGAGAGACACAGGGACTGAGAGAGAGAGACACAGGGACCGAGAGAGACACAGGGACCGTGAGAGACACAGGGACTGAGAGAGAGAGACACAGGGACCGAGAGAGACACAGGGACCGTGAGAGACACAGGGACTGAGAGAGAGAGACACAGGGACCGAGAGAGACACAGGGGACGAGTGACACACAGGGACCGAGAGAGAGACACAGGGACCGAGAGAGACATGGGGACGGAGAGAGACACAGGGACCGAGAGAGAGACAGGGACCGAGAGAGAGAGAGACACAGGGACAAAGAGAGAGACACAGGGACCAAGAGAGAGACACAGCGACCGAGAGAGAGACACAGGGACCGAGAGAGAGACTCAGGGACCGAGAGAGAGACACAGGGACCAAGAGAGAGTCACAGGTACTGAGAGAGAGACAGGGACCGAGAGAGAGACAGGGAGCGAGTGAGAGACACAGGGACAGAGAGAGAGACACTGGGACCGAGTGAGACACAGAGACCGAGAGAGTGAGACAGGGTCCGAGAGAGAGAGACACAGGGACCGAGTGAGACACAGAGGCCGAGAGAGTGACAGGGACCGAGAGAGATACAGGGACCCAGAGAGAGTCACAGGGACCGACAGAGACACTGAAACTGAGAGAGAGAGACAGGGAGCAAATGAGACACAGGGACCGAGAGAGAGACAGGGACCGAGTGAGAGACACAGGGACCGAGTGAGATACAGGGACCGAGAGAGAGACACAATCGTCCTAGAGAGAAAGACAGGGAGCGAGAGAGAGACACAAGGACCGAGAGAGAGAGACTCAGGGACCGAGAGAGAGACACAAGGACCGAGAGAGACACAGGGACCGAGAGAGAGATAGTGACCGAGAGAGACACAGGGACTGAGAGAGAGAGACTCAGGGACCGAGAGAGAGACACAAGGACCGAGAGAGACACAGGGACCGAGTGAGACACAGGGGTGAGAGGGAGACACAGGGACCGAGAGAGACACAGGGACCGAGTGAGACACAGCGACCGAGAGAGACACAGGGACCGAGAGAGAGACACAGGGACCGAGAGAGACACCGGGACCGAGAGAGACACAGGGACCGAGAGAGAGACACATGGAGCGAGAGCGAGACACAGGGACCGAGTGAGACACAGGGACTGACAGAGAGACACAGGGAGCAAGAGAGAGACACAGGGAACGAGAGAGAGACACAGGGACCGAGAAAGAGACACAGGGACTGAGAGAGAGACAGGGACCGAGAGAGACACCGGGACCGAGATTGACACAGGGACCGAGCGAGAGACACAGGGACCGAGAGAGACACAGGGACCGAGAGAGGGACACAGGGACCGAGAGAGGCACAGGGACCGAGTGAGAGACACAGGGACCGAGAGAGACACAGGGACCGAGAGAGAGACACAGGAACCGAGAGAGACACTGTGACTGAGACAGTCACAGGGACAAAGTGAGACACAGGGACCGAGAGAGACGCAGAGAGCAAGAGAGAGAGACAGGGACCGAGAGAGAGACACAGGGACCGAGAGAGACACCGGGACCGAGAGAGACACAGGGACCGAGAGAGTGACAGGGACCGAGAGAGAGAGAGACACAGGGACCAAGAGAGAGACACAGGGACCAAGATAGAGACACAGGGACCGAGAGAGAGACTCAGGGACCGAGAGAGAGTCACAGGGACTGAGAGAGAGACAGGGACCGAGAGAGAGACACAGGAACCGAGTGGGACACAGGGACCGAGAGAGAGACACAGGGACCGAGAGAGAGAGACAGGGACCGAGAGAGACACAGGGACTGAGAGAGACATAGGGATCGAGAGAGACACAGGGACGGAGAGAGACACAGGGACCGAGAGAGAAACAGGGACCGAGAGAGACACAGGGACCGACAGAGAGACACAGGGACCGAGAGAGACACAGGGACTGACAGAGAGACACAGGGACCGAGAGAGACACAGGGACCGACAGAGAGACACAGGGATCGAGAGAGACACAGGGACTGAGAGAGAGACACAGGGACCGACAGAGACACAGGGGCCGAGAGAGACACAGGGACTGACAGAGAGACACAGGGACCGAGAGTGACACAGGGACCGACAGAGAGACACAGGGATCGAGTGAGACACAGCGACCGAGAGAGACACAGGGACCGAGAGAGAGACACAGGGACCGAGAGAGACACCGGGACCGAGAGAGACACAGGGACCGAGAGAGAGGCAGGTACCGAGAGAGACACACAGGGACCGAGAGAGAGACACAGGGAGCAAGAGTGAGACACAGGGACCGAGTGAGACACAGGGACTGACAGAGAGACACAGGGAGCAAGAGAGAGACACAGTGACCGAGAGAGAGACACAGGGACCGAGAGAGACACTGTGACTGAGACAGTCACAGGGACAAAGTGAGACACAGGGACCGAGAGAGACGCAGAGAGCAAGAGAGAGAGACAGGGACCGAGAGAGAGACACAGGGACCGAGAGAGACACCGGGACCGAAAGAGACACAGGGACCGAGAGAGAGACAGGGATCGAGAGAGACACAGGGACTGAGAGAGAGAGACACAGGGACCGAGAGAGACACAGGGACCGTGAGAGACACAGGGACTGAGAGAGAGAGACACAGGGACCGAGAGAGACACAGGGGACGAGTGACACACAGGGACCGAGAGAGAGACACAGGGACCGAGAGAGACACGGGGACGGAGAGAGACACAGGGACCGAGAGAGAGACAGGGACCGAGAGAGAGAGAGACACAGGGACAAAGAGAGAGACACAGGGACCAAGAGAGAGACACAGCGACCGAGAGAGAGACACAGGGACCGAGAGAGAGACTCAGGGACCGAGAGAGAGACACAGGGACCAAGAGAGAGTCACAGGTACTGAGAGAGAGACAGGGACCGAGAGAGAGACAGGGAGCGAGTGAGAGACACAGGGACAGAGAGAGAGACACAGGGACCGAGTGAGACACAGAGACCGAGAGAGTGAGACAGGGTCCGAGAGAGAGAGACACAGGGACCGAGTGAGACACAGAGGCCGAGAGAGTGACAGGGACCGAGAGAGATACAGGGACCCAGAGAGAGTCACAGGGACCGACAGAGACACTGAAACTGAGAGAGAGAGACAGGGAGCAAATGAGACACAGGGACCGAGAGAGAGACAGGGACCGAGTGAGAGACACAGGGACCGAGTGAGATACAGGGACCGAGAGAGAGACACAATCGTCCTAGAGAGAAAGACAGGGAGCGAGAGAGAGACACAAGGACCGAGAGAGAGAGACTCAGTGACCGAGAGAGAGACACAAGGACCGAGAGAGACACAGGGACCGAGAGAGAGATAGTGACCGAGAGAGACACAGGGACTGAGAGAGAGAGACTCAGGGACCGAGAGAGAGACACAAGGACCGAGAGAGACACAGGGACCGAGTGAGACACAGGGGTGAGAGGGAGACACAGGGACCGAGAGAGACACAGGGACCGAGTGAGACACAGCGACCGAGAGAGACACAGGGACCGAGAGAGAGACACAGGGACCGAGAGAGACACCGGGACCGAGAGAGACACAGGGACCGAGAGAGAGACACATGGAGCGAGAGCGAGACACAGGGACCGAGTGAGACACAGGGACTGACAGAGAGACACAGGGAGCAAGAGAGAGACACAGGGAACGAGAGAGAGACACAGGGACCGAGAAAGAGACACAGGGACTGAGAGAGAGACAGGGACCGAGAGAGACACCGGGACCGAGATTGACACAGGGACCGAGCGAGAGACACAGGGACCGAGAGAGACACAGGGACCGAGAGAGGGACACAGGGACCGAGAGAGGCACAGGGACCGAGTGAGAGACACAGGGACCGAGAGAGACACAGGGACCGAGAGAGAGACACAGGAATCGAGAGAGACACTGTGACTGAGACAGTCACAGGGACAAAGTGAGACACAGGGACCGAGAGAGACGCAGAGAGCAAGAGAGAGAGACAGGGACCGAGGGAGAGACACAGGGACCGAGAGAGACACCGGGACCGAGAGAGACACAGGGACCGAGAGAGTGACAGGGACCGAGAGAGAGAGAGACACAGGGACCAAGAGAGAGACACAGGGACCAAGATAGAGACACAGGGACCGAGAGAGAGACTCAGGGACCGAGAGAGAGTCACAGGGACTGAGAGAGAGACAGGGACCGAGAGAGAGACACAGGAACCGAGTGGGACACAGGGACCGAGAGAGAGACACAGGGACCGAGAGAGAGAGACAGGGACCGAGAGAGACACAGGGACTGAGAGAGACACAGGGATCGAGAGAGACACAGGGACGGAGAGAGACACAGGGACCGAGAGAGAAACAGGGACCGAGAGAGACACAGGGACCGACAGAGAGACACAGGGACCGAGAGAGACACAGGGACTGACAGAGAGACACAGGGACCGAGAGAGACACAGGGACCGACAGAGAGACACAGGGATCGAGAGAGACACAGGGACTGAGAGAGAGACACAGGGACCGAGAGAGACACAGGGGCCGAGAGAGACACAGGGACTGACAGAGAGACACAGGGACCGAGAGTGACACAGGGACCGACAGAGAGACACAGGGATCGAGTGAGACACAGCGACCGAGAGAGACACAGGGACCGAGAGAGAGACACAGGGACCGAGAGAGACACCGGGACCGAGAGAGACACAGGGACCGAGAGAGAGGCAGGGACCGAGAGAGACACACAGGGACCGAGAGAGGACACAGGGAGCAAGAGTGAGACACAGGGACCGAGTGAGACACAGGGACTGACAGAGAGACACAAGGAGCAAGAGAGAGACACAGGGACCGAGAGAGAGACACAGGGACCGAGAGAGACACAGGGACCTAGAGAGAGACACTGGGACTGAGAGAGACACAGGGACCGAGGGAGACACAGGGACCGAGTGAGAGACACAGGGACTGAGCGAGTCACAGGGACCGAGTGAGAGACACAGGGACCGAGAGAGACACAGGGACCAAGAGAGAGTCACAGGAACCGAGAGAGACACTGTGACTGAGACAGTCACAGGGACAAAGTGAGACACAGGGACCGAGAGAGACGCAGAGAGCAAGAGAGTGAGACAGGGACCGAGAGAGAGAGAGACACAGGGACCAAGAGAGAGACACAGGGACCAAGAGAGAGACACAGGGACCGAGAGAGAGACACAGGGACCGAGAGAGAGACTCAGGGACCGAGAGAGAGTCACAGGGACTGAGAGAGAGACAGGGACCGAGAGAGACACCGGGACCGAGATTGACACAGGGACCGAGCGAGAGACACAGGGACCGAGAGAGACACAGGGACAGAGAGAGGGACACAGGGACCGAGAGAGGCACAGGGACCGAGTGAGAGACACAGGGACCGAGAGAGACACAGGGACCGAGAGAGAGACACAGGAATCGAGAGAGACACTGTGACTGAGACAGTCACAGGGACAAAGTGAGACACAGGGACCGAGAGAGACGCAGAGAGCAAGAGAGAGAGACAGGGACCGAGGGAGAGACACAGGGACCGAGAGAGACACCGGGACCGAGAGAGACACAGGGACCGAGAGAGTGACAGGGACCGAGAGAGAGAGAGACACAGGGACCAAGAGAGAGACACAGGGACCAAGATAGAGACACAGGGACCGAGAGAGAGACTCAGGGACCGAGAGAGAGTCACAGGGACTGAGAGAGAGACAGGGACCGAGAGAGAGACACAGGAACCGAGTGGGACACAGGGACCGAGAGAGAGACACAGGGACCGAGAGAGAGAGACAGGGACCGAGAGAGACACAGGGACTGAGAGAGACACAGGGATCGAGAGAGACACAGGGACGGAGAGAGACACAGGGACCGAGAGAGAAACAGGGACCGAGAGAGACACAGGGACCGACAGAGAGACACAGGGACCGAGAGAGACACAGGGACTGACAGAGAGACACAGGGACCGAGAGAGACACAGGGACCGACAGAGAGACACAGGGATCGAGAGAGACACAGGGACTGAGAGAGAGACACAGGGACCGAGAGAGACACAGGGGCCGAGAGAGACACAGGGACTGACAGAGAGACACAGGGACCGAGAGTGACACAGGGACCGACAGAGAGACACAGGGATCGAGTGAGACACAGCGACCGAGAGAGACACAGGGACCGAGAGAGAGACACAGGGACCGAGAGAGACACCGGGACCGAGAGAGACACAGGGACCGAGAGAGAGGCAGGGACCGAGAGAGACACACAGGGACCGAGAGAGAGACACAGGGAGCAAGAGTGAGACACAGGGACCGAGTGAGACACAGGGACTGACAGAGAGACACAAGGAGCAAGAGAGAGACACAGGGACCGAGAGAGAGACACAGGGACCGAGAGAGACACAGGGACCTAGAGAGAGACACTGGGACTGAGAGAGACACAGGGACCGAGGGAGACACAGGGACCGAGTGAGAGACACAGGGACTGAGCGAGTCACAGGGACCGAGTGAGAGACACAGGGACCGAGAGAGACACAGGGACCAAGAGAGAGTCACAGGAACCGAGAGAGACACTGTGACTGAGACAGTCTCAGGGACAAAGTGAGACACAGGGACCGAGAGAGACGCAGAGAGCAAGAGAGTGAGACAGGGACCGAGAGAGAGAGAGACACAGGGACCAAGAGAGAGACACAGGGACCAAGAGAGAGACACAGGGACCGAGAGAGAGACACAGGGACCGAGAGAGAGACTCAGGGACCGAGAGAGAGTCACAGGGACTGAGAGAGAGACAGGGACCGAGAGAGAAACACAGGAACCGAGTGAGATACAGGGACCGAGAGAGAAACACAGGGACCGAGAGAGAGAGACAGGGACCGAGAGAGACACAGGGACTGAGAGAGACACAGGGATCGAGAGAGACACAGGGACCGTGAGAGACACAGGGACCGAGAGAGAGACACAGGGACCGAGAGAGACACAGGGACCGACAGAGAGACACAGGGACCGAGAGAGACACAGGGACTGAGAGGGAGAGACAGGGACTGAGAGAGATACACAGGGACCGAGAGAGAGAGACAGGAACCGAGTGAGACACAGGGACCGAGAGAGAAACACAGGGACCGAGAGAGAGAGACAGGGACCGAGAGAGAGACACAGGAACCGAGTGAGACACAGGGACCGAGAGAGAAACACAGGGACCGAGAGAGAGAGACAGGGACCGAGAGAGACACAGGGACTGAGAGAGAGAGACACAGGGACCGAGAGAGACACAGGGGACGAGTGACACACATGGACCGAGAGAGAGACACAGGGACCGAGAGAGAGACAGGGACCGAGAGAGAGAGAGACACAGGGACAAAGAGAGAGACACAGGGACCAAGAGAGAGACACAGGTACTGAGAGAGAGACTTGGACCAAGAGAGAGACACAGGGACAAAGAGAGAGACACAGCGACCGAGAGAGAGACACAGGGACCGAGAGAGAGACTCAGGGACCGAGAGAGAGACACAGGGACCAAGAGAGAGTCACAGGTACTGAGAGAGAGACAGGGACCGAGAGAGAGACAGGGAGCGAGTGAGAGACACAGGGACAGAGAGAGAGACACAGGGACCGAGTGAGACACAGAGACCGAGAGAGAGAGACAGGGTCCGAGAGAGAGAGACACAGGGACCGAGTGAGACACAGAGACCGAGAGAGACACAGGGACCGAGAGAGAGATAGTGACCGAGAGAGACACAGGGACTGAGAGAGAGAGACACAGGGACCGAGAGAGAGACACAAGGACCGAGAGAGACACAGGGACCGAGTGAGACACAGCGACCGAGAGAGACACAGGGTCCGAGAGAGAGACACAGCGACCGAGAGAGACACCGGGACCGAGAGAGACACAGGGACCGAGAGAGAGGCAGGGACCGAGAGAGAGACACAGGGACCGAGAGAGAGACACAGGGAGCGAGAGCGAGACACAGGGACCGAGTGAGACACAGGGACTGACAGAGAGACACAGGGAGCAAGAGAGAGACACAGGGAACGAGAGAGAGACACAGGGACTGAGAAAGAGACACAGGGACTGAGAGAGAGACAGGGATGGAGAGAGACACCGGGACCGAGATTGACACAGGGACCGAGCGAGAGACACAGGGACCGAGAGCGGCACAGGGACCGAGTGAGATACACAGGGACCGAGAGAGACACAGGAACCGAGAGAGACACTGTGACTGAGACAGTCACAGGGACAAAGTGAGACACAGGGACCGAGAGAGACGCAGAGAGCAAGAGAGAGAGACAGGGACCGAGAGAGAGACACAGGGACCGAGAGAGACACCGGGACCGAAAGAGACACAGGGACCGAGAGAGAGACAGGGATCGAGAGAGACACAGGGACTGAGAGAGAGAGACACAGGGACCGAGAGAGACACAGGGACCGTGAGAGACACAGGGACTGAGAGAGAGAGACACAGGGACCGAGAGAGACACAGGGACCGTGAGAGACACAGGGACTGAGAGAGAGAGACACAGGGACCGAGAGAGACACAGGGGACGAGTGACACACAGGGACCGAGAGAGAGACACAGGGACCGAGAGAGACACGGAGACGGAGAGAGACACAGGGACCGAGAGAGAGACAGGGACCGAGAGAGAGAGAGACACAGGGACAAAGAGAGAGACACAGGGACCAAGAGAGAGACACAGCGACCGAGAGAGAGACACAGGGACCGAGAGAGAGACTCAGGGACCGAGAGAGAGACACAGGGACCAAGAGAGAGTCACAGGTACTGAGAGAGAGACAGGGACCGAGAGAGAGACAGGGAGCGAGTGAGAGACACAGGGACAGAGAGAGAGACACTGGGACCGAGTGAGACACAGAGACCGAGAGAGTGAGACAGGGTCCGAGAGAGAGAGACACAGGGACCGAGTGAGACACAGAGGCCGAGAGAGTGACAGGGACCGAGAGAGATACAGGGACCCAGAGAGAGTCACAGGGACCGACAGAGACACTGAAACTGAGAGAGAGAGACAGGGAGCAAATGAGACACAGGGACCGAGAGAGAGACAGGGACCGAGTGAGAGACACAGGGACCGAGTGAGATACAGGGACCGAGAGAGAGACACAATCGTCCTAGAGAGAAAGACAGGGAGCGAGAGAGAGACACAAGGACCGAGAGAGAGAGACTCAGGGACCGAGAGAGAGACACAAGGACCGAGAGAGACACAGGGACCGAGAGAGAGATAGTGACCGAGAGAGACACAGGGACTGAGAGAGAGAGACTCAGGGACCGAGAGAGAGACACAAGGACCGAGAGAGACACAGGGACCGAGTGAGACACAGGGGTGAGAGGGAGACACAGGGACCGAGAGAGACACAGGGACCGAGTGAGACACAGCGACCGAGAGAGACACAGGGACCGAGAGAGAGACACAGGGACCGAGAGAGACACCGGGACCGAGAGAGACACAGGGACCGAGAGAGAGACACATGGAGCGAGAGCGAGACACAGGGACCGAGTGAGACACAGGGACTGACAGAGAGACACAGGGAGCAAGAGAGAGACACAGGGAACGAGAGAGAGACACAGGGACCGAGAAAGAGACACAGGGACTGAGAGAGAGACAGGGACCGAGAGAGACACCGGGACCGAGATTGACACAGGGACCGAGCGAGAGACACAGGGACCGAGAGAGACACAGGGACCGAGAGAGGGACACAGGGACCGAGAGAGGCACAGGGACCGAGTGAGAGACACAGGGACCGAGAGAGACACAGGGACCGAGAGAGAGACACAGGAACCGAGAGAGACACTGTGACTGAGACAGTCACAGGGACAAAGTGAGACACAGGGACCGAGAGAGACGCAGAGAGCAAGAGAGAGAGACAGGGACCGAGAGAGAGACACAGGGACCGAGAGAGACACCGGGACCGAGAGAGACACAGGGACCGAGAGAGTGACAGGGACCGAGAGAGAGAGAGACACAGGGACCAAGAGAGAGACACAGGGACCAAGATAGAGACACAGGGACCGAGAGAGAGACTCAGGGACCGAGAGAGAGTCACAGGGACTGAGAGAGAGACAGGGACCGAGAGAGAGACACAGGAACCGAGTGGGACACAGGGACCGAGAGAGAGACACAGGGACCGAGAGAGAGAGACAGGGACCGAGAGAGACACAGGGACTGAGAGAGACACAGGGATCGAGAGAGACACAGGGACGGAGAGAGACACAGGGACCGAGAGAGAAACAGGGACCGAGAGAGACACAGGGACCGACAGAGAGACACAGGGACCGAGAGAGACACAGGGACTGACAGAGAGACACAGGGACCGAGAGAGACACAGGGACCGACAGAGAGACACAGGGATCGAGAGAGACACAGGGACTGAGAGAGAGACACAGGGACCGAGAGAGACACAGGGGCCGAGAGAGACACAGGGACTGACAGAGAGACACAGGGACCGAGAGTGACACAGGGACCGACAGAGAGACACAGGGATCGAGTGAGACACAGCGACCGAGAGAGACACAGGGACCGAGAGAGAGACACAGGGACCGAGAGAGACACCGGGACCGAGAGAGACACAGGGACCGAGAGAGAGGCAGGTACCGAGAGAGACACACAGGGACCGAGAGAGAGACACAGGGAGCAAGAGTGAGACACAGGGACCGAGTGAGACACAGGGACTGACAGAGAGACACAGGGAGCAAGAGAGAGACACAGTGACCGAGAGAGAGACACAGGGACCGAGAGAGACACTGTGACTGAGACAGTCACAGGGACAAAGTGAGACACAGGGACCGAGAGAGACGCAGAGAGCAAGAGAGAGAGACAGGGACCGAGAGAGAGACACAGGGACCGAGAGAGACACCGGGACCGAAAGAGACACAGGGACCGAGAGAGAGACAGGGATCGAGAGAGACACAGGGACTGAGAGAGAGAGACACAGGGACCGAGAGAGACACAGGGACCGTGAGAGACACAGGGACTGAGAGAGAGAGACACAGGGACCGAGAGAGACACAGGGGACGAGTGACACACAGGGACCGAGAGAGAGACACAGGGACCGAGAGAGACACGGGGACGGAGAGAGACACAGGGACCGAGAGAGAGACAGGGACCGAGAGAGAGAGAGACACAGGGACAAAGAGAGAGACACAGGGACCAAGAGAGAGACACAGCGACCGAGAGAGAGACACAGGGACCGAGAGAGAGACTCAGGGACCGAGAGAGAGACACAGGGACCAAGAGAGAGTCACAGGTACTGAGAGAGAGACAGGGACCGAGAGAGAGACAGGGAGCGAGTGAGAGACACAGGGACAGAGAGAGAGACACAGGGACCGAGTGAGACACAGAGACCGAGAGAGTGAGACAGGGTCCGAGAGAGAGAGACACAGGGACCGAGTGAGACACAGAGGCCGAGAGAGTGACAGGGACCGAGAGAGATACAGGGACCCAGAGAGAGTCACAGGGACCGACAGAGACACTGAAACTGAGAGAGAGAGACAGGGAGCAAATGAGACACAGGGACCGAGAGAGAGACAGGGACCGAGTGAGAGACACAGGGACCGAGTGAGATACAGGGACCGAGAGAGAGACACAATCGTCCTAGAGAGAAAGACAGGGAGCGAGAGAGAGACACAAGGACCGAGAGAGAGAGACTCAGTGACCGAGAGAGAGACACAAGGACCGAGAGAGACACAGGGACCGAGAGAGAGATAGTGACCGAGAGAGACACAGGGACTGAGAGAGAGAGACTCAGGGACCGAGAGAGAGACACAAGGACCGAGAGAGACACAGGGACCGAGTGAGACACAGGGGTGAGAGGGAGACACAGGGACCGAGAGAGACACAGGGACCGAGTGAGACACAGCGACCGAGAGAGACACAGGGACCGAGAGAGAGACACAGGGACCGAGAGAGGCACAGGGACCGAGTGAGAGACACAGGGACCGAGAGAGACACAGGGACCGAGAGAGAGACACAGGAATCGAGAGAGACACTGTGACTGAGACAGTCACAGGGACAAAGTGAGACACAGGGACCGAGAGAGACGCAGAGAGCAAGAGAGAGAGACAGGGACCGAGGGAGAGACACAGGGACCGAGAGAGACACCGGGACCGAGAGAGACACAGGGACCGAGAGAGTGACAGGGACCGAGAGAGAGAGAGACACAGGGACCAAGAGAGAGACACAGGGACCAAGATAGAGACACAGGGACCGAGAGAGAGACTCAGGGACCGAGAGAGAGTCACAGGGACTGAGAGAGAGACAGGGACCGAGAGAGAGACACAGGAACCGAGTGGGACACAGGGACCGAGAGAGAGACACAGGGACCGAGAGAGAGAGACAGGGACCGAGAGAGACACAGGGACTGAGAGAGACACAGGGATCGAGAGAGACACAGGGACGGAGAGAGACACAGGGACCGAGAGAGAAACAGGGACCGAGAGAGACACAGGGACCGACAGAGAGACACAGGGACCGAGAGAGACACAGGGACTGACAGAGAGACACAGGGACCGAGAGAGACACAGGGACCGACAGAGAGACACAGGGATCGAGAGAGACACAGGGACTGAGAGAGAGACACAGGGACCGAGAGAGACACAGGGGCCGAGAGAGACACAGGGACTGACAGAGAGACACAGGGACCGAGAGTGACACAGGGACCGACAGAGAGACACAGGGATCGAGTGAGACACAGCGACCGAGAGAGACACAGGGACCGAGAGAGAGACACAGGGACCGAGAGAGACACCGGGACCGAGAGAGACACAGGGACCGAGAGAGAGGCAGGGACCGAGAGAGACACACAGGGACCGAGAGAGGACACAGGGAGCAAGAGTGAGACACAGGGACCGAGTGAGACACAGGGACTGACAGAGAGACACAAGGAGCAAGAGAGAGACACAGGGACCGAGAGAGAGACACAGGGACCGAGAGAGACACAGGGACCTAGAGAGAGACACTGGGACTGAGAGAGACACAGGGACCGAGGGAGACACAGGGACCGAGTGAGAGACACAGGGACTGAGCGAGTCACAGGGACCGAGTGAGAGACACAGGGACCGAGAGAGACACAGGGACCAAGAGAGAGTCACAGGAACCGAGAGAGACACTGTGACTGAGACAGTCACAGGGACAAAGTGAGACACAGGGACCGAGAGAGACGCAGAGAGCAAGAGAGTGAGACAGGGACCGAGAGAGAGAGAGACACAGGGACCAAGAGAGAGACACAGGGACCAAGAGAGAGACACAGGGACCGAGAGAGAGACACAGGGACCGAGAGAGAGACTCAGGGACCGAGAGAGAGTCACAGGGACTGAGAGAGAGACAGGGACCGAGAGAGACACCGGGACCGAGATTGACACAGGGACCGAGCGAGAGACACAGGGACCGAGAGAGACACAGGGACAGAGAGAGGGACACAGGGACCGAGAGAGGCACAGGGACCGAGTGAGAGACACAGGGACCGAGAGAGACACAGGGACCGAGAGAGAGACACAGGAATCGAGAGAGACACTGTGACTGAGACAGTCACAGGGACAAAGTGAGACACAGGGACCGAGAGAGACGCAGAGAGCAAGAGAGAGAGACAGGGACCGAGGGAGAGACACAGGGACCGAGAGAGACACCGGGACCGAGAGAGACACAGGGACCGAGAGAGTGACAGGGACCGAGAGAGAGAGAGACACAGGGACCAAGAGAGAGACACAGGGACCAAGATAGAGACACAGGGACCGAGAGAGAGACTCAGGGACCGAGAGAGAGTCACAGGGACTGAGAGAGAGACAGGGACCGAGAGAGAGACACAGGAACCGAGTGGGACACAGGGACCGAGAGAGAGACACAGGGACCGAGAGAGAGAGACAGGGACCGAGAGAGACACAGGGACTGAGAGAGACACAGGGATCGAGAGAGACACAGGGACGGAGAGAGACACAGGGACCGAGAGAGAAACAGGGACCGAGAGAGACACAGGGACCGACAGAGAGACACAGGGACCGAGAGAGACACAGGGACTGACAGAGAGACACAGGGACCGAGAGAGACACAGGGACCGACAGAGAGACACAGGGATCGAGAGAGACACAGGGACTGAGAGAGAGACACAGGGACCGAGAGAGACACAGGGGCCGAGAGAGACACAGGGACTGACAGAGAGACACAGGGACCGAGAGTGACACAGGGACCGACAGAGAGACACAGGGATCGAGTGAGACACAGCGACCGAGAGAGACACAGGGACCGAGAGAGAGACACAGGGACCGAGAGAGACACCGGGACCGAGAGAGACACAGGGACCGAGAGAGAGGCAGGGACCGAGAGAGACACACAGGGACCGAGAGAGAGACACAGGGAGCAAGAGTGAGACACAGGGACCGAGTGAGACACAGGGACTGACAGAGAGACACAAGGAGCAAGAGAGAGACACAGGGACCGAGAGAGAGACACAGGGACCGAGAGAGACACAGGGACCTAGAGAGAGACACTGGGACTGAGAGAGACACAGGGACCGAGGGAGACACAGGGACCGAGTGAGAGACACAGGGACTGAGCGAGTCACAGGGACCGAGTGAGAGACACAGGGACCGAGAGAGACACAGGGACCAAGAGAGAGTCACAGGAACCGAGAGAGACACTGTGACTGAGACAGTCTCAGGGACAAAGTGAGACACAGGGACCGAGAGAGACGCAGAGAGCAAGAGAGTGAGACAGGGACCGAGAGAGAGAGAGACACAGGGACCAAGAGAGAGACACAGGGACCAAGAGAGAGACACAGGGACCGAGAGAGAGACACAGGGACCGAGAGAGAGACTCAGGGACCGAGAGAGAGTCACAGGGACTGAGAGAGAGACAGGGACCGAGAGAGAAACACAGGAACCGAGTGAGATACAGGGACCGAGAGAGAAACACAGGGACCGAGAGAGAGAGACAGGGACCGAGAGAGACACAGGGACTGAGAGAGACACAGGGATCGAGAGAGACACAGGGACCGTGAGAGACACAGGGACCGAGAGAGAGACACAGGGACCGAGAGAGACACAGGGACCGACAGAGAGACACAGGGACCGAGAGAGACACAGGGACTGAGAGGGAGAGACAGGGACTGAGAGAGATACACAGGGACCGAGAGAGAGAGACAGGAACCGAGTGAGACACAGGGACCGAGAGAGAAACACAGGGACCGAGAGAGAGAGACAGGGACCGAGAGAGAGACACAGGAACCGAGTGAGACACAGGGACCGAGAGAGAAACACAGGGACCGAGAGAGAGAGACAGGGACCGAGAGAGACACAGGGACTGAGAGAGAGAGACACAGGGACCGAGAGAGACACAGGGGACGAGTGACACACATGGACCGAGAGAGAGACACAGGGACCGAGAGAGAGACAGGGACCGAGAGAGAGAGAGACACAGGGACAAAGAGAGAGACACAGGGACCAAGAGAGAGACACAGGTACTGAGAGAGAGACTTGGACCAAGAGAGAGACACAGGGACAAAGAGAGAGACACAGCGACCGAGAGAGAGACACAGGGACCGAGAGAGAGACTCAGGGACCGAGAGAGAGACACAGGGACCAAGAGAGAGTCACAGGTACTGAGAGAGAGACAGGGACCGAGAGAGAGACAGGGAGCGAGTGAGAGACACAGGGACAGAGAGAGAGACACAGGGACCGAGTGAGACACAGAGACCGAGAGAGAGAGACAGGGTCCGAGAGAGAGAGACACAGGGACCGAGTGAGACACAGAGACCGAGAGAGACACAGGGACCGAGAGAGAGATAGTGACCGAGAGAGACACAGGGACTGAGAGAGAGAGACACAGGGACCGAGAGAGAGACACAAGGACCGAGAGAGACACAGGGACCGAGTGAGACACAGCGACCGAGAGAGACACAGGGTCCGAGAGAGAGACACAGCGACCGAGAGAGACACCGGGACCGAGAGAGACACAGGGACCGAGAGAGAGGCAGGGACCGAGAGAGAGACACAGGGACCGAGAGAGAGACACAGGGAGCGAGAGCGAGACACAGGGACCGAGTGAGACACAGGGACTGACAGAGAGACACAGGGAGCAAGAGAGAGACACAGGGAACGAGAGAGAGACACAGGGACTGAGAAAGAGACACAGGGACTGAGAGAGAGACAGGGATGGAGAGAGACACCGGGACCGAGATTGACACAGGGACCGAGCGAGAGACACAGGGACCGAGAGCGGCACAGGGACCGAGTGAGATACACAGGGACCGAGAGAGACACAGGAACCGAGAGAGACACTGTGACTGAGACAGTCACAGGGACAAAGTGAGACACAGGGACCGAGAGAGACGCAGAGAGCAAGAGAGAGAGACAGGGACCGAGAGAGAGACACAGGGACCGAGAGAGACACCGGGACCGAAAGAGACACAGGGACCGAGAGAGAGACAGGGATCGAGAGAGACACAGGGACTGAGAGAGAGAGACACAGGGACCGAGAGAGACACAGGGACCGTGAGAGACACAGGGACTGAGAGAGAGAGACACAGGGACCGAGAGAGACACAGGGACCGTGAGAGACACAGGGACTGAGAGAGAGAGACACAGGGACCGAGAGAGACACAGGGGACGAGTGACACACAGGGACCGAGAGAGAGACACAGGGACCGAGAGAGACACGGAGACGGAGAGAGACACAGGGACCGAGAGAGAGACAGGGACCGAGAGAGAGAGAGACACAGGGACAAAGAGAGAGACACAGGGACCAAGAGAGAGACACAGCGACCGAGAGAGAGACACAGGGACCGAGAGAGAGACTCAGGGACCGAGAGAGAGACACAGGGACCAAGAGAGAGTCACAGGTACTGAGAGAGAGACAGGGACCGAGAGAGAGACAGGGAGCGAGTGAGAGACACAGGGACAGAGAGAGAGACACTGGGACCGAGTGAGACACAGAGACCGAGAGAGTGAGACAGGGTCCGAGAGAGAGAGACACAGGGACCGAGTGAGACACAGAGGCCGAGAGAGTGACAGGGACCGAGAGAGATACAGGGACCCAGAGAGAGTCACAGGGACCGACAGAGACACTGAAACTGAGAGAGAGAGACAGGGAGCAAATGAGACACAGGGACCGAGAGAGAGACAGGGACCGAGTGAGAGACACAGGGACCGAGTGAGATACAGGGACCGAGAGAGAGACACAATCGTCCTAGAGAGAAAGACAGGGAGCGAGAGAGAGACACAAGGACCGAGAGAGAGAGACTCAGGGACCGAGAGAGAGACACAAGGACCGAGAGAGACACAGGGACCGAGAGAGAGATAGTGACCGAGAGAGACACAGGGACTGAGAGAGAGAGACTCAGGGACCGAGAGAGAGACACAAGGACCG
The DNA here is from genome assembly GCA_037974335.1 of Prionace glauca. Lineage (NCBI taxonomy): Eukaryota > Metazoa > Chordata > Chondrichthyes > Carcharhiniformes > Carcharhinidae > Prionace > Prionace glauca. The sequence goes on from JBBMRE010000199.1 coordinate 97,484, forward strand.
AGAGAGACACAGGGACCGAGTGAGACACAGGGGTGAGAGGGAGACACAGGGACCGAGAGAGACACAGGGACCGAGTGAGACACAGCGACCGAGAGAGACACAGGGACCGAGAGAGAGACACAGGGACCGAGAGAGACACCGGGACCGAGAGAGACACAGGGACCGAGAGAGAGACACATGGAGCGAGAGCGAGACACAGGGACCGAGTGAGACACAGGGACTGACAGAGAGACACAGGGAGCAAGAGAGAGACACAGGGAACGAGAGAGAGACACAGGGACCGAGAAAGAGACACAGGGACTGAGAGAGAGACAGGGACCGAGAGAGACACCGGGACCGAGATTGACACAGGGACCGAGCGAGAGACACAGGGACCGAGAGAGACACAGGGACCGAGAGAGGGACACAGGGACCGAGAGAGGCACAGGGACCGAGTGAGAGACACAGGGACCGAGAGAGACACAGGGACCGAGAGAGAGACACAGGAACCGAGAGAGACACTGTGACTGAGACAGTCACAGGGACAAAGTGAGACACAGGGACCGAGAGAGACGCAGAGAGCAAGAGAGAGAGACAGGGACCGAGAGAGAGACACAGGGACCGAGAGAGACACCGGGACCGAGAGAGACACAGGGACCGAGAGAGTGACAGGGACCGAGAGAGAGAGAGACACAGGGACCAAGAGAGAGACACAGGGACCAAGATAGAGACACAGGGACCGAGAGAGAGACTCAGGGACCGAGAGAGAGTCACAGGGACTGAGAGAGAGACAGGGACCGAGAGAGAGACACAGGAACCGAGTGGGACACAGGGACCGAGAGAGAGACACAGGGACCGAGAGAGAGAGACAGGGACCGAGAGAGACACAGGGACTGAGAGAGACACAGGGATCGAGAGAGACACAGGGACGGAGAGAGACACAGGGACCGAGAGAGAAACAGGGACCGAGAGAGACACAGGGACCGACAGAGAGACACAGGGACCGAGAGAGACACAGGGACTGACAGAGAGACACAGGGACCGAGAGAGACACAGGGACCGACAGAGAGACACAGGGATCGAGAGAGACACAGGGACTGAGAGAGAGACACAGGGACCGAGAGAGACACAGGGGCCGAGAGAGACACAGGGACTGACAGAGAGACACAGGGACCGAGAGTGACACAGGGACCGACAGAGAGACACAGGGATCGAGTGAGACACAGCGACCGAGAGAGACACAGGGACCGAGAGAGAGACACAGGGACCGAGAGAGACACCGGGACCGAGAGAGACACAGGGACCGAGAGAGAGGCAGGTACCGAGAGAGACACACAGGGACCGAGAGAGAGACACAGGGAGCAAGAGTGAGACACAGGGACCGAGTGAGACACAGGGACTGACAGAGAGACACAGGGAGCAAGAGAGAGACACAGTGACCGAGAGAGAGACACAGGGACCGAGAGAGACACTGTGACTGAGACAGTCACAGGGACAAAGTGAGACACAGGGACCGAGAGAGACGCAGAGAGCAAGAGAGAGAGACAGGGACCGAGAGAGAGACACAGGGACCGAGAGAGACACCGGGACCGAAAGAGACACAGGGACCGAGAGAGAGACAGGGATCGAGAGAGACACAGGGACTGAGAGAGAGAGACACAGGGACCGAGAGAGACACAGGGACCGTGAGAGACACAGGGACTGAGAGAGAGAGACACAGGGACCGAGAGAGACACAGGGGACGAGTGACACACAGGGACCGAGAGAGAGACACAGGGACCGAGAGAGACACGGGGACGGAGAGAGACACAGGGACCGAGAGAGAGACAGGGACCGAGAGAGAGAGAGACACAGGGACAAAGAGAGAGACACAGGGACCAAGAGAGAGACACAGCGACCGAGAGAGAGACACAGGGACCGAGAGAGAGACTCAGGGACCGAGAGAGAGACACAGGGACCAAGAGAGAGTCACAGGTACTGAGAGAGAGACAGGGACCGAGAGAGAGACAGGGAGCGAGTGAGAGACACAGGGACAGAGAGAGAGACACAGGGACCGAGTGAGACACAGAGACCGAGAGAGTGAGACAGGGTCCGAGAGAGAGAGACACAGGGACCGAGTGAGACACAGAGGCCGAGAGAGTGACAGGGACCGAGAGAGATACAGGGACCCAGAGAGAGTCACAGGGACCGACAGAGACACTGAAACTGAGAGAGAGAGACAGGGAGCAAATGAGACACAGGGACCGAGAGAGAGACAGGGACCGAGTGAGAGACACAGGGACCGAGTGAGATACAGGGACCGAGAGAGAGACACAATCGTCCTAGAGAGAAAGACAGGGAGCGAGAGAGAGACACAAGGACCGAGAGAGAGAGACTCAGTGACCGAGAGAGAGACACAAGGACCGAGAGAGACACAGGGACCGAGAGAGAGATAGTGACCGAGAGAGACACAGGGACTGAGAGAGAGAGACTCAGGGACCGAGAGAGAGACACAAGGACCGAGAGAGACACAGGGACCGAGTGAGACACAGGGGTGAGAGGGAGACACAGGGACCGAGAGAGACACAGGGACCGAGTGAGACACAGCGACCGAGAGAGACACAGGGACCGAGAGAGAGACACAGGGACCGAGAGAGACACCGGGACCGAGAGAGACACAGGGACCGAGAGAGAGACACATGGAGCGAGAGCGAGACACAGGGACCGAGTGAGACACAGGGACTGACAGAGAGACACAGGGAGCAAGAGAGAGACACAGGGAACGAGAGAGAGACACAGGGACCGAGAAAGAGACACAGGGACTGAGAGAGAGACAGGGACCGAGAGAGACACCGGGACCGAGATTGACACAGGGACCGAGCGAGAGACACAGGGACCGAGAGAGACACAGGGACCGAGAGAGGGACACAGGGACCGAGAGAGGCACAGGGACCGAGTGAGAGACACAGGGACCGAGAGAGACACAGGGACCGAGAGAGAGACACAGGAATCGAGAGAGACACTGTGACTGAGACAGTCACAGGGACAAAGTGAGACACAGGGACCGAGAGAGACGCAGAGAGCAAGAGAGAGAGACAGGGACCGAGGGAGAGACACAGGGACCGAGAGAGACACCGGGACCGAGAGAGACACAGGGACCGAGAGAGTGACAGGGACCGAGAGAGAGAGAGACACAGGGACCAAGAGAGAGACACAGGGACCAAGATAGAGACACAGGGACCGAGAGAGAGACTCAGGGACCGAGAGAGAGTCACAGGGACTGAGAGAGAGACAGGGACCGAGAGAGAGACACAGGAACCGAGTGGGACACAGGGACCGAGAGAGAGACACAGGGACCGAGAGAGAGAGACAGGGACCGAGAGAGACACAGGGACTGAGAGAGACACAGGGATCGAGAGAGACACAGGGACGGAGAGAGACACAGGGACCGAGAGAGAAACAGGGACCGAGAGAGACACAGGGACCGACAGAGAGACACAGGGACCGAGAGAGACACAGGGACTGACAGAGAGACACAGGGACCGAGAGAGACACAGGGACCGACAGAGAGACACAGGGATCGAGAGAGACACAGGGACTGAGAGAGAGACACAGGGACCGAGAGAGACACAGGGGCCGAGAGAGACACAGGGACTGACAGAGAGACACAGGGACCGAGAGTGACACAGGGACCGACAGAGAGACACAGGGATCGAGTGAGACACAGCGACCGAGAGAGACACAGGGACCGAGAGAGAGACACAGGGACCGAGAGAGACACCGGGACCGAGAGAGACACAGGGACCGAGAGAGAGGCAGGGACCGAGAGAGACACACAGGGACCGAGAGAGAGACACAGGGAGCAAGAGTGAGACACAGGGACCGAGTGAGACACAGGGACTGACAGAGAGACACAAGGAGCAAGAGAGAGACACAGGGACCGAGAGAGAGACACAGGGACCGAGAGAGACACAGGGACCTAGAGAGAGACACTGGGACTGAGAGAGACACAGGGACCGAGGGAGACACAGGGACCGAGTGAGAGACACAGGGACTGAGCGAGTCACAGGGACCGAGTGAGAGACACAGGGACCGAGAGAGACACAGGGACCAAGAGAGAGTCACAGGAACCGAGAGAGACACTGTGACTGAGACAGTCACAGGGACAAAGTGAGACACAGGGACCGAGAGAGACGCAGAGAGCAAGAGAGTGAGACAGGGACCGAGAGAGAGAGAGACACAGGGACCAAGAGAGAGACACAGGGACCAAGAGAGAGACACAGGGACCGAGAGAGAGACACAGGGACCGAGAGAGAGACTCAGGGACCGAGAGAGAGTCACAGGGACTGAGAGAGAGACAGGGACCGAGAGAGACACCGGGACCGAGATTGACACAGGGACCGAGCGAGAGACACAGGGACCGAGAGAGACACAGGGACCGAGAGAGGGACACAGGGACCGAGAGAGGCACAGGGACCGAGTGAGAGACACAGGGACCGAGAGAGACACAGGGACCGAGAGAGAGACACAGGAATCGAGAGAGACACTGTGACTGAGACAGTCACAGGGACAAAGTGAGACACAGGGACCGAGAGAGACGCAGAGAGCAAGAGAGAGAGACAGGGACCGAGGGAGAGACACAGGGACCGAGAGAGACACCGGGACCGAGAGAGACACAGGGACCGAGAGAGTGACAGGGACCGAGAGAGAGAGAGACACAGGGACCAAGAGAGAGACACAGGGACCAAGATAGAGACACAGGGACCGAGAGAGAGACTCAGGGACCGAGAGAGAGTCACAGGGACTGAGAGAGAGACAGGGACCGAGAGAGAGACACAGGAACCGAGTGGGACACAGGGACCGAGAGAGAGACACAGGGACCGAGAGAGAGAGACAGGGACCGAGAGAGACACAGGGACTGAGAGAGACACAGGGATCGAGAGAGACACAGGGACGGAGAGAGACACAGGGACCGAGAGAGAAACAGGGACCGAGAGAGACACAGGGACCGACAGAGAGACACAGGGACCGAGAGAGACACAGGGACTGACAGAGAGACACAGGGACCGAGAGAGACACAGGGACCGACAGAGAGACACAGGGATCGAGAGAGACACAGGGACTGAGAGAGAGACACAGGGACCGAGAGAGACACAGGGGCCGAGAGAGACACAGGGACTGACAGAGAGACACAGGGACCGAGAGTGACACAGGGACCGACAGAGAGACACAGGGATCGAGTGAGACACAGCGACCGAGAGAGACACAGGGACCGAGAGAGAGACACAGGGACCGAGAGAGACACCGGGACCGAGAGAGACACAGGGACCGAGAGAGAGGCAGGGACCGAGAGAGACACACAGGGACCGAGAGAGAGACACAGGGAGCAAGAGTGAGACACAGGGACCGAGTGAGACACAGGGACTGACAGAGAGACACAAGGAGCAAGAGAGAGACACAGGGACCGAGAGAGAGACACAGGGACCGAGAGAGACACAGGGACCTAGAGAGAGACACTGGGACTGAGAGAGACACAGGGACCGAGGGAGACACAGGGACCGAGTGAGAGACACAGGGACTGAGCGAGTCACAGGGACCGAGTGAGAGACACAGGGACCGAGAGAGACACAGGGACCAAGAGAGAGTCACAGGAACCGAGAGAGACACTGTGACTGAGACAGTCACAGGGACAAAGTGAGACACAGGGACCGAGAGAGACGCAGAGAGCAAGAGAGTGAGACAGGGACCGAGAGAGAGAGAGACACAGGGACCAAGAGAGAGACACAGGGACCAAGAGAGAGACACAGGGACCGAGAGAGAGACACAGGGACCGAGAGAGAGACTCAGGGACCGAGAGAGAGTCACAGGGACTGAGAGAGAGACAGGGACCGAGAGAGAAACACAGGAACCGAGTGAGATACAGGGACCGAGAGAGAAACACAGGGACCGAGAGAGAGAGACAGGGACCGAGAGAGACACAGGGACTGAGAGAGACACAGGGATCGAGAGAGACACAGGGACCGTGAGAGACACAGGGACCGAGAGAGAGACACAGGGACCGAGAGAGACACAGGGACCGACAGAGAGACACAGGGACCGAGAGAGACACAGGGACTGAGAGGGAGAGACAGGGACTGAGAGAGATACACAGGGACCGAGAGAGAGAGACAGGAACCGAGTGAGACACAGGGACCGAGAGAGAAACACAGGGACCGAGAGAGAGAGACAGGGACCGAGAGAGAGACACAGGAACCGAGTGAGACACAGGGACCGAGAGAGAAACACAGGGACCGAGAGAGAGAGACAGGGACCGAGAGAGACACAGGGACTGAGAGAGAGAGACACAGGGACCGAGAGAGACACAGGGGACGAGTGACACACATGGACCGAGAGAGAGACACAGGGACCGAGAGAGAGACAGGGACCGAGAGAGAGAGAGACACAGGGACAAAGAGAGAGACACAGGGACCAAGAGAGAGACACAGGTACTGAGAGAGAGACTTGGACCAAGAGAGAGACACAGGGACAAAGAGAGAGACACAGCGACCGAGAGAGAGACACAGGGACCGAGAGAGAGACTGAGGGACCGAGAGAGAGACACAGGGACCAAGAGAGAGTCACAGGTACTGAGAGAGAGACAGGGACCGAGAGAGAGACAGGGAGCGAGTGAGAGACACAGGGACAGAGAGAGAGACACAGGGACCGAGTGAGACACAGAGACCGAGAGAGAGAGACAGGGTCCGAGAGAGAGAGAGACACAGGGACCGAGTGAGACTCAGAGACCGAGAGAGTGACAAGGACCGAGTGAGACACAGGGACCCAGAGAGAGTCACAGGGACCGACAGAGACACTGAAACTGAGAGAGAGAGACAGGGAGCAAATGAGACACAGGGACCGAGAGAGAGACAGGGACCGAGTGAGAGACACAGGGACCGAGTGAGACACAGGGACCGAGAGAGACACAATCGTCCTAGAGAGAAAGACAGGGAGCGAGAGAGAGACACAGGGACCGAGAAAGACACAGGGACCGAGTGAGACACAGAGATCGAGAGAGACACAGGGACCGAGAGAGAGATAGTGACCGAGAGAGACACAGGGACCGAGAGAGAGACAGGGACCGAGTGAGAGACACAGGGACCGAGTGAGACACAGAGACCGAGAGAGACACAGGGACCGAGAGAGAGATAGTGACCGAGAGAGACACAGGGACTGAGAGAGAGAGACACAGGGACCGAGAGAGAGACACAAGGACCGAGAGAGACACAGGGACCGAGTGAGACACAGCGACCGAGAGAGACACAGGGACCGAGAGAGAGACACAGCGACCGAGAGAGACAACGGGACCGAGAGAGACACAGGGACCGAGAGAGAGGCAGGGACCGAGAGAGAGACACAGGGACCGAGAGAGAGACACAGGGAGCGAGAGCGAGACACAGGGACCGAGTGAGACACAGGGACTGACAGAGAGACACAGGGAGCAAGAGAGAGACACAGGGAACGAGAGAGAGACACAGTGACTGAGAAAGAGACACAGGGACTGAGAGAGAGACAGGGATGGAGAGAGACACCGGGACCGAGATTGACACAGGGACCGAGCGAGAGACACAGGGACCGAGAGCGGCACAGGGACCGAGTGAGATACACAGGGACCGAGAGAGACACAGGGACCGAGAGAGAGACACAGGAACCGAGAGAGACACTGTGACTGAGACAGTCACAGGGACCGAGAGAGAGACACAGGGACCGAGAGAGACGCAGAGAGCAAGAGAGAGAGACAGGGACCGAGAGAGAGACACAGGGACCGAGAGAGACACCGGGACCGAAAGAGACACAGGGACCGAGAGAGAGACAGGGATCGAGAGAGACACAGGGACTGAGAGAGAGAGACACAGGGACCGAGAGAGACACAGGGACCGTGAGAGACACAGGGACTGAGAGAGAGAGACACAGGGACCGAGAGAGACACAGGGACCGTGAGAGACACAGGGACTGAGAGAGAGAGACACAGGGACCGAGAGAGACACAGGGGACGAGTGACACACAGGGACCGAGAGAGAGACACAGGGACCGAGAGAGACACGGGGACGGAGAGAGACACAGGGACCGAGAGAGAGACAGGGACCGAGAGAGAGAGAGACACAGGGACAAAGAGAGAGACACAGGGACCAAGAGAGAGACACAGCGACCGAGAGAGAGACACAGGGACCGAGAGAGAGACTCAGGGACCGAGAGAGAGACACAGGGACCAAGAGAGAGTCACAGGTACTGAGAGAGAGACAGGGACCGAGAGAGAGACAGGGAGCGAGTGAGAGACACAGGGACAGAGAGAGAGACACTGGGACCGAGTGAGACACAGAGACCGAGAGAGTGAGACAGGGTCCGAGAGAGAGAGACACAGGGACCGAGTGAGACACAGAGGCCGAGAGAGTGACAGGGACCGAGAGAGATACAGGGACCCAGAGAGAGTCACAGGGACCGACAGAGACACTGAAACTGAGAGAGAGAGACAGGGAGCAAATGAGACACAGGGACCGAGAGAGAGACAGGGACCGAGTGAGAGACACAGGGACCGAGTGAGATACAGGGACCGAGAGAGAGACACAATCGTCCTAGAGAGAAAGACAGGGAGCGAGAGAGAGACACAAGGACCGAGAGAGAGAGACTCAGGGACCGAGAGAGAGACACAAGGACCGAGAGAGACACAGGGACCGAGAGAGAGATAGTGACCGAGAGAGACACAGGGACTGAGAGAGAGAGACTCAGGGACCGAGAGAGAGACACAAGGACCGAGAGAGACACAGGGACCGAGTGAGACACAGGGGTGAGAGGGAGACACAGGGACCGAGAGAGACACAGGGACCGAGTGAGACACAGCGACCGAGAGAGACACAGGGACCGAGAGAGAGACACAGGGACCGAGAGAGACACCGGGACCGAGAGAGACACAGGGACCGAGAGAGAGACACATGGAGCGAGAGCGAGACACAGGGACCGAGTGAGACACAGGGACTGACAGAGAGACACCGGGAGCAAGAGAGAGACACAGGGAACGAGAGAGAGACACAGGGACCGAGAAAGAGACACAGGGACTGAGAGAGAGACAGGGACCGAGAGAGACACCGGGACCGAGATTGACACAGGGACCGAGCGAGAGACACAGGGACCGAGAGAGACACAGGGACCGAGAGAGGGACACAGGGACCGAGAGAGGCACAGGGACCGAGTGAGAGACACAGGGACCGAGAGAGACACAGGGACCGAGAGAGAGACACAGGAACCGAGAGAGACACTGTGACTGAGACAGTCACAGGGACAAAGTGAGACACAGGGACCGAGAGAGACGCAGAGAGCAAGAGAGAGAGACAGGGACCGAGAGAGAGACACAGGGACCGAGAGAGACACCGGGACCGAGAGAGACACAGGGACCGAGAGAGTGACAGGGACCGAGAGAGAGAGAGACACAGGGACCAAGAGAGAGACACAGGGACCAAGATAGAGACACAGGGACCGAGAGAGAGACTCAGGGACCGAGAGAGAGTCACAGGGACTGAGAGAGAGACAGGGACCGAGAGAGAGACACAGGAACCGAGTGGGACACAGGGACCGAGAGAGAGACACAGGGACCGAGAGAGAGAGACAGGGACCGAGAGAGACACAGGGACTGAGAGAGACACAGGGATCGAGAGAGACACAGGGACGGAGAGAGACACAGGGACCGAGAGAGAAACAGGGACCGAGAGAGACACAGGGACCGACAGAGAGACACAGGGACCGAGAGAGACACAGGGACTGACAGAGAGACACAGGGACCGAGAGAGACACAGGGACCGACAGAGAGACACAGGGATCGAGAGAGACACAGGGACTGAGAGAGAGACACAGGGACCGAGAGAGACACAGGGGCCGAGAGAGACACAGGGACTGACAGAGAGACACAGGGACCGAGAGTGACACAGGGACCGACAGAGAGACACAGGGATCGAGTGAGACACAGCGACCGAGAGAGACACAGGGACCGAGAGAGAGACACAGGGACCGAGAGAGACACCGGGACCGAGAGAGACACAGGGACCGAGAGAGAGGCAGGTACCGAGAGAGACACACAGGGACCGAGAGAGAGACACAGGGAGCAAGAGTGAGACACAGGGACCGAGTGAGACACAGGGACTGACAGAGAGACACAGGGAGCAAGAGATAGACACAGTGACCGAGAGAGAGACACAGGGACCGAGAGAGACACAGGGACCTAGAGAGAGACACTGGGACTGAGAGAGACACAGGGACCGAGGGAGACACAGGGACCGAGTGAGAGACACTGGGACTGAGCGAGTCACAGGGACCGAGTGAGAGACACAGGGACCGAGAGAGACACAGGGACCAAGAGAGAGTCACAGGAACCGAGAGAGACACTGTGACTGAGACAGTCACAGGGACAAAGTGAGACACAGGGACCGAGAGAGACGCAGAGAGCAAGAGAGTGAGACAGGGACCGAGAGAGAGAGAGACACAGGGACCAAGAGAGAGACACAGGGACCGAGAGAGAGACACAGGGACCGAGAGAGAGACTCAGGGACCGAGAGAGAGTCACAGGGACTGAGAGAGAGACAGGGACCGAGAGAGAAACACAGGAACCGAGTGAGACACAGGGACCGAGAGAGAAACACAGGGACCGAGAGAGAGAGACAGGGACCGAGAGAGACACAGGGACTGAGAGAGACACAGGGATCGAGAGAGACACAGGGACCGTGAGAGACACAGGGACCGAGAGAGAGACACAGGGACCGAGAGAGACACAGGGACCGACAGAGAGACACAGGGACCGAGAGAGACACAGGGACTGAGAGGGAGAGACAGGGACTGAGAGAGATACACAGGGACCGAGAGAGAGAGACAGGAACCGAGTGAGACACAGGGACCGAGAGAGAAACACAGGGACCGAGAGAGAGAGACAGGGACCGAGAGAGAGACACAGGAACCGAGTGAGACACAGGGACCGAGAGAGAAACACAGGGACCGAGAGAGAGAGACAGGGACCGAGAGAGACACAGGGACTGAGAGAGAGAGACACAGGGACCGAGAGAGACACAGGGGACGAGTGACACACATGGACCGAGAGAGAGACACAGGGACCGAGAGAGAGACAGGGACCGAGAGAGAGAGAGACACAGGGACAAAGAGAGAGACACAGGGACCAAGAGAGAGACACAGGTACTGAGAGAGAGACTTGGACCAAGAGAGAGACACAGGGACAAAGAGAGAGACACAGCGACCGAGAGAGAGACACAGGGACCGAGAGAGAGACTCAGGGACCGAGAGAGAGACACAGGGACCAAGAGAGAGTCACAGGTACTGAGAGAGAGACAGGGACCGAGAGAGAGACAGGGAGCGAGTGAGAGACACAGGGACAGAGAGAGAGACACAGGGACCGAGTGAGACACAGAGACCGAGAGAGAGAGACAGGGTCCGAGAGAGAGAGACACAGGGACCGAGTGAGACTCAGAGACCGAGAGAGTGACAAGGACCGAGTGAGACACAGGGACCCAGAGAGAGTCACAGGGACCGACAGAGACACTGAAACTGAGAGAGAGAGACAGGGAGCAAATGAGACACAGGGACCGAGAGAGAGACAGGGACCGAGTGAGAGACACAGGGACCGAGTGAGACACAGGGACCGAGAGAGAGACACAATCGTCCTAGAGAGAAAGACAGGGAGCGAGAGAGAGACACAGGGACCGAGAAAGACACAGGGACCGAGTGAGACACAGAGATCGAGAGAGACACAGGGACCGAGAGAGAGATAGTGACCGAGAGAGACACAGGGACCGAGAGAGAGACAGGGACCGAGTGAGAGACACAGGGACCGAGTGAGACACAGAGACCGAGAGAGACACAGGGACCGAGAGAGAGATAGTGACCGAGAGAGACACAGGGACTGAGAGAGAGAGACACAGGGACCGAGAGAGAGACACAAGGACCGAGAGAGACACAGGGACCGAGTGAGACACAGGGGTGAGAGGGAGACACAGGGACCGAGAGAGACACAGGGACTGAGTGAGACACAGCGACCGAGAGAGACACAGGGACCGAGAGAGAGACACAGCGACCGAGAGAGACACCGGGACCGAGAGAGACACAGGGACCGAGAGAGAGGCAGGGACCGAGAGAGAGACACAGGGACCGAGAGAGAGACACAGGGAGCGAGAGCGAGACACAGGGACCGAGTGAGACACAGGGACTGACAGAGAGACACAGGGAGCAAGAGAGAGACACAGGGAACGAGAGAGAGACACAGGGACTGAGAAAGAGACACAGGGACTGAGAGAGAGACAGGGATGGAGAGAGACACCGGGACCGAGATTGACACAGGGACCGAGCGAGAGACACAGGGACCGAGATCGGCACAGGGACCGAGTGAGATACACAGGGACCGAGAGAGACACAGGGACCGAGAGAGAGACACAGGAACCGAGAGAGACACTGTGACTGAGACAGTCACAGGGACAAAGTGAGACACAGGGACCGAGAGAGACGCAGAGAGCAAGAGAGAGAGACAGGGACCGAGAGAGAGACACAGGGACCGAGAGAGACACCGGGACCGAAAGAGACACAGGGACCGAGAGAGAGACAGGGATCGAGAGAGACAGAGAGACACAGGGACCAAGAGAGAGATACAGGGACCAAGATAGAGACACAGGGACCGAGAGAGAGACTCAGGGACCGAGAGAAAAGTCACAGGGACTGAGAGAGAGACAGGGACCGAGAGAGAGACACAGGGACCGAGAGAGAGACACAGGGTCCGAGAGAGACACAGGGACCGAGAGAGAGACACAGGGATCGAGAGAGACACAGGGACCGAGAGAGATACAGAGACCGAGAGAGAGACACAGGGACCGAGAGAGAGACACAGGGACCGAGAGAGAAACAGGGACCGAGAGAGACACAGGGACCGACAGAGAGACACAGGGACCGAGAGAGACACAGGGACTGACAGAGAGACACAGGGACCGAGAGAGACACAGGGACCGACAGAGAGACACAGGGATCGAGAGAGACACAGGGACTGAGAGAGAGACACAGGGACCAAGAGAGAGACACAGGGACCAAGATAGAGACACAGGGACCGAGAGAGGGACTCAGGGACCGAGAGAAAAGTCACAGGGACTGAGAGAGAGACAGGGACCGAGAGAGAGACACAGGGACCGAGAGAGAGAGACAGGGACCGAGAGAGACACAGGGACTGAGAGAGACACAGGGATCGAGAGAGACACAGGGACCGAGAGAGACACAGGGACCGAGAGAGAGACACCGGGACCGAGAGAGAAACAGGGACCGAGAGAGACACAGGGACCGACAGAGAGACACAGGGACCGAGAGAGACACAGGGACTGACAGAGAGACACAGGGACCGAGAGAGACACAGGGACCGACAGAGAGACACAGGGATCGAGAGAGACACAGGGACTGAAAGAGAGACACAGGGACTGAGAGAGAGACACAGTGACCGAGAGACACAGGGACTGACAGAGAGACACAGGGACCGAGAGAGACACAGGGACCGAGTGAGACACAGCGACCGAGAGAGACACAGGGACCGAGAGAGAGACACAGGGACCGAGAGAGACACCGGGACCGAGAGAGACACAGGGACCGAGAGAGAGGCAGGGACCGAGAGAGACACACAGGGACGGAGAGAGAGACACAGGGAGCGAGAGCGAGACACAGGGTCCGAGTGAGACACAGGGACTGACAGAGAGACACAGGGAGCAAGAGAGAGACACAGGGAACGAGAGAGAGACACAGGGACCGAGAAAGAGACACAGGGACTGAGAGAGAGACAGGGACAGAGAGAGACACAGAGAGTAAGAGAGAGAGACAGGGACCGAGAGAGACACCGGGACCGAGATTGACACAGGGACCGAGCGAGAGACACAGGGACCGACAGAGACACAGGGACCGAGATAGAGACACAGGGACCGAGAGAGACACAGGGACCAAGAGAGAGAGACACTGGGACCGAGAGAGACACAGGGACCGAGGGAGAGAGACACAGGGAACGAGAGAGACACAGGGACCGAGTGAGAGACACAGGGACTGAGCGAGTCACAGGGACCGAGTGAGAGAGACAGGGACCGAGAGAGACACAGGGACTGAGAGAGACACAGGGATCGAGAGAGACACAGGGACCGTGAGAGACACAGGGACCGAGTGAGAGACACAGGGACCGAGAGAGACACAGGGACCGACAGAGAGACACAGGGACCGAGAGAGACACAGGGACTGAGAGAGAGAGACACAGGGACCGAGAGAGACACAGGGACCGTGAGAGACACAGGGACTGAGAGAGAGAGACACAGGGACCGAGAGAGACACAGGGGACGAGTGACACACAGGAACCGAGAGAGAGACACAGGGACCGAGAGAGACACCGGGACGGAGAGAGACACAGGGACCGAGAGAGAGACAGGGACCGAGAGAGAGAGAGACACAGGGACAAAGAGAGAGACACAGGGACCAAGAGAGAGACACAGCGACCGAGAGAGAGACACAGGGACCGAGAGAGAGACTCAGGGACCGAGAGAGAGACACAGGGACCAAGAGAGAGTCACAGGTACTGAGAGAGAGGCAGGGACCGAGAGAGAGACAGGGAGCGAGTGAGAGACACAGGGACAGAGAGAGAGACACAGCGACCGAGTGAGACACAGAGACCGAGAGAGAGAGACAGGGTCCGAGAGAGAGAGACACAGGGACCGAGTGAGACACAGAGACCGAGAGAGTGACAGGGACCGAGAGAGACACAGGGACCCAGAGAGAGTCACAGGGACCGACAGAGACACTGAAACTGAGAGAGAGAGACAGGGAGCAAATGAGACACAGGGACCGAGAGAGAGACACAGGGACCGAGAGTGTCACAGGGACTGAGAGAGAGAGACACAGAGACCGAGAGAGAGAGACACAAGGACCGAGAGAGACAAGGGACTGAGAGAGTGACAGGGACCGAGTGAGACACAGGGACTGAGAGAGACACAGGGACCGAGTGAGAGACACAGGGATCGAGAGAGAGACTGGGACTGAGAGAGAGAATGACAGGAACCGAGAGAGAGACACAGGGACCGAGTGAGAGACAGGGGCCGAGGGAGAGTGACAGGGTTCGAGAGAGAGAGAGACACAGGGACCGAGTGAGACACAGGGACTGAGAGAGTGACAGGGACCGAGTGAGACACAGGGACCGAGAGAGAGAGAGACACAGGGACCGAGAGAGACACAAGGACCTAGCGAGAGACACAGGGACCGAGAGAGTCACAGGGACCGAGAGAGAGACACAGGGACCGACAGAGACTCTGAAACTGAGAGAGAGACACAGGGACCGAGAGAGAGACAGGGACCGAGAGAGAGAGAGACACAGGGACCAAGAGAGAGACACAGGGACCGAGAGAGAGACACAGGGACCGAGAGAGAGACTCAGGGACCGAGAGAGAGTCACAGGGACTGAGAGAGAGAGAGGGACCGAGAGAGAGACACAGGAACCGAGTGAGACACAGGGACCGAGAGAGAGACACAGGGACCGAGAGAGAGACACAGGGACCGAGAGAGACACAGGGACTGAGAGAGACAAAGGGATCGAGAGAGACACAGGGACCGTGAGAGACACAGGGACCGAGAGAGAGACACAGGGACCTAGAGAGACACAGGGACCGACAGAGACACAGGGACTGAGAGAGAGAGACACAGGGACCGAGAGAGACACAGGGACCGGGAGAGACACAGGGACTGAGAGAGAGAGACACAGGGACCGAGAGAGACACCGGGACGGAGAGAGACACAGGGACCGAGAGAGAGACAGGGACCAAGAGAGAGAGAGACACAGGGACAAAGAGAGAGACACAGGGACCAAGAGAGAGACACAGGGACCGAGAGAGAGACTCATAGGGCATTGGTGAGGCCGCAGCTGGAGTACTGTGTGCAGTTTTGGGCGCCGCACCTGCGCAAGGATGTTTTGGCCCTGGAGGGAGTGCAGAGGAGGTTTACTCGGCTGATACCGGAGTTGAGGGGATTGAGCTATGAGGAGAGGCTGAATAAACTAGGCTTGTACTCGTTAGAGTTTAGAAGAATGAGGGGAGATCTCATTGAGACGTATAAGATGATGAATGGGATGGATAGGATAGAGGTGGAGAGACTGTTCCCGCTCAAAAAAGACAGTAGGACTAGGGGGCACAGCCTCAAGATAAAGGGGAGGCGGTTTAGAACAGAGTTGAGGAGGAACTTCTTCACTCAAAGGGTGGTGAATCTCTGGAATTCTCTGCCCGTTGAAGTGGTGGAGGCTGCCTCGCTAAATATTTTTAAGAAACGGGTTGATGGGTTTTTGATAAGAGAAGGGATTAAGGGTTATGGGGAGAGGGCGGGAAGGTGGAGCTGAGTCACGACAGATCAGCCATGATCTTATTGAATGGCGGGGCAGGCTCGAAGGGCCAGATGGCCTACTCCTGCTCCTATTTCTTATGTTCTTATGTTCTTATGAGAGAGAGACACAGGGACCAAGAGAGAGTCACAGGTACTGAGAGAGAGACAGGGACCGAGAGAGAGACACAGGGACAAAGAGAGAGACACAGCGACCGAGAGAGAGACACAGGGACCGAGAGAGACACCGGGACGGAGAGAGACAAGGGACCGAGAGAGAGACAGGGACCAAGAGAGAGAGAGACACAGGGACAAAGAGAGAGACACAGGGACCAAGAGAGAGACACAGGGACCGAGAGAGACACCGGGACCGAGAGAGACACAGGGACCGAGAGAGAGGCAGGGACCGAGAGAGACACACAGGGACCGAGAGAGAGACACAGGGAGCGAGAGCGAGACACAGGGACCGAGTGAGACACAGGGACTGACAGAGAGACACAGGGAGCAAGAGAGAGACGCAGGGAACGAGAGAGAGACACAGGGACCGAGAAAGAGACACAGGGACTGAGAGAGAGACAGGGACAGAGAGAGACACAGAGAGTAAGAGAGAGAGACAGGGACCGAGAGAGACACCGGGACCGAGATTGACACAGGGACCGAGCGAGAGACACAGGGACCGACAGAGACACAGGGACCGAGATAGAGACACAGGGACCGAGAGAGACACAGGGACCAAGAGAGAGAGACACTGGGACCGAGAGAGACACAGGGACCGAGGGAGAGAGACACAGGGAACGAGAGAGACACAGGGACCGAGTGAGAGACACAGGGACTGAGCGAGTCACAGGGACCGAGTGAGAGAGACAGGGACCAAGAGAGAGACACAGGGACTGAGAGAGACACAGGGATCGAGAGAGACACAGGGACCGTGAGAGACACAGGGACCGAGAGAGAGACACAGGGACCGAGAGAGACACAGGGACCGACAGAGAGACACAGGGACCGAGAGAGACACAGGGACTGAGAGAGAGAGACACAGGGACCGAGAGAGACACAGGGACCGTGAGAGACACAGGGACTGAGAGAGAGAGACACAGGGACCGAGAGAGACACAGGGGACGAGTGACACACAGGGACCGAGAGAGAGACACAGGGACCGAGAGAGACACCGGGACGGAGAGAGACACAGGGACCGAGAGAGAGACAGGGACCGAGAGAGAGAGAGACACAGGGACAAAGAGAGAGACACAGGGACCAAGAGAGAGACACAGCGACCGAGAGAGAGACACAGGGACCGAGAGAGAGACTCAGGGACCGAGAGAGAGACACAGGGACCAAGAGAGAGTCACAGGTACTGAGAGAGAGGCAGGGACCGAGAGAGAGACAGGGAGCGAGTGAGAGACACAGGGACAGAGAGAGAGACACAGCGACCGAGTGAGACTCAGAGACCGAGAGAGAGAGACAGGGTCCGAGAGAGAGAGACACAGGGACCGAGTGAGACACAGAGACCGAGAGAGTGACAGGGACCGAGAGAGACACAGGGACCCAGAGAGAGTCACAGGGACCGACAGAGACACTGAAACTGAGAGAGAGAGACAGGGAGCAAATGAGACACAGGGACCGAGAGAGAGACACAGGGACCGAGAGTGTCACAGGGACTGAGAGAGAGAGACACAGAGACCGAGAGAGAGACACAAGGACCGAGAGAGACACAGGGACTGAGAGAGTGACAGGGACCGAGTGAGACACAGGGACCGAGAGAGACACAGGGACCGAGTGAGAGACACAGGGATCGAGAGAGAGACTGGGACTGAGAGAGAGAATGACAGGAACCGAGAGAGAGACACAGGGACCGAGTGAGAGACAGGGACCGAGGGAGAGTGACAGGGTTCGAGAGAGAGAGAGAGACAGGGACCGAGTGAGACACAGGGACTGAGAGAGTGACAGGGACCGAGTGAGACACAGGAACCGAGAGAGAGAGAGACACAGGGACCGAGAGAGACACAAGGACCTAGCGAGAGACACAGGGACCGAGAGAGTCACAGGGACCGAGAGAGAGACACAGGGACCGACAGAGACTCTGAAACTGAGAGAGAGACACAGGGACCGAGAGAGAGACAGGGACCGAGAGAGAGAGAGACACAGGGACCAAGAGAGAGACACAGGGACCGAGAGAGAGACACAGGGACCGAGAGAGAGACTCAGGGACCGAGAGAGAGTCACAGGGACTGAGAGAGAGAGAGGGACCGAGAGAGAGACACAGGAACCGAGTGAGACACAGGGACCGAGAGAGAGACACAGGGACCGAGAGAGAGACACAGGGACCGAGAGAGACACAGGGACTGAGAGAGACAAAGGGATCGAGAGAGACACAGGGACCGTGAGAGACACAGGGACCGAGAGAGAGACACAGGGACCGAGAGAGACACAGGGACCGACAGAGACACAGGGACTGAGAGAGAGAGACACAGGGACCGAGAGAGACACAGGGACCGGGAGAGACACAGGGACTGAGAGAGAGAGACACAGGGACCGAGAGAGACACCGGGACGGAGAGAGACACAGGGACAGAGAGAGAGACAGGGACCAAGAGAGAGAGAGACACACGGACAAAGAGAGAGACACAGGGACCAAGAGAGAGACACAGGGACCGAGAGAGAGACTCAGGGACCGAGAGAGAGACACCGGGACCAAGAGAGAGTCACAGGTACTGAGAGAGAGACAGGGACCGAGAGAGAGACACAGGGACAAAGAGAGAGACACAGCGACCGAGAGAGAGACACAGGGACCGAGAGAGACACCGGGACGGAGAGAGACAAGGGACCGAGAGAGAGACAGGGACCAAGAGAGAGAGAGACACAGGGACAAAGAGAGAGACACAGGGACCAAGAGAGAGAGAGACACAGGGACAAAGAGAGAGACACAGGGACCAAGAGAGAGACTCAGGGACCGAGAGATAGACACAGGGACCAAGAGAGAGTCACAGGTACTGAGTGAGAGACAGGGACCGAGAGAGAGACAGGGAGCGAGTGAGAGACACAGGGACAGAGAGAGAGACACAGGGACCGAGTGAGACACAGAGACCGAGAGAGAGAGACAGGGTCCGAGAGAGAGAGACACAGGGACCGAGTGAGACTCAGAGACCGAGAGAGTGACAGGGACCGAGTGAGACACAGGGACCCAGAGAGAGTCACAGGGACCGACAGAGACACTGAAACTGAGAGAGAGAGACAGGGAGCAAATGAGACACAGGGACCGAGAGAGAGACAGGGACCGAGTGAGCGACACAGAGACCGAGTGAGACACAGGGACTGAGAGAGAGACACAATCGTCCTAGAGAGAAAGACAGGGAGCGAGAGAGAGACACAGGGACCGAGAGAGACACAGGGACCGAGTGAGACACAGAGACCGAGAGAGACACAGGGACCGAGAGAGAGATAGTGACCGAGAGAGACACAGGGACTGAGAGACAGAGACACAGGGACCGAGAGAGAGACACAAGGACCGAGAGCGACACAGGGACCGAGTGAGACACAGGGGTGAGAGGGAGACACAGGGACCGAGAGAGACACAGGGACCGAGTGAGACACAGCGACCGAGAGAGACACAGGGACCGAGAGAGAGGCAGGGACCGAGAGAGAGACACAGGGACCGAGAGAGAGACACAGGGAACGAGAGCGAGACACAGGGACCGAGTGAGACACAGGGACTGACAGAGAGACACAGGGAGCAATAGAGAGACACAGGGAACGAGAGAGAGACACAGGGACTGAGAAAGAGACACAGGGACTGAGAGAGAGAGAGGGATGGAGAGAGACACCGGGACCGAAATTGACACAGGGACCGAGCGAGAGACACAGGGACCGAGAGAGACACAGGGACCGAGAGAGAGACACAGGGACCGAGAGCGGCACAGGGACCGAGTGAGAGACACAGCGACCGATAGAGACACAGGGACCGAGAGAGAGACACAGGAACCGAGAGAGACACTGTGACTGAGACAGTCACAGGGACAAAGTGAGACACAGGGACCGAGAGAGACGCAGAGAGCAAGAGAGAGAGACAGGGACCGAGAGAGAGACACAGGGACCGAGAGAGACACCGGGACCGAGAGAGACACAGGGACCGAGAGAGAGATAGTGACCGAGAGAGACACAGAGACCGAGAGAAACACAGGGACCGAGTGAGACACAGAGACCGAGAGAGACACAGGGACCGAGAGAGACACAGGGACCGAGAGAGAGATAGTGACCGAGAGAGACACAGGGACTGAGAGAGAGAGACACAGGGACCGAGAGAGAGACACAAGGACCGAGAGAGACACAGGGACCGAGAGAGAGATAGTGACAGAGAGAGACACAGGGACTGAGAGAGAGAGACACAGGGACCGAGAGAGAGACACAAGGACCGAGAGAGACACAGGGACCGAGTGAGACACAGGGGTGAGAGGCAGACACAGGGATCGAGAGACACACAGGGACCGAGTGAGACACAGCGACCGAGAGAGACACAGGGACCGAGAGAGAGACACAGGGACCCGAGAGAGACACCGGGACCGAGAGAGACACAGGGACCGCGAGAGAGGCAGGGACCGAGAGAGAGACACAGGGACCGAGAGAGAGACACATGTAGCGAGAGCGAGACACAGGGACCGAGTGGGACACAGGGACTGACAGAGAGACACAGGGAGCAAGAGAGAGACACAGGGAACGAGAGGGAGAGACACAGCGACTGAGAAAGAGACACAGGGACTGAGAGAGAGACAGGGATGGAGAGAGACACCGGGACTGAGATTGACACAGGGACCGAGCGAGAGACACAGGGACCGAGAGAGACACAGGGACCGAGAGAGAGACACAGGGACCGAGAGAGGCACAGGGACCGAGTGAGAGACACAGGGACCGAGAGAGACACAGGGACCGAGAGAGAGACACAGGAACCGAGAGAGACACTGTGACTGAGACAGTCACAGGGACAAAGTGAGACACAGGGACCGAGAGAGACGCAGAGAGCAAGAGAGAGAGACAGGGACCGAGAGAGAGACACAGGGACCGAGAGAGACACCGGGACCGAGAGAGACACAGGGACCGAGAGAGAGACAGGGATCGAGAGAGAGAGAGACACAGGGACCAAGAGAGAGACACAGGGACCAAGATAGAGACACAGGGACCGAGAGAGAGACTCAGGGACCGAGATTGACACAGGGACCGAGCGAGAGACACAGGGACCGACAGAGACACAGGGACCGAGAGAGAGACACAGGGACCGAGAGAGACACAGGGACCGCGAGAGAGAGACACTGGGACCGAGAGAGACACAGGGACCGAGGGAGAGAGACACAGGGAACGAGAGAGACACAGGGACCGAGTGAGAGACACAGGGACTGAGCGAGTCACAGGGACCGAGTGAGAGAGACAGGGACCGAGAGAGACACAGGGACTGAGAGAGACACAGGGATCGAGAGAGACACAGGGACCGTGAGAGACACAGGGACCGAGAGAGAGACACAGGGACCGAGAGAGACACAGGGACCGACAGAGAGACACAGGGACCGAGAGAGACACAGGGACTGAGAGAGAGAGACACAGGGACCGAGAGAGACACAGGGACCGTGAGAGACACAGGGACTGAGAGAGAGAGAGACACAGGGACCGAGAGAGACACAGGGGACGAGTGACACACAGGGACCGAGAGAGAGACACAGGGACCGAGAGAGACACCGGGACGGAGAGAGACACAGGGACCGAGAGAGAGACAGGGACCGAGAGAGAGAGAGACACAGGGACAAAGAGAGAGACACAGGGACCAAGAGAGAGACACAGCGACCGAGAGAGAGACACAGGGACCGAGAGAGAGACTCAGGGACCGAGAGAGAGACACAGGGACCGAGAGAGACACAGGGGACGAGTGACACACAGGGACCGAGAGAGAGACACAGGGACCGAGAGAGACACCGGGACGGAGAGAGACACAGGGACCGAGAGAGAGACAGGGACCGAGAGAGAGAGAGACACAGGGACAAAGAGAGAGACACAGGGACCAAGAGAGAGACACAGCGACCGAGAGAGAGACACAGGGACCGAGAGAGAGACTCAGGGACCGAGAGTGAGACACAGAGACCAAGAGAGAGAGACAGGGTCCGAGAGAGAGAGACACAGGGACCGAGTGAGACACAGAGACCGAGAGAGTGACAGGGACCGAGAGAGACACAGGGACCCAGAGAGAGTCACAGGGACCGACAGAGACACTGAAACTGAGAGAGAGAGACAGGGAGCAAATGAGACACAGGGACCGAGAGAGAGACACAGGGACCGAGAGACTCACAGGGACTGAGAGAGAGAGACACAGAGACCGAGAGCGAGACACAAGGACCGAGAGAGACACAGGGACCGAGTGAGACACAGGGGTGAGAGGGAGACACAGGGACCGAGAGAGACACTGCGACCGAGAGAGACACAGCGACCGAGAGAGAGACAGGGACCGAGAGAGAGAGACACAGGGAACGAGAGAGAGAGACACAGGGAACGAGAGAGACACAGGGACCGAGTGAGAGACACAGGGACCGAGAGAGAGTCACAGGGACCGAGAGAGACACAGGCACCGAGAGTGAGACACAGGGACTGAGATAGAGACACAGGGACGGAGAGAGAGACACAGGGACTGAGCGAGAGACACAGGGACCGAGAGAGAGTCACAGGGACCGAGAGAGACACAGGCACCGAGAGTGAGACTCAGGGACTGAGATAGAGACACAGGGACGGAGAGAGAGACAGAGGGACCAAGAGAGACACCAGGATGGAGAGAGACACAGGGACCGAGTGAGAGACACAGGGACCAAGAGAGACACCAGGATGGAGAGAGACACAGGGGTGAGAGAGAGATACAGGGACCGAGTGAGACACAGCGACCGAGAGAGACACAGGGACCGAGAGAGAGAGACACTGGGACCGAGAGAGACACAGGGACCGAGGGAGAGAGACACAGGGACCGAGAGAGACCAGGGACCGAGAGAGAGACACAGGGACCGAGAGAGAGACACAGGGACCGAGAGAGAGTCACAGGGACCGAGAGAGACAGAGGGACTGAGATAGAGACACAGGGACGGAGAGAGAGACACAGGGACCAAGAGAGACACCAGGACGGAGAGAGACACAGGGGTGAGAGAGAGATACAGGGACCGAGAGAGACACAGGGACCGAGAGAGAGACACAGGGACCAAGAGAGACACAGGGACCGAGAGAGAGACAAAGTGACCGAGAGAGAGAGACAGGGACCGAGAGAGACACAGGGAGCAAGAGAGAGACACAGGGACCGAGAGAGACACAGGGAGCAACAGAGAGACACAGGGACCGAAAGAGAGACACAGGGACCGAGAGAGACACAGGGACCGAGTGAGAGACACAGGGATCGAGAGAGAGACTGGGACCGAGAGAGAGAATGACAGGGACCGAGAGAGAGACACAGGGACCGAGAGAGTCACAGGGACCGAGAGAGAGACACAGGGACCGACAGAGACTCTGAAACTGAGAGAGAGACACAGGGACCGACAGAGACACTGAAACTGAGAGAGAGACACAGGGACCGAGAGAGAGACAGGGACCGAGAGAGAGAGAGACACAGGGACCAAGAGAGAGACACAGGGACCGAGAGAGAGACACAGGGACCGAGAGAGAGACTCAGTGACCGAGAGAGAGTCACAGGGACTGAGAGAGAGAGAGGGACCGAGAGAGAGACACAGGAACCGAGTGAGACACAGGGACCGAGAGAGAGACACAGGGACCGAGAGAGAGACACAGGGACCGAGAGAGACACAGGGACTGAGAGAGACACAGGGATCGAGAGAGAGACACAGGGACCGTGAGAGACACAGGGACCGAGAGAGAGACACAGGGACCGAGAGAGACACAGGGACCGACAGAGACACAGGGACTGAGAGAGAGAGACACAGGGACCGAGAGAGACACAGGGACCGGGAGAGACACAGGGACTGAGAGAGAGAGACACAGGGACCGAGAGAGACACAGGGTCCGAGAGAGACACCGGGACGGAGAGAGACACAGGGACCGAGAGAGAGACAGGGACCAAGAGAGAGAGAGACACAGGGACAAAGAGAGAGACACAGGGACCAAGAGAGAGACACAGGGACCGAGAGAGAGACTCAGGGACCGAGAGAGAGACACAGGGACCAAGAGAGAGTCACAGGTACTGAGAGAGAGAGACAGGGACCGAGAGAGAGACACAGGGACAAAGAGAGAGACACAGCGACCGAGAGAGAGACACAGGGACCGAGAGAGACACCGGGACGGAGAGAGACACAGGGACCGAGAGAGAGACAGGGACCAAGAGAGAGAGAGACACAGGGACAAAGAGAGAGACACAGGGACCAAGAGAGAGAGAGACACAGGGACAAAGAGAGAGACACAGGGACCAAGAGAGAGACACAGGGACCGAGAGAGAGACTCAGGGACCGAGAGAGAGACACAGGGACCAAGAGAGAGTCACAGGGACCGAGAGAGAGACTCAGGGACCGAGAGAGAGACTTGGACCAAGAGAGAGACACAGGGACAAAGAGAGAGACACAGCGACCGAGAGAGAGACACAGGGACCGAGAGAGAGACTCAGGGACCGAGAGAGAGACACAGGGACCAAGAGAGAGTCACAGGTACTGAGAGAGAGACAGGGATCGAGAGAGAGACAGGGAGCGAGTGAGAGACACAGGGACAGAGAGAGAGACACAGGGACCGAGTGAGACACAGAGACCGAGAGAGAGAGACATGGTCCGAGAGAGAGAGACACAGGGACCGAGTGAGACTCAGAGACCGAGAGAGTGACAGGGACCGAGTGAGACACAGGGACCCAGAGAGAATCACAGGGACCGACAGAGACACTGAAACTGAGAGAGAGAGACAGGGAGCAAAGGAGACACAGGGACCGAGAGAGAGACAGGGACCGAGTGAGAGACACAGGGACCGAGTGAGACACAGGGACCGAGAGAGAGACACAATTGTCCTAGAGAGAAAGACAGGGAGCGAGAGAGAGACACAGGGACCGAGAGAGACACAGGGACCGAGTGAGACACAGAGACCGAGAGAGACACAGGGACCGAGAGAGAGATAGTGACCGAGAGAGACACAGGGACTGAGAGAGAGAGACACAGGGACCGAGAGAGAGACACAAAGACCGAGAGAGACACAGGGACCGAGTGAGACACAGGGGTGAGATGCAGACACAGGGATCGAGAGACACACAGGGACCGAGTGAGACACAGCGACCGAGAGAGACACAGGGACCGAGAGAGAGACACAGGGACCCGAGAGAGACACCGGGACCGAGAGAGACACAGGGACCGCGAGAGAGGCAGGGACCGAGAGAGAGACACAGGGACCGAGAGAGAGACACAGGGAGCGAGAGCGAGACACAGGGACCGAGTGGGACACAGGGACTGACAGAGAGACACAGGGAGCAAGAGAGAGACACAGGGAACGAGAGAGAGAGACACAGCGACTGAGAAAGAGACACAGGGACTGAGAGAGAGACAGGGATGGAGAGAGACACCGGGACCGAGATTGACACAGGGACCGAGCGAGAGACACAGGGACCGAGAGAGACACAGGGACCGAGAGAGAGACACAGGGACCGAGAGAGGCACAGGGACCGAGAGAGACACCGGGACCGAGAGAGACACAGGGACCGAGAGAGAGACAGGGATCGAGAGAGAGAGAGACACAGGGACCAAGAGAGAGACACAGGGACCAAGATAGAGACACAGGGACCGAGAGAGAGACTCAGGGACCGAGATTGACACAGGGACCGAGCGAGAGACACAGGGACCGACAGAGACACAGGGACCGAGAGAGAGACACAGGGACCGAGAGAGACACAGGGACCGAGAGAGAGAGACACTGGGACCGAGAGAGACACAGGGACCGAGGGAGAGAGACACAGGGAACGAGAGAGACACAGGGACCGAGTGAGAGACACAGGGACTGAGCGAGTCACAGGGACCGAGTGAGAGAGACAGGGACCGAGAGAGACACAGGGACTGAGAGAGACACAGGGATCGAGAGAGACACAGGGACCGTGAGAGACACAGGGACCGAGAGAGAGACACAGGGACCGAGAGAGACACAGGGACCGACAGAGAGATACAGGGACCGAGAGAGACACAGGGACTGAGAGAGAGAGACACAGGGACCGAGAGAGACACAGGGACCGTGAGAGACACAGGGACTGAGAGAGAGAGAGACACAGGGACCGAGAGAGACACAGGGGACGAGTGACACACAGGGACCGAGAGAGAGACACAGGGACCGAGAGAGACACCGGGACGGAGAGAGACACAGGGACCGAGAGAGAGACAGGGACCGAGAGAGAGAGAGACACAGGGACAAAGAGAGAGACACAGGGACCAAGAGAGAGACACAGCGACCGAGAGAGAGACACAGGGACCGAGAGAGAGACTCAGGGACCGAGAGAGAGACACAGGGACCGAGAGAGACACAGGGGACGAGTGACACACAGGGACCGAGAGAGAGACACAGGGACCGAGAGAGACACCGGGACGGAGAGAGACACAGGGACCGAGAGAGAGACAGGGACCGAGAGAGAGAGAGACACAGGGACAAAGAGAGAGACACAGGGACCAAGAGAGAGACACAGCGACCGAGAGAGAGACACAGGGACCGAGAGAGAGACTCAGGGACCGAGAGTGAGACACAGAGACCAAGAGAGAGAGACAGGGTCCGAGAGAGAGAGACACAGGGACCGAGTGAGACACAGAGACCGAGAGAGTGACAGGGACCGAGAGAGACACCGGGACCCAGAGAGAGTCACAGGGACCGACAGAGACACTGAAACTGAGAGAGAGAGACAGGGAGCAAATGAGACACAGGGACCGAGAGAGAGACACAGGGACCGAGAGACTCACAGGGACTGAGAGAGAGAGACACAGAGACCGAGAGCGAGACACAAGGACCGAGAGAGACACAGGGACCGAGTGAGACACAGGGGTGAGAGGGAGACACAGGGACCGAGAGAGACACTGCGACCGAGAGAGACACAGCGACCGAGAGAGAGACTGGGACCGAGAGAGAGAGACACAGGGAACGAGAGAGACACAGGGACCGAGTGAGAGACACAGGGACCGAGAGAGAGTCACAGGGACCGAGAGAGACACAGGCACCGAGAGTGAGACACAGGGACTGAGATAGAGACACAGGGACGGAGAGAGAGACACAGGGACTGAGCGAGAGACACAGGGACCGAGAGAGAGTCACAGGGACCGAGAGAGACACAGGCACCGAGAGTGAGACACAGGGACTGAGATAGAGACACAGGGACGGAGAGAGAGACAGAGGGACCAAGAGAGACACCAGGATGGAGAGAGACACAGGGGTGAGAGAGAGATACAGGGACCGAGAGAGACACAGGGACCGAGTGAGAGACACAGGGACCAAGAGAGACACCAGGATGGAGAGAGACACAGGGGTGAGAGAGAGATACAGGGACCGAGTGAGACACAGCGACCGAGAGAGACACAGGGACCGAGAGAGAGAGACACTGGGACCGAGAGAGACACAGGGACCGAGGGAGAGAGACACAGGGACCGAGAGAGACCAGGGACCGAGAGAGAGACACAGGGACCGAGAGAGAGACACAGGGACCGAGAGAGAGTCACAGGGACCGAGAGAGACAGAGGGACTGAGATAGAGACACAGGGACGGAGAGAGAGACACAGGGACCAAGAGAGACACCAGGACGGAGAGAGACACAGGGGTGAGAGAGAGATACAGGGACCGAGAGAGACACAGGGACCGAGAGAGAGACACAGGGACCAAGAGAGACACAGGGACCGAGAGAGAGACAAAGTGACCGAGAGAGAGAGACAGGGACCGAGAGAGACACAGGGAGCAAGAGAGAGACACAGGGACCGAGAGAGACACAGGGAGCAACAGAGAGACACAGGGACCGAAAGAGAGACACAGGGACCGAGAGAGACACAGGGACCGAGTGAGAGACACAGGGATCGAGAGAGAGACTGGGACCGAGAGAGAGAATGACAGGGACCGAGAGAGAGACACAGGGACCGAGAGAGTCACAGGGACCGAGAGAGAGACACAGGGACCGACAGAGACTCTGAAACTGAGAGAGAGACACAGGGACCGACAGAGACACTGAAACTGAGAGAGAGACACAGGGACCGAGAGAGAGACAGGGACCGAGAGAGAGAGAGACACAGTGACCAAGAGAGAGACACAGGGACCGAGAGAGAGACACAGGGACCGAGAGAGAGACTCAGTGACCGAGAGAGAGTCACAGGGACTGAGAGAGAGAGAGGGACCGAGAGAGAGACACAGGAACCGAGTGAGACACAGGGACCGAGAGAGAGACACAGGGACCGAGAGAGAGACACAGGGACCGAGAGAGACACAGGGACTGAGAGAGACACAGGGATCGAGAGAGAGACACAGGGACCGTGAGAGACACAGGGACCGAGAGAGAGACACAGGGACCGAGAGAGACACAGGGACCGACAGAGACACAGGGACTGAGAGAGAGAGACACAGGGACCGAGAGAGACACAGGGACCGGGAGAGACACAGGGACTGAGAGAGAGAGACACAGGGACCGAGAGAGACACAGGGTCCGAGAGAGACACCGGGACGGAGAGAGACACAGGGACCGAGAGAGAGACAGGGACCAAGAGAGAGAGAGACACAGGGACAAAGAGAGAGACACAGGGACCAAGAGAGAGACACAGGGACCGAGAGAGAGACTCAGGGACCGAGAGAGAGACACAGGGACCAAGAGAGAGTCACAGGTACTGAGAGAGAGACAGGGACCGAGAGAGAGACACAGGGACAAAGAGAGAGACACAGCGACCGAGAGAGAGACACAGGGACCGAGAGAGACACCGGGACGGAGAGAGACACAGGGACCGAGAGAGAGACAGGGACCAAGAGAGAGAGAGACACAGGGACAAAGAGAGAGACACAGGGACCAAGAGAGAGAGAGACACAGGGACAAAGAGAGAGACACAGGGACCAAGAGAGAGACACAGGGACCGAGAGAGAGACTCAGGGACCGAGAGAGAGACACAGGGACCAAGAGAGAGTCACAGGGACCGAGAGAGAGACTCAGGGACCGAGAGAGAGACTTGGACCAAGAGAGAGACACAGGGACAAAGAGAGAGACACAGCGACCGAGAGAGAGACACAGGGACCGAGAGAGAGACTCAGGGACCGAGAGAGAGACACAGGGACCAAGAGAGAGTCACAGGTACTGAGAGAGAGACAGGGATCGAGAGAGAGACAGGGAGCGAGTGAGAGACACAGGGACAGAGAGAGAGACACAGGGACCGAGTGAGACACAGAGACCGAGAGAGAGAGACATGGTCCGAGAGAGAGAGACACAGGGACCGAGTGAGACTCAGAGACCGAGAGAGTGACAGGGACCGAGTGAGACACAGGGACCCAGAGAGAATCACAGGGACCGACAGAGACACTGAAACTGAGAGAGAGAGACAGGGAGCAAATGAGACACAGGGACCGAGAGAGAGACAGGGACCGAGTGAGAGACACAGGGACCGAGTGAGACACAGGGACCGAGAGAGAGACACAATTGTCCTAGAGAGAAAGACAGGGAGCGAGAGAGAGACACAGGGACCGAGAGAGACACAGGGACCGAGTGAGACACAGAGACCGAGAGAGACACAGGGACCGAGAGAGAGATAGTGACCGAGAGAGACACAGGGACTGAGAGAGAGAGACACAGGGACCGAGAGAGAGACACAAGGACCGAGAGAGACACAGGGACCGAGAGAGAGACAGGGATCGAGAGAGAGAGAGACACAGGGACCAAGAGAGAGACACAGGGACCAAGATAGAGACACAGGGACCGAGAGAGAGATTCAGGGACCGAGATTGACACAGGGACCGAGCGAGAGACACAGGGACCGACAGAGACACAGGGACCGAGAGAGAGACACAGGGACCGAGAGAGACACAGGGACCGAGAGAGAGAGACACTGGGACCGAGAGAGACACAGGGACCGAGGGAGAGAGACACAGGGAACGAGAGAGACACAGGGACCGAGTGAGAGACACAGGGACTGAGCGAGTCACAGGGACCGAGTGAGAGAGACAGGGACCGAGAGAGACACAGGGACTGAGAGAGACACAGGGATCGAGAGAGACACAGGGACCGTGAGAGACACAGGGACCGAGAGAGAGACACAGGGACCGAGAGAGACACAGGGACCGACAGAGAGACACAGGGACCGAGAGAGACACAGGGACTGAGAGAGAGAGACACAGGGACCGAGAGAGACACAGGGACCGTGAGAGACACAGGGACTGAGAGAGAGAGAGACACAGGGACCGAGAGAGACACAGGGGACGAGTGACACACAGGGACCGAGAGAGAGACACAGGGACCGAGAGAGACACCGGGACGGAGAGAGACACAGGGACCGAGAGAGAGACAGGGACCGAGAGAGAGAGAGACACAGGGACAAAGAGAGAGACACAGGGACCAAGAGAGAGACACAGCGACCGAGAGAGAGACACAGGGACCGAGAGAGAGACTCAGGGACCGAGAGAGAGACACAGGGACCGAGAGAGACACAGGGGACGAGTGACACACAGGGACCGAGAGAGAGACACAGGGACCGAGAGAGACACCGGGACGGAGAGAGACACAGGGACCGAGAGAGAGACAGGGACCGAGAGAGAGAGAGACACAGGGACAAAGAGAGAGACACAGGGACCAAGAGAGAGACACAGCGACCGAGAGAGAGACACAGGGACCGAGAGAGAGACTCAGGGACCGAGAGTGAGACACAGAGACCAAGAGAGAGAGACAGGGTCCGAGAGAGAGAGACACAGGGACCGAGTGAGACACAGAGACCGAGAGAGTGACAGGGACCGAGAGAGACACCGGGACCCAGAGAGAGTCACAGGGACCGACAGAGACACTGAAACTGAGAGAGAGAGACAGGGAGCAAATGAGACACAGGGACCGAGAGAGAGACACAGGGACCGAGAGACTCACAGGGACTGAGAGAGAGAGACACAGAGACCGAGAGCGAGACACAAGGACCGAGAGAGACACAGGGACCGAGTGAGACACAGGGGTGAGAGGGAGACACAGGGACCGAGAGAGACACTGCGACCGAGAGAGACACAGCGACCGAGAGAGAGACTGGGACCGAGAGAGAGAGACACAGGGAACGAGAGAGACACAGGGACCGAGTGAGAGACACAGGGACCGAGAGAGAGTCACAGGGACCGAGAGAGACACAGGCACCGAGAGTGAGACACAGGGACTGAGATAGAGACACAGGGACGGAGAGAGAGACACAGGGACTGAGCGAGAGACACAGGGACCGAGAGAGAGTCACAGGGACCGAGAGAGACACAGGCACCGAGAGTGAGACACAGGGACTGAGATAGAGACACAGGGACGGAGAGAGAGACAGAGGGACCAAGAGAGACACCAGGATGGAGAGAGACACAGGGGTGAGAGAGAGATACAGGGACCGAGAGAGACACAGGGACCGAGTGAGAGACACAGGGACCAAGAGAGACACCAGGATGGAGAGAGACACAGGGGTGAGAGAGAGATACAGGGACCGAGTGAGACACAGCGACCGAGAGAGACACAGGGACCGAGAGAGAGAGACACTGGGACCGAGAGAGACACAGGGACCGAGGGAGAGAGACACAGGGACCGAGAGAGACCAGGGACCGAGAGAGAGACACAGGGACCGAGAGAGAGACACAGGGACCGAGAGAGAGTCACAGGGACCGAGAGAGACAGAGGGACTGAGATAGAGACACAGGGACGGAGAGAGAGACACAGGGACCAAGAGAGACACCAGGACGGAGAGAGACACAGGGGTGAGAGAGAGATACAGGGACCGAGTGAGACACAGCGACCGAGAGAGACACAGGGACCGAGAGAGAGAGACACTGGGACCGAGAGAGACACAGGGACCGAGGGAGAGAGACACAGGGACCGAGAGAGACCAGGGACCGAGAGAGAGACACAGGGACCGAGAGAGAGACACAGGGACCGAGAGAGAGTCACAGGGACCGAGAGAGACAGAGGGACTGAGATAGAGACACAGGGACGGAGAGAGAGACACAGGGACCAAGAGAGACACCAGGACGGAGAGAGACACAGGGGTGAGAGAGAGATACAGGGACCGAGAGAGACACAGGGACCGAGAGAGAGACACAGGGACCAAGAGAGACACAGGGACCGAGAGAGAGACAAAGTGACCGAGAGAGAGAGACAGGGACCGAGAGAGACACAGGGAGCAAGAGAGAGACACAGGGACCGAGAGAGACACAGGGAGCAACAGAGAGACACAGGGACCGAAAGAGAGACACAGGGACCGAGAGAGACACAGGGACCGAGTGAGAGACACAGGGATCGAGAGAGAGACTGGGACCGAGAGAGAGAATGACAGGGACCGAGAGAGAGACACAGGGACCGAGAGAGTCACAGGGACCGAGAGAGAGACACAGGGACCGACAGAGACTCTGAAACTGAGAGAGAGACACAGGGACCGACAGAGACACTGAAACTGAGAGAGAGACACAGGGACCGAGAGAGAGACAGGGACCGAGAGAGAGAGAGACACAGTGACCAAGAGAGAGACACAGGGACCGAGAGAGAGACACAGGGACCGAGAGAGAGACTCAGTGACCGAGAGAGAGTCACAGGGACTGAGAGAGAGAGAGGGAACGAGAGAGAGACACAGGAACCGAGTGAGACACAGGGACCGAGAGAGAGACACAGGGACCGAGAGAGAGACACAGGGACCGAGAGAGACACAGGGACTGAGAGAGACACAGGGATCGAGAGAGAGACACAGGGACCGTGAGAGACACAGGGACCGAGAGAGAGACACAGGGACCGAGAGAGACACAGGGACCGACAGAGACACAGGGACTGAGAGAGAGAGACACAGGGACCGAGAGAGACACAGGGACCGGGAGAGACACAGGGACTGAGAGAGAGAGACACAGGGACCGAGAGAGACACAGGGTCCGAGAGAGACACCGGGACGGAGAGAGACACAGGGACCGAGAGAGAGACAGGGACCAAGAGAGAGAGAGACACAGGGACAAAGAGAGAGACACAGGGACCAAGAGAGAGAGATAGTGACCGAGAGAGACACAGGGACCGAGAGAGAGACACAGGGACCGAGAGAGACACAGGGACCGAGACAGAGAGACACTGGGACCGAGAGAGACACAGGGACCGAGGGAGAGAGACACAGGGAACGAGAGAGACACAGGGACCGAGTGAGAGACACAGGGACTGAGCGAGTCACAGGGACCGAGTGAGAGAGACAGGGACCGAGAGAGACACAGGGACTGAGAGAGACACAGGGATCGAGAGAGACACAGGGACCGTGAGAGACACAGGGACCGAGAGAGAGACACAGGGACCGAGAGAGACACAGGGACCGACAGAGAGACACAGGGACCGAGAGAGACACAGGGACTGAGAGAGAGAGACACAGGGACCGAGAGAGACACAGGGACCGTGAGAGACACAGGGACTGAGAGAGAGAGAGACACAGGGACCGAGAGAGACACAGGGGACGAGTGACACACAGGGACCGAGAGAGAGACACAGGGACCGAGAGAGACACCGGGACGGAGAGAGACACAGGGACCGAGAGAGAGACAGGGACCGAGAGAGAGAGAGACACAGGGACAAAGAGAGAGACACAGGGACCAAGAGAGAGACACAGCGACCGAGAGAGAGACACAGGGACCGAGAGAGAGACTCAGGGACCGAGAGAGAGACACAGGGACCGAGAGAGACACAGGGGACGAGTGACACACAGGGACCGAGAGAGAGACACAGGGACCGAGAGAGACACCGGGACGGAGAGAGACACAGGGACCGAGAGAGAGACAGGGACCGAGAGAGAGAGAGACACAGGGACAAAGAGAGAGACACAGGGACCAAGAGAGAGACACAGCGACCGAGAGAGAGACACAGGGACCGAGAGAGAGACTCAGGGACCGAGAGTGAGACACAGAGACCAAGAGAGAGAGACAGGGTCCGAGAGAGAGAGACACAGGGACCGAGTGAGACACAGAGACCGAGAGAGTGACAGGGACCGAGAGAGACACCGGGACCCAGAGAGAGTCACAGGGACCGACAGAGACACTGAAACTGAGAGAGAGAGACAGGGAGCAAATGAGACACAGGGACCGAGAGAGAGACACAGGGACCGAGAGACTCACAGGGACTGAGAGAGAGAGACACAGAGACCGAGAGCGAGACACAAGGACCGAGAGAGACACAGGGACCGAGTGAGACACAGGGGTGAGAGGGAGACACAGGGACCGAGAGAGACACTGCGACCGAGAGAGACACAGCGACCGAGAGAGAGACTGGGACCGAGAGAGAGAGACACAGGGAACGAGAGAGACACAGGGACCGAGTGAGAGACACAGGGACCGAGAGAGAGTCACAGGGACCGAGAGAGACACAGGCACCGAGAGTGAGACACAGGGACTGAGATAGAGACACAGGGACGGAGAGAGAGACACAGGGACTGAGCGAGAGACACAGGGACCGAGAGAGAGTCACAGGGACCGAGAGAGACACAGGCACCGAGAGTGAGACACAGGGACTGAGATAGAGACACAGGGACGGAGAGAGAGACAGAGGGACCAAGAGAGACACCAGGATGGAGAGAGACACAGGGGTGAGAGAGAGATACAGGGACCGAGAGAGACACAGGGACCGAGTGAGAGACACAGGGACCAAGAGAGACACCAGGATGGAGAGAGACACAGGGGTGAGAGAGAGATACAGGGACCGAGTGAGACACAGCGACCGAGAGAGACACAGGGACCGAGAGAGAGAGACACTGGGACCGAGAGAGACACAGGGACCGAGGGAGAGAGACACAGGGACCGAGAGAGACCAGGGACCGAGAGAGAGACACAGGGACCGAGAGAGAGACACAGGGACCGAGAGAGAGTCACAGGGACCGAGAGAGACAGAGGGACTGAGATAGAGACACAGGGACGGAGAGAGAGACACAGGGACCAAGAGAGACACCAGGACGGAGAGAGACACAGGGGTGAGAGAGAGATACAGGGACCGAGAGAGACACAGGGACCGAGAGAGAGACACAGGGACCAAGAGAGACACAGGGACCGAGAGAGAGACAAAGTGACCGAGAGAGAGAGACAGGGACCGAGAGAGACACAGGGAGCAAGAGAGAGACACAGGGACCGAGAGAGACACAGGGAGCAACAGAGAGACACAGGGACCGAAAGAGAGACACAGGGACCGAGAGAGACACAGGGACCGAGTGAGAGACACAGGGATCGAGAGAGAGACTGGGACCGAGAGAGAGAATGACAGGGACCGAGAGAGAGACACAGGGACCGAGAGAGTCACAGGGACCGAGAGAGAGACACAGGGACCGACAGAGACTCTGAAACTGAGAGAGAGACACAGGGACCGACAGAGACACTGAAACTGAGAGAGAGACACAGGGACCGAGAGAGAGACAGGGACCGAGAGAGAGAGAGACACAGTGACCAAGAGAGAGACACAGGGACCGAGAGAGAGACACAGGGACCGAGAGAGAGACTCAGTGACCGAGAGAGAGTCACAGGGACTGAGAGAGAGAGAGGGACCGAGAGAGAGACACAGGAACCGAGTGAGACACAGGGACCGAGAGAGAGACACAGGGACCGAGAGAGAGACACAGGGACCGAGAGAGACACAGGGACTGAGAGAGACACAGGGATCGAGAGAGAGACACAGGGACCGTGAGAGACACAGGGACCGAGAGAGAGACACAGGGACCGAGAGAGACACAGGGACCGA
Source organism: Prionace glauca (assembly GCA_037974335.1). NCBI lineage: Eukaryota > Metazoa > Chordata > Chondrichthyes > Carcharhiniformes > Carcharhinidae > Prionace > Prionace glauca. Next base: position 133,715 of record JBBMRE010000199.1, read on the forward strand.
CAGAGACACAGGGACTGAGAGAGAGAGACACAGGGACCGAGAGAGACACAGGGACCGGGAGAGACACAGGGACTGAGAGAGAGAGACACAGGGACCGAGAGAGACACAGGGTCCGAGAGAGACACCGGGACGGAGAGAGACACAGGGACCGAGAGAGAGACAGGGACCAAGAGAGAGAGAGACACAGGGACAAAGAGAGAGACACAGGGACCAAGAGAGAGACACAGGGACCGAGAGAGAGACTCAGGGACCGAGAGAGAGACACAGGGACCAAGAGAGAGTCACAGGTACTGAGAGAGAGACAGGGACCGAGAGAGAGACACAGGGACAAAGAGAGAGACACAGCGACCGAGAGAGAGACACAGGGACCGAGAGAGACACCGGGACGGAGAGAGACACAGGGACCGAGAGAGAGACAGGGACCAAGAGAGAGAGAGACACAGGGACAAAGAGAGAGACACAGGGACCAAGAGAGAGAGAGACACAGGGACAAAGAGAGAGACACAGGGACCAAGAGAGAGACACAGGGACCGAGAGAGAGACTCAGGGACCGAGAGAGAGACACAGGGACCAAGAGAGAGTCACAGGGACCGAGAGAGAGACTCAGGGACCGAGAGAGAGACTTGGACCAAGAGAGAGACACAGGGACAAAGAGAGAGACACAGCGACCGAGAGAGAGACACAGGGACCGAGAGAGAGACTCAGGGACCGAGAGAGAGACACAGGGACCAAGAGAGAGTCACAGGTACTGAGAGAGAGACAGGGATCGAGAGAGAGACAGGGAGCGAGTGAGAGACACAGGGACAGAGAGAGAGACACAGGGACCGAGTGAGACACAGAGACCGAGAGAGAGAGACATGGTCCGAGAGAGAGAGACACAGGGACCGAGTGAGACTCAGAGACCGAGAGAGTGACAGGGACCGAGTGAGACACAGGGACCCAGAGAGAATCACAGGGACCGACAGAGACACTGAAACTGAGAGAGAGAGACAGGGAGCAAATGAGACACAGGGACCGAGAGAGAGACAGGGACCGAGTGAGAGACACAGGGACCGAGTGAGACACAGGGACCGAGAGAGAGACACAATTGTCCTAGAGAGAAAGACAGGGAGCGAGAGAGAGACACAGGGACCGAGAGAGACACAGGGACCGAGTGAGACACAGAGACCGAGAGAGACACAGGGACCGAGAGAGAGATAGTGACCGAGAGAGACACAGGGACTGAGAGAGAGAGACACAGGGACCGAGAGAGAGACACAAGGACCGAGAGAGACACAGGGACCGAGTGAGACACAGGGGTGAGATGCAGACACAGGGATCGAGAGACACACAGGGACCGAGTGAGACACAGCGACCGAGAGAGACACAGGGACCGAGAGAGAGACACAGGGACCCGAGAGAGACACCGGGACCGAGAGAGACACAGGGACCGCGAGAGAGGCAGGGACCGAGAGAGAGACACAGGGACCGAGAGAGAGACACAGGGAGCGAGAGCGAGACACAGGGACCGAGTGGGACACAGGGACTGACAGAGAGACACAGGGAGCAAGAGAGAGACACAGGGAACGAGAGAGAGAGACACAGCGACTGAGAAAGAGACACAGGGACTGAGAGAGAGACAGGGATGGAGAGAGACACCGGGACCGAGATTGACACAGGGACCGAGCGAGAGACACAGGGACCGAGAGAGACACAGGGACCGAGAGAGACACAGGGACTGAGAGAGAGACACAGGGACTGAGAGAGAGACACAGTGACCGAGAGAGACACAGGGACTGACAGAGAGACACAGGGACCGAGAGAGACACAGGGACCGAGTGAGACACAGCGACCGAGAGAGACACAGGGACCGAGAGAGAGACACAGGGACCGAGAGAGACACCGGGACCGAGAGAGACACAGGGACCGAGAGAGAGGCAGGGACCGAGAGAGACACACAGGGACCGAGAGAGTGACACAGGGAGCGAGAGCGAGACACAGGGACCGAGTGAGACACAGGGACTGACAGAGAGACACAGGGAGCAAGAGAGAGACACAGGGAACGAGAGAGAGACACAGGGACCGAGAAAGAGACCCAGGGACTGAGAGAGAGACAGGGACAGAGAGAGACACAGAGAGTAAGAGAGAGAGACAGGGACCGAGAGAGACACCGGGACCGAGATTGACACAGGGACCGAGCGAGAGACACAGGGACCGACAGAGACACAGGGACCGAGAGAGAGACACAGGGACCGAGAGAGACACAGGGACCGAGAGAGAGAGACACTGGGACCGAGAGAGACACAGGGACCGAGGGAGAGAGACACAGGGAACGAGAGAGACACAGGGACCGAGTGAGAGAAACAGGGACTGAGCGAGTCACAGGGACCGTGTGAGAGAGACAGGGACCGAGAGAGACACAGGGACTGAGAGAGACACAGGGATCGAGAGAGACACAGGGACCGTGAGAGACACAGGGACCGAGAGAGAGACACAGGGACCGAGAGAGACACAGGGACCGACAGAGAGACACAGGGACCGAGAGAGACACAGGGACAGAGAGAGAGACACACGGACCGAGAGAGACACAGGGACCGTGAGAGACACAGGGACTGAGAGAGAGAGACACAGGGACCGAGAGAGACACAGGGGACGAGTGACACACAGGGACCGAGAGAGAGAGACACAGGGACCGAGAGAGACACAGGGACCGAGAGAGAGAGAGACACAGGGACAAAGAGAGAGACACAGGGACCAAGAGAGAGACACAGCGACCGAGAGAGAGACACAAGGACCGAGAGAGAGACTCAGGGACCGAGAGAGAGACACAGGGACCGAGAGAGAGACAGGGAGCGAGTGAGAGACACAGGGACAGAGAGAGAGACACAGGGACCGAGTGAGACACAGAGACCGAGAGAGTGACAGGGACCGAGAGAGACACAGGGACCCAGAGAGAGTCACAGGGACCGACAGAGACACTGAAACTGAGAGAGAGAGACAGGGAGCAAATGAGACACAGGGACCGAGTGAGACACAGGGACCGAGAGAGAGACACAATCGTCCTAGAGAGAAAGACAGGGAGCGAGAGAGAGACACAGGGACCGAGAGAGAGAGACTCAGGGACCGAGAGAGAGACACAAGGACCGAGAGAGACACAGGGACCGAGAGAGAGATAGTGACCGAGAGAGACACAGGGACTGAGAGAGAGAGACTCAGCGACCGAGAGAGAGACACAAGGACCGAGAGAGACACAGGGACCGAGTGAGACACAGGGGTGAGAGAGAGACACAGGGACCGAGAGAGACACAGGGACCGAGTGAGACACAGCGACCGAGAGAGACACAGGGACCGAGAGAGAGACACAGGGACCGAGAGAGAGGCAGGGACCGAGAGAGAGACACAGGGACCGAGAGAGAGACACAGGGAGCGAGAGCGAGACACAGGGACCGAGTGAGACACAGGGACTGACAGAGAGACACAGGGAGCAAGAGAGAGACACAGGGAACGAGAGAGAGACACAGGGACCGAGAAAGGGACACAGGGACTGAGAGAGACACCGGGACCGAGATTGACACAGGGACCGAGCGAGAGATACAGGGACCGAGAGAGACACAGGGACTGAGAGAGAGAGACACAGGGACCGAGAGAGACACAGGGACCGTGAGAGACACAGGGACTGAGAGAGAGAGACACAGGGACCGAGAGAGACACAGGGGACGAGTGACACACAGGGACCGAGAGAGAGACACAGGGACCGAGAGAGACACCGGGACGGAGAGAGACACAGGGACCGAGAGAGAGACAGGGACCGAGAGAGAGAGAGACACAGGGACAAAGAGAGAGACACAGGGACCAAGAGAGAGACACAGCGACCGAGAGAGAGACACAGGGACCGAGAGAGAGACTCAGGGACCGAGAGAGAGACACAGGGACCAAGAGAGAGTCACAGGTACTGAGAGAGAGACAGGGACCGAGAGAGAGACAGGGAGCGAGTGAGAGACACAGGGACAGAGAGAGAGACACAGGGACCGAGTGAGACACAGAGACCGAGAGAGAGAGACAGGGTCCGAGAGAGAGAGTCACAGGGACCGAGTGAGACACAGAGACCGAGAGAGTGACAGAGACCGAGAGAGACACAGGGACCCAGAGAGAGTCACAGGGACCGACAGAGACACTGAAACTGAGAGAGAGAGACAGGGAGCAAATGAGACACAGGGACCGAGAGAGAGACAGGGACCGAGTGAGAGACACAGGGACCGAGTGAGACACAGGGACCGAGAGAGAGACACAATCGTCCTAGAGAGAAAGACAGGGAGCGAAAGAGAGACACAAGGACCGAGAGAGAGAGACTCAGGGACCGAGAGAGAGACACAAGGACCGAGAGAGACACAGGGACCGAGAGAGAGATAGTGACCGAGAGAGACACAGGGACTGAGAGAGAGAGACTCAGGGACCGAGAGAGAGACACAAGGACCGAGAGAGTCACAGGGACCGAGTGAGACACAGGGGTGAGAGGGAGACACAGGGACCGAGAGAGACACAGGGACCGAGTGAGACACAGCGACCGAGAGAGACACAGGGACCGAGAGAGAGACACAGGGACCGAGAGAGACACCGGGACCAAGAGAGACACAGGGACCGAGAGAGAGACACAGGGAGCGAGAGCGAGACACAGGGACCGAGTGAGACACAGGGACTGACAGAGAGACACAGGGAGCAAGAGAGAGACACAGGGAACGAGAGAGAGACACAGGGACCGAGAAAGAGACACAGGGACTGAGAGAGAGACAGGGACCGAGAGAGACACCGGGACCGAGATTGACACAGGGACCGAGCGAGAGACACAGGGACCGAGAGAGACACAGGGACCGAGAGAGAGACACAGGGACCGAGAGAGGCACAGGGACCGAGTGAGAGACACAGGGACCGAGAGAGACACAGGGACCGAGAGAGAGACACAGGAACCGAGAGAGACACTGTGACTGAGACAGTCACAGGGACAAAGTGAGACACAGGGACCGAGAGAGACGCAGAGAGCAAGAGAGAGAGACAGGGACCGAGAGAGAGACACAGGGACCGAGAGAGACACCGGGACCGAGAGAGACACAGGGACCGAGAGAGTGACAGGGACCGAGAGAGAGAGAGACACAGGGACCAAGAGAGAGACACAGGGACCAAGATAGAGACACAGGGACCGAGAGAGAGACTCAGGGACCGAGAGAGAGTCACAGGGACTGAGAGAGAGACAGGGACCGAGAGAGAGACACAGGAACCGAGTGGGACACAGGGACCGAGAGAGAGACACAGGGACCGACAGAGAGACACAGGGGTCGAGAGAGACACAGGGACTGAGAGAGAGACACAGGGACCGAGAGAGACACAGGGACCGAGAGAGACACAGGGACTGACAGAGAGACACAGGGACCGAGAGTGACACAGGGACCGAGTGAGACACAGCGACCGAGAGAGACACAGGGACCGAGAGAGAGACACAGGGACCGAGAGAGACACCGGGACCGAGAGAGACACAGGGACCGAGAGAGAGGCAGGGACCGAGAGAGACACACAGGGACCGAGAGAGAGACACAGGGAGCAAGAGTGAGACACAGGGACCGAGTGAGACACAGGGACTGACAGAGAGACACAGGGAGCAAGAGAGAGACACAGGGACCGAGAGAGAGACACAGGGACCGAGAGAGACACAGGGACCTAGAGAGAGACACTGGGACTGAGAGAGACATAGGGACCGAGGGAGAGAGACACAGGGAACGAGAGAGACACAGGGACCGAGTGAGAGACACAGGGACTGAGCGGATCACAGGGACCGAGTGAGAGACACAGGGACCGAGAGAGACACAGGGACCAAGAGAGAGTCACAGGAACCGAGAGAGACACTGTGACTGAGACAGTCACAGGGACAAAGTGAGACACAGGGACCGAGAGAGACGCAGAGAGCAAGAGAGTGAGACAGGGACCGAGAGAGAGAGAGACACAGGGACCAAGAGAGAGACACAGGGACCAAGAGAGAGACACAGGGACCGAGAGAGAGACACAGGGACCGAGAGAGAGACTCAGGGACCGAGAGAGAGTCACAGGGACTGAGAGAGAGACAGGGACCGAGAGAGAGACACAGGAACCGAGTGAGACACAGGGACCGAGAGAGAAACACAGGGACCGAGAGAGAGAGACAGGGACCGAGAGAGACACAGGGACTGAGAGAGACACAGGGATCGAGAGAGACACAGGGACCGTGAGAGACACAGGGACCGAGAGAGAGACACAGGGACCGAGAGAGACACAGGGACCGACAGAGAGACACAGGGACCGAGAGAGACACAGGGACTGAGAGGGAGAGACAGGGACTGAGAGAGAGACACAGGGACCGAGAGAGAGAGACAGGAACCGAGTGAGACACAGGGACCGAGAGAGAAACACAGGGACCGAGAGAGAGAGACAGGGACCGAGAGAGAGACACAGGAACCGAGTGAGACACAGGGACCGAGAGAGAAACACAGGGACCGAGAGAGAGAGACAGGGACCGAGAGAGACACAGGGACTGAGAGAGAGAGACACAGGGAAAGAGAGAGACACAGGGGACGAGTGACACACATGGACCGAGAGAGAGACACAGGGACCGAGAGAGAGACAGGGACCGAGAGAGAGAGAGACACAGGGACAACGAGAGAGACACAGGGACCAAGAGAGAGACACAGGTACTGAGAGAGAGACTTGGACCAAGAGAGAGACACAGGGACAAAGAGAGAGACACAGCGACCGAGAGAGAGACACAGGGACCGAGAGAGAGACTCAGGGACCGAGAGAGAGACACAGGGACCAAGAGAGAGTCACAGGTACTGAGAGAGAGACAGGGACCGAGAGAGAGACAGGGAGCGAGTGAGAGACACAGGGACAGAGAGAGAGACACAGGGACCGAGTGAGACACAGAGACCGAGAGAGAGAGACAGGGTCCGAGAGAGAGAGACACAGGGACCGAGTGAGACTCAGAGACCGAGAGAGTGACAAGGACCGAGTGAGACACAGGGACCCAGAGAGAGTCACAGGGACCGACAGAGACACTGAAACTGAGAGAGAGAGACAGGGAGCAAATGAGACACAGGGACCGAGAGAGAGACAGGGACCGAGTGAGAGACACAGGGACCGAGTGAGACACAGGGACCGAGAGAGAGACACAATCGTCCTAGAGAGAAAGACAGGGAGCGAGAGAGAGACACAGGGACCGAGAAAGACACAGGGACCGAGTGAGACACAGAGATCGAGAGAGACACAGGGACCGAGAGAGAGATAGTGACCGAGAGAGACACAGGGACCGAGAGAGAGACAGGGACCGAGTGAGAGACACAGGGACCGAGTGAGACACAGAGACCGAGAGAGACACAGGGACCGAGAGAGAGATAGTGACCGAGAGAGACACAGGGACTGAGAGAGAGAGACACAGGGACCGAGAGAGAGACACAAGGACCGAGAGAGACACAGGGACCGAGTGAGACACAGGGGTGAGAGGGAGACACAGGGACCGAGAGAGACACAGGGACCGAGTGAGACACAGCGACCGAGAGAGACACAGGGACCGAGAGAGAGACACAGCGACCGAGAGAGACACCGGGACCGAGAGAGACACAGGGACCGAGAGAGAGGCAGGGACCGAGAGAGAGACACAGGGACCGAGAGAGAGACACAGGGAGCGAGAGCGAGACACAGGGACCGAGTGAGACACAGGGACTGACAGAGAGACACAGGGAGCAAGAGAGAGACAAAGGGAACGAGAGAGAGACACAGGGACTGAGAAAGAGACACAGGGACTGAGAGAGAGACAGGGATGGAGAGAGACACCGGGACCGAGATTGACACAGGGACCGAGCGAGAGACACAGGGACCGAGAGCGGCACAGGGACCGAGTGAGAGACACAGGGACCGAGAGAGACACAGGGACCGAGAGAGAGACACAGGAACCGAGAGAGACACTGTGACTGAGACAGTCACAGGGACAAAGTGAGACACAGGGACCGAGAGAGACGCAGAGAGCAAGAGAGAGAGACAGGGACCGAGAGAGAGACACAGGGACCGAGAGAGACACCGGGACCGAGAGAGACACAGGGACCGAGAGAGAGACAAGGATCGAGAGAGAGAGAGACACAGGGACCAAGAGAGAGACACAGGGACCAAGATAGAGACACAGGGACCGAGAGAGAGACTCAGGGACCGAGAGAAAAGTCACAGGGACTGAGAGAGAGACAGGGACCGAGAGAGAGACACAGGGACCGAGAGAGAGACACAGGGTACGAGAGAGACACAGGGACCGAGAGAGAGACACAGGGATCGAGAGAGACACATGGACCGAGAGAGACACAGAGACCGAGAGAGAGACACAGGGACCGAGAGAGAGACACAGGGACCGAGAGAGAAACAGGGACCGAGAGAGACACAGGGACCGACAGAGAGACACAGGGACCGAGAGAGACACAGGGACTGACAGAGAGACACAGGGACCGAGAGAGACACAGGGACCGACAGAGAGACACAGGGATCGAGAGAGACACAGGGACTGAGAGAGAGACACAGGGACCAAGAGAGAGACACAGGGACCAAGATAGAGACACAGGGACCGAGAGAGAGACTCAGGGACCGAGAGAAAAGTCACAGGGACTGAGAGAGAGACAGGGACCGAGAGAGAGACACAGGGACCGAGAGAGAGAGACAGGGACCGAGAGAGACACAGGGACTGAGAGAGACACAGGGATCGAGAGAGACACAGGGACCGAGAGAGACACAGGGACCGAGAGAGAGACACAGGGACCGAGAGAGAAACAGGGACCGAGAGCGACACAGGGACCGACAGAGAGACACAGGGACCGAGAGAGACACAGGGACTGACAGAGAGACACAGGGACCGAGAGAGACACAGGGACCGACAGAGAGACACAGGGATCGAGAGAGACACAGGGACTGAAAGAGAGACACAGGGACTGAGAGAGAGACACAGTGACCGAGAGAGACACAGGGACTGACAGAGAGACACAGGGACCGAGAGAGACACAGGGACCGAGTGAGACACAGCGACCGAGAGAGACACAGGGACCGAGAGAGAGACACAGGGACCGAGAGAGACACCGGGACCGAGAGAGACACAGGGACCGAGAGAGAGGCAGGGACCGAGAGAGACACACAGGGACCGAGAGAGAGACACAGGGAGCGAGAGCGAGACACAGGGACCGAGTGAGACACAGGGACTGACAGAGAGACACAGGGAGCAAGAGAGAGACACAGGGAACGAGAGAGAGACACAGGGACCGAGAAAGAGACACAGGGACTGAGAGAGAGACAGGGACAGAGAGAGACACAGAGAGTAAGAGAGAGAGACAGGGACCGAGAGAGACACCGGGACCGAGATTGACACAGGGACCGAGCGAGAGACACAGGGACCGACAGAGACACAGGGACCGAGATAGAGACACAGGGACCGAGAGAGACACGGACCAAGAGAGAGAGACACTGGGACCGAGAGAGACACAGGGACCGAGGGAGAGAGACACAGGGAACGAGAGAGACACAGGGACCGAGTGAGAGACACAGGGACTGAGCGAGTCACAGGGACCGAGTGAGAGAGACAGGGACCGAGAGAGACACAGGGACTGAGAGAGACACAGGGATCGAGAGAGACACAGGGACCGTGAGAGACACAGGGACCGAGAGAGAGACACAGGGACCGAGAGAGACACAGGGACCGACAGAGAGACACAGGGACCGAGAGAGACACAGGGACTGAGAGAGAGAGACACAGGGACCGAGAGAGACACAGGGACCGTGAGAGACACAGGGACTGAGAGAGAGAGACACAGGGACCGAGAGAGACACAGGGGACGAGTGACACACAGGGACCGAGAGAGAAACACAGGGACCGAGAGAGACACCGGGACGGAGAGAGACACAGGGACCGAGAGAGAGACAGGGACCGAGAGAGAGAGAGACACAGGGACAAAGAGAGAGACACAGGGACCAAGAGAGAGACACAGCGACCGAGAGAGAGACACAGGGACCGAGAGAGAGACTCAGGGACCGAGAGAGAGACACAGGGACCAAGAGAGAGTCACAGGTACTGAGAGAGAGGCAGGGACCGAGAGAAAGACAGGGAGCGAGTGAGAGACACAGGGACAGAGAGAGAGACACAGCGACCGAGTGAGACACAGAGACCGAGAGAGAGAGACAGGGTCCGAGAGAGAGAGACACAGGGACCGAGTGAGACACAGAGACCGAGAGAGTGACAGGGACCGAGAGAGACACAGGGACCCAGAGAGAGTCACAGGGACCGACAGAGACACTGAAACTGAGAGAGAGAGACAGGGAGCAAATGAGACACAGGGACCGAGAGAGAGACACAGGGACCGAGAGTGTCACAGGGACTGAGAGAGAGAGACACAGAGACCGAGAGAGAGACACAAGGACCGAGAGAGACACAGGGACCGAGAGAGACACAGCGACCGAGAGAGACACAGCGACCGAGAGAGAGACAGGGACCGAGAGAGAGAGACACAGGGAACGAGAGAGACACAGGGACCGAGTGAGAGACACAGGGACCGAGAGAGAGTCACAGGGACCGAGAGAGAGTCACAGGGACCGAGAGAGACACAGGCACCGAGAGTGAGACACAGGGACTGAGATAGAGACACAGGGACGGAGAGAGAGAGACAGAGGGACCAAGAGAGACACCAGGACGGAGAGAGACACAGGGGTGAGAGAGAGATACAGGGACCGAGAGAGACACAGGGACCGAGTGAGAGACACAGGGACCAAGAGAGACACCAGAATGGAGAGAGACACAGGGGTGAGAGAGAGATACAGGGACCGAGTGAGACACAGCGACCGAGAGAGACACAGGGACCGAGAGAGAGAGACACTGGGACCGAGAGAGAGACACAGGAACCGAGTGAGACACAGGGACCGAGAGAGAAACACAGGGACCGAGAGAGAGAGACAGGGACCGAGAGAGACACAGGGACTGAGAGAGAGAGACACAGGGACCGAGAGAGACACAGGGGACGAGTGACACACATGGACCGAGAGAGAGACACAGGGACCGAGAGAGAGAGGGACCGAGAGAGAGAGAGACACAGGGACAAAGAGAGAGACACAGGGACCAAGAGAGAGACACAGGTACTGAGAGAGAGACTTGGACCAAGAGAGAGACACAGGGACAAAGAGAGAGACACAGCGACCGAGAGAGAGACACAGGGACCGAGAGAGAGACTCAGGGACCGAGAGAGAGACACAGGGACCAAGAGAGAGTCACAGGTACTGAGAGAGAGACAGGGACCGAGAGAGAGACAGGGAGCGAGTGAGAGACACAGGGACAGAGAGAGAGACACAGGGACCGAGTGAGACACAGAGACCGAGAGAGAGAGACAGGGTCCGAGAGAGAGAGACACAGGGACCGAGTGAGACTCAGAGACCGAGAGAGTGACAGGGACCGAGTGAGACACAGGGACCCAGAGAGAGTCACAGGGACCGACAGAGACACTGAAACTGAGAGAGAGAGACAGGGAGCAAATGAGACACAGGGACCGAGAGAGAGACAGGGACCGAGTGAGAGACACAGGGACCGAGTGAGACACAGGGACCGAGAGAGAGACACAATCGTCCTAGAGAGAAAGACAGGGAGCGAGAGAGAGACACAGGGACCGAGAAAGACACAGGGACCGAGTGAGACACAGAGACCGAGAGAGACACAGGGACCGAGAGGGAGATAGTGACCGAGAGAGACACAGGGACCGAGAGAGAGACAGGGACCGAGTGAGAGACACAGGGACCGAGTGAGACACAGAGACCGAGAGAGACACAGGGACCGAGAGAGAGATAGTGACCGAGAGAGACACAGGGACTGAGAGAGAGAGACACAGGGACCGAGAGAGAGACACAAGGACCGAGAGAGACACAGGGACCGAGTGAGACACAGGGGTGAGAGGGAGACACAGGGACCGAGAGAGACACAGGGACCGAGTGAGACACAGCGACCGAGAGAGACACAGGGACCGAGAGAGAGACACAGCGACCGAGAGAGACACCGGGACCGAGAGAGACACAGGGACCGAGAGAGAGGCAGGGACCGAGAGAGAGACACAGGGACCGAGAGAGAGACACAGGGAGCGAGAGCGAGACACAGGGACCGAGTGAGACACAGGGACTGACAGAGAGACACAGGGAGCAAGAGAGAGACACAGGGAACGAGAGAGAGACACAGGGACTGAGAAAGAGACACAGGGACTGAGAGAGAGACAGGGATGGAGAGAGACACCGGACCGAGATTGACACAGGGACCGAGCGAGAGACACAGGGACCGAGAGAGACATAGGGACCGAGAGAGAGATACAGGAACCGAGAGAGACACTGTGACTGAGACAGTCACAGGGACAAAGTGAGACACAGGGACCGAGAGAGACGCAGAGAGCAAGAGAGAGAGACAGGGACCGAGAGAGAGACACAGGGACCGAGAGAGACACCGGGACCAAGAGAGACACAGGGACCGAGAGAGAGACAGGGATCGAGAGAGAGAGAGACACAGGGACCAAGAGAGAGACACAGGGACCAAGATAGAGACACAGGGACCGAGAGGGAGACTCAGGGACCGAGAGAAAAGTCACAGGGACTGAGAGAGAGACAGGGACCGAGAGAGAGACACAGGGACCGAGAGAGAGACACAGGGACAGAGAGAGACACAGGGACCGAGAGAGAGACACAGGGATCGAGAGAGACACAGGGACCGAGAGAGACACAGAGACCGAGAGAGAGACACAGGGACAGAGAGAGAAACAGGGACCGAGAGAGACACAGGGACCGACAGAGAGACACAGTGACCGAGAGAGACACAGGGACTGACAGAGAGACACAGGGACCGAGAGAGAGACACAGGGACCGAGAGAGACACCGGGACCGAGAGAGACACAGGGACCGAGAGAGAGACAGGGATCGAGAGAGAGAGAGAGAGACACAGGGACCAAGAGAGAGACACAGGGACCAAGATAGAGACACAGGGACCGAGAGGGAGACTCAGGGACCGAGAGAAAAGTCACAGGGACTGAGAGAGAGACAGGGACCGAGAGAGAGACACAGGGACCGAGAGAGAGACACAGGGACAGAGAGAGACACAGGGACCAAGAGAGAGACACAGGGATCGAGAGAGACACAGGGACCGAGAGAGACACAGAGACCGAGAGAGAGACACAGGGACAGAGAGAGAAACAGGGACCGAGAGAGACACAGGGACCGACAGAGAGACACAGGGACCGAGAGAGACACAGGGACTGACAGAGAGACACAGGGACCGAGAGAGACACAGGGACCGACAGAGAGACACAGGGATCGAGAGAGACACAGGGACTGAGAGAGAGACACAGGGACCAAGAGAGAGACACAGGGACCAAGATAGAGACACAGGGACCGAGAGAGAGACTAAGGGACCGAGAGAAAAGTCACAGGGACTGAGAGAGACACAGGGACCGAGAGAGAGAGACAGGGACCGAGAGAGACATAGGGACTGAGAGAGACACAGGGATCGAGAGAGACACAGGGACCGAGAGAGACACAGGGACCGAGAGAGAGACACAGGGACCGAGAGAGAAACAGGGACCGAGAGAGACACAGGGACCGACAGAGAGACACAGGGACCGAGAGAGACACAGGGACTGACAGAGAGACACAGGGACCGAGAGAGACACAGGGACCGACAGAGAGATACAGGGATCGAGAGAGACACAGGGACTGAGAGAGAGACACAGGGACTGCGTCCTTTGTTTGAATAGAGGGGAGTATGGTAGGATGAGAGAAGAATTGGCGAATGTGGACTGGGGGAACGCGTTGGAAGGTAGGTCTGCTGAGGAGCAGTGGAGGATCTTTAAGGAGATCTTTCTTGGTGCTCAGCAGAAATTTATTCCGATGGCTAAAAAGGACAGTAGGAGGAGAGGTAATAAGCCGTGGATAACGAAGGAGGTGAAGGAAAGTGTTAAATTAAAAGCGGAGGAGTTTAGAGTAGCTAAGAGCAGTGGGCGAGAAGAGGATTGGGAAAGGTTTAAATGTCAACAAAGATTGACAAAGAAATTGATAAAGGAGGGTAGGAGAAGCTATGAGGCTGGGCTAGCACTTAATATAAAAAAGGATAGCAAGAGTTTTTATAAATATATAAAAAGGAAGAGGCTGGCTAGGATAAACGTTGGTCCTTTAGAGGATGAGAAAGGGGAGCTAGTGGTAGGGGATAGGGATATGGCTAAGGTCTTGAATAACTTCTTTGTTTCTGTCTTCACGGAGGAGGACGTGAATAATTTGCCGGGTGTTAGCGATGGAAAGGTGGTAGGAATGGAGGGTCTTAATGACATTACTGTTACTAGAGAGGTGGTGCTCGACAGACTGGAGGGGCTGATTGTGGACAAGTCCCCAGGACCGGATGGAATGCATCCGAGGGTTCTGAAAGAAATGGCGGAGGTGATAGTGGATGCCTTGGTGGTTATTTTCCAGACGTCGCTGGATTCCGGGGAAGTGCCGGAAGATTGGAAAACGGCTAATGTTACGCCGTTGTTTAAGAAGGGTGCCAGGCAAAAGGCGGGGAATTATAGGCCGGTTAGTTTAACGTCTGTGGTAGGTAAAATGTTAGAAACCGTCATTAAGGAGGAAATAGCGAGGCATCTTGAGGGGAATTGCTTGATAGGGCGGACGCAACACGGTTTCATTAAAGGGAAGTCGTGTCTGACAAATTTACTGGAGTTCTATGAGGATGTGTCTAGGGCAGTGGATGGAGGAGAGCCGGTGGATGTGGTCTTTCTGGATTTTCAGAAGGCGTTTGACAAGGTACCTCACAAGAGGTTATTGCAGAAGGTCAGGGGACATGGAGTTGGGGGTAGGGTGTTAGCGTGGATAGAGGATTGGTTGTCAAATAGGAGGCAGAGAGTGGGGGTCAATGGATGCTATTCGGATTGGCGGTTGGTGACTAGTGGGGTGCCCCAGGGGTCGGTGCTGGGGCCTCAGCTATTTACCATTTATATAGATGATCTGGAGGAGGGAACCGAGTGCAGGGTGTCGAAATTTGCTGATGACACCAAGATTGGGGGAAAGGCAAATTGTGCGGAGGGTGTGGAGAGTCTGCAGAAGGATCTAGATAGGCTGGGCGAATGGGCCAGGAAATGGCAAATGGAATTTAATGTTGGCAAGTGTGAGGTGGTCCACTTTGGTAGGAGGAATGGTAGGAAGGACTATTACTTACGGGGCGAAAAACTGCAGCAGGCGACGGTGCAGAGGGACCTCGGGGTCCTTGTGCATGAGTCGCAAAAACCCAGCTTGCAGGTGCAGCAGGTGGTCAGGAAGGCGAATGGGATGCTGGCCTTCATAGCGAAGGGGATTGAATATAAAAGTAGGGAGGTCTTGCTGCAGCTGTATAGGGCATTGGTGAGGCCGCAGCTGGAGTACTGTGTGCAGTTTTGGGCGCCGCACCTGCGCAAGGATGTTTTGGCCCTGGAGGGAGTGCAGAGGAGGTTTACTAGGCTGATACCGGAGTTGAGGGGGTTGAGCTATGAGGAGAGGCTGAATAAACTAGGCTTGTACTCGTTAGAGTTTAGAAGAATGAGGGGAGATCTCATTGAGACGTATAAGATGATGAATGGGATGGATAGGATAGAGGTGGAGAGACTGTTCCCGCTCAAAAAAGACAGTAGGACTAGGGGGCACAGCCTCAAGATAAAGGGGGGGCGGTTTAGAACAGAGTTGAGGAGGAACTTCTTCACTCAAAGGGTGGTGAATCTCTGGAATTCTCTGCCCGTTGAAGTGGTGGAGGCTGCCTCGCTAAATATTTTTAAGAAACGGGTTGATGGGTTTTTGATAAGAGAAGGGATTAAGGGTTATGGGGAGAGGGCGGGAAGGTGGAGCTGAGTCACGACAGATCAGCCATGATCTTATTGAATGGCGGGGCAGGCTCGAAGGGCCAGATGGCCTACTCCTGCTCCTATTTCTTATGTTCTTATGTTCTTATGAGACACAGGGACCGAGAGAGAGAGACACAGGGACTGAGAGAGAGACAGGGACAGAGTGAGACAAGGGACCGAGAGTGAGACAGGGACCGAGAGAGAGACACAGGGACTGAGAGAGAGACAGGGACCGAGTGAGCCACACGGACCGAGGGAGACACAGGGACCGAGAGAGAGACACAGGGACCAAGAGAGAAACAGGGAGCAAGAGAGAGACACAGTGACCGAGTGAGAGAGACGCAGGGACCAAGAGAGAGACACAGGGACCGAGAGAGAGACAGGGAGCAAGAGAGAGACACAGGGACCGAGAGAGAGACAGGGAGCAAGAGAGAGACACAGTGACCGAGTGAGAGAGACGCAGGGACCAAGAGAGAGACACAGGGACCGAGAGAGAGACAGGGACCAAGAGAGAGACACAGGGACTGAGAGAGAGACAGGGAGCAAGAGAGAGACACAGGGACTGAGAGAGAGAGACAGGGACCGGGAGAGACACAGGGACCGAGAAAGACACAGGGAGCAAGAGAGAGACACAGGGACTGAGAGAGAGAGACAGGGACCGAGAGAGACACCGGGACCGAGAGAGACACAGGAACCGAGACAGAGACAGGTACCGAGTGAGAGACACAGGGACCGATTGAGAGACACAGGGACCGAGAGAGAGAGACACAGGGACCGAGAGAGACACAGGGACCGAGAGAGAGACACAGGGACCGAGAGAGAGACAGGGAGCAAGAGAGAGACACAGGGACTGAGAGAGAGAGACAGGGACCGGGAGAGACACAGGGACCGAGAAAGACACAGGGAGCAAGAGAGAGACACAGGGACTGAGAGAGAGAGACAGGGACCGAGAGAGACACCGGGACCGAGAGAGACACAGGAACCGAGACAGAGACAGGTACCGAGTGAGAGACACAGGGACCGATTGAGAGACACAGGGACCGAGAGAGAGACACAGGGACCGAGAGAAACACAGTGACCGAGAGAGAGAGACAAGGTCCGAGAGAAACACAGTGACCGAGAGAGAGAGACAGGGACCGAGAGAGAAAGACAGGGACCGAGAGAGAGACACAGAGACCGAGTGAGACACAGGGACCGAGGGAGAGAGACAGGATCTGAGAGAGAGAGACACAGGGACCGAGAGAGACAGAGGGACCGAGTGAGACACAGGGACAGAGTGAGACACAGGGACCGAGAGAGACACAGGGACCGAGAGAGACACAAGGACCTAAAGAGAGATACAGGGACCGAGAGAGTCACAGGGACCGAGAGAGAGACACAGAGACCGAGAGAGAGACAGGGACCGAGAGAGAGACACAGGGACCGAGAGAGACACAAGGACCGAGAGAGAGACCCAGGGACCGAGAGAGACACAAGGACCTAAAGAGAGACACAGGGACCGAGAGAGTCACAGGGACCGAGAGAGAGACACAGAGACCGAGAGAGAGACAGGGACCGAGAGAGAGACCCAGGGACTGAGAGAGACACAGGGACCGAGAGAGAGAGACACAGGGTCCGAGAGAGAGACACAGGGGCAGAGAGAGAGACACAATCGTCCGAGAGAGAAAGACAAGGAGCGAGAGAGAGACACAGGGACCGAGAGAGACACAGGGACCGAGTGAGACACAGAGTCCGAGAGAGACACAGGGACCGAGAGAGAGTCAGTGACCGAGAGAGACACAGGGACCGAGAGAGACACAGGGGTGACAGGGAGAAACAGGGTCCGAGAGAGACACAGGGACCGAGTGAGGCACAGGGACCGAGAGAGAGAGACACAGGGACCAAGAGAGAGACACAGGGACCGAGAGAGACACAGGGACCGAGTGAGAGACACAGGGACTGAGCAAGTCACAGAGTCTGAGAGAGACACTGGGACCGAGAGAGAGACATAGGGACAGAGAGAGACACAGGGACCGAGAGAGAGAGACACAGGGACCGAGAGAGACACAGGGACCGAGAGAGAGAGACACAGGGTCCGAGAGAGAGACACAGGGACCGAGTGAGAGGTACAGGGACTGAGCGAGTCATAGGGACCGAGAGAGACACAGGGACCGAGAGAGAGACACAGGGACCGAGAGAGACACAGGGACCGAGAGAGAGTGACACAGGGTCCGAGAGAGAGACACAGAGACCGAGTGAGAGACACAGGGACTGAGCGAGTCACAGGGACCGAGAGAGACACAGTGACCGAGAGAGAGACACAGGGACCGAGAGAGAGAGACAGGGACCGAGAGAGACACTAGGACCGAGAGAGACACAGGGACCGAGAGAGAGACACAGTGACCGAGAGAGAGACAGGGAGCAAGAGAGAGACACAGGGACTGAGAGAGAGAGACAGGGACCGGGAGAGACACAGGGACCGAGAAAGACACAGGGAGCAAGAGAGAGACACCGGGACTGAGAGAGAGAGACAGGGACCGAGAGAGACACCGGGACCGAGAGAGACACAGGAACCGAGACAGAGACAGGTACCGAGTGAGAGACACAGGGACCGATTGAGAGACACAGGGACCGAGAGAGAGACACAGGGACCGAGAGAGACACAGGGACCGAGTGAGACACAGGGACCGAGGGAGAGAGACAGGATCTGAGAGAGAGAGACACAGGGACCGAGAGAGACACAGGGACCGAGTGAGACACAGGGACAGAGTGAGACACAGGGAACGAGAGAGAGACACAGGGACCGAGAGAGAGACACAGGGACCGAGTGAGACACAGGGACCGAGAGAGTGACAGGGACCGAGTGAGACACAGGGATCCAGAGAGTGACACAGGGACCGAGAGAGACACAAGGACCTAAAGAGAGACACAGGGACCCAGAGAGTCACAGGGACCGAGAGAGAGACACAGAGACCGAGAGAGAGACAGGGACCGAGAGAGAGAGACAGGGACAGAGAGAGAGAGACACAGGGACCGAGAGAGAAACACAGGGAACTAGTGAGAGACACAGGGACTGAGCGAGTCACAAGGACCGTGAGAGAGAGACACAGGGACCGAGAGAGAGAGAGACACAGGGACCGAGAGAGACACAGAGACCGAGAGAGAGAGACACAGGGACCGAGAGAGAGAGACACAGGGACCGAGAGAGACACAGTGACCGAGAGAGAGACACAGGGACCGCGAGAGAGAGACAGGGACCGAGAGAGACATAGGGACTGAGAGAGACACAGGGTACGACAGCGAGACACAGGCACCGAGAGAGAGACACAGGGACTGAGAGAGAGACACAGGGACCAAGAGTGACTCTAGGACCGAGATAGACACAGATGTGAGAGAGAGATACAGGGACCAAGAGAGACACAGTGACCGAGAGAGAGACACCCGGACAGAGAGAGCGATAGGGACCAAAAGAGAGACACAGGGACCGAGAGAGATTCACAGAGACTGAGAGAGAGAGACAGGGACCGAGAGAGACACAGGGACCGAGACAGAGACATAGGGACCGAGAGAGACACAGGGACCGAGAGAGAAACATAGGGACCGAGAGAGACACAGGGACCGAGAGAGAGACACAGGGACCGAGAGAGAGACAGGGACCGAGGGAGAGAGACAGGATCTGAGAGAGACACAGGGACCGAGAGAGACACAGGGACCGAGTGAGACACAGGGACCGAGAGAGTGACAGGGACCGAGTGAGACACAGGGACCCAGAGAGTGTCACAGGGACCGAGAGAGACACAAGGATCTAGAGAGAGACACAGGGACCGAGAGAGTCACAGGGACCGAGAGAGAGACACAGGGAACGACAGACACACTGAAACTGAGAGAGAGAGACAGGGACTGAGAGAGACACAGGGACCAAGAGAGAGAGACAGGGACCGAGTGAGAGACACAGGGACCGAGAGAGACACAGGGGGCAAGAGAGAGAAACCGGGAACGAGAGAGACACCGGGAACGAGAGAGACACAGGGACCGAGATTCGACACAAGGACCGAGAGAGACACAGGGACCGAGTGAGACACAGGGGTGATGGAGACACAGGGACCGAGAGAGACACAGGGACCGAGTGAGACACAGGGACCGAGAGAGACACAGGGACCGAGAGAGAGAGAGACACAGGGACCGAGAGAGACACAGGGACCGAGAGAGAGACACAGGGACCGGGAGAGACACAGGGACCGAGTGAGACACAGGGACCGAGAGAGAGAGACAGGGAAAGAGAGAGAGAGAGACAGGGACCGAGTGAGACAGAGGGACCGAGGGAGAGAGACAGGATCTGAGAGAGAGAGACACAGGGACCGAGTGAGACACAGGGACCCAGAGAGAGACACAGGGACCGAGAGACTCACAGGGACCCAGAGAGAGACACAGTGACCGAGAGAGACACAGGGACCGAGAGAGAGAGACACAGGGACTGAGAGAGAGACAGGGACAGAGTGAGACAAGGGACCGAGAGTGAGACAGGGACCGAGAGAGAGACACAGGGACTGAGAGAGAGACAGGGACCGAGTGAGCCACACGGACCGAGGGAGACACAGGGACCGAGAGAGAGACACAGGGACCAAGAGAGAAACAGGGAGCAAGAGAGAGACACAGTGACCGAGTGAGAGAGACGCAGGGACCAAGAGAGAGACACAGGGACCGAGAGAGAGACAGGGAGCAAGAGAGAGACACAGGGACCGAGAGAGAGACAGGGAGCAAGAGAGAGACACAGTGACCGAGTGAGAGAGACGCAGGGACCAAGAGAGAGACACAGGGACCGAGAGAGAGACAGGGACCAAGAGAGAGACACAGGGACTGAGAGAGAGACAGGGAGCAAGAGAGAGACACAGGGACTGAGAGAGAGAGACAGGGACCGGGAGAGACACAGGGACCGAGAAAGACACAGGGAGCAAGAGAGAGACACAGGGACTGAGAGAGAGAGACAGGGACCGAGAGAGACACCGGGACCGAGAGAGACACAGGAACCGAGACAGAGACAGGTACCGAGTGAGAGACACAGGGACCGATTGAGAGACACAGGGACCGAGAGAGAGACACAGGGACCGAGAGAGACACAGGGACCGAGAGAGAGACACAGGGACCGAGAGAGAGACAGGGAGCAAGAGAGAGACACAGGGACTGAGAGAGAGAGACAGGGACCGGGAGAGACACAGGGACCGAGAAAGACACAGGGAGCAAGAGAGAGACACAGGGACTGAGAGAGAGAGACAGGGACCGAGAGAGACACCGGGACCGAGAGAGACACAGGAACCGAGACAGAGACAGGTACCGAGTGAGAGACACAGGGACCGATTGAGAGACACAGGGACCGAGAGAGAGACACAGGGACCGAGAGAGACACAGGGACCGAGAGAGAGACACAGGGACCGAGAGAAACACAGTGACCGAGAGAGAGAGACAAGGTCCGAGAGAAACACAGTGACCGAGAGAGAGAGACAGGGACCGAGAGAGAAAGACAGGGACCGAGAGAGAGACACAGAGACCGAGTGAGACACAGGGACCGAGGGAGAGAGACAGGATCTGAGAGAGAGAGACACAGGGACCGAGAGAGACAGAGGGACCGAGTGAGACACAGGGACAGAGTGAGACACAGGGACCGAGAGAGACACAGGGACCGAGAGAGTCACAGGGACCGAGAGAGAGACACAGAGACCGAGAGAGAGACAGGGACCGAGAGAGAGACACAGGGACCGAGAGAGACACAAGGACCGAGAGAGAGACCCAGGGACCGAGAGAGACACAAGGACCTAAAGAGAGGCACAGGGACCGAGAGAGTCACAGGGACCGAGAGGGAGACACAGAGACCGAGAGAGAGACAGGGACCGAGAGAGAGACCCAGGGACTGAGAGAGACACAGGGACCGAGAGAGAGAGACACAGGGTCCGAGAGAGAGACACAGGGGCAGAGAGAGAGACACAATCGTCCGAGAGAGAAAGACAAGGAGCGAGAGAGAGACACAGGGACCGAGAGAGACACAGGGACCGAGTGAGACACAGAGTCCGAGAGAGACACAGGGACCGAGAGAGAGTCAGTGACCGAGAGAGACACAGGGACCGAGAGAGACACAGGGGTGACAGGGAGAAACAGGGTCCGAGAGAGACACAGGGACCGAGTGAGGCACAGGGACCGAGAGAGAGAGACACAGGGACCAAGAGAGAGACACAGGGACCGAGAGAGACACAGGGACCGAGTGAGAGACACAGGACTGAGCAAGTCACAGAGTCCGAGAGAGACACTGGGACCGAGAGAGAGACATAGGGACAGAGAGAGACACAGGGACCGAGAGAGAGAGACACAGGGACCGAGAGAGACACAGGGACCGAGAGAGAGAGACACAGGGTCCGAGAGAGAGACACAGGGACCGAGTGAGAGGTACAGGGACTGAGCGAGTCATAGGGGACCGAGAGAGACACAGGGACCGAGAGAGAGACACAGGGACCGAGAGAGACACAGGGACCGAGAGAGAGTGACACAGGGTCCGAGAGAGAGACACAGAGACCGAGTGAGAGACACAGGGACTGAGCGAGTCACAGGGACCGAGAGAGACACAGTGACCGAGAGAGAGACACAGGGACCGAGAGAGAGAGACAGGGACCGAGAGAGACACTAGGACCGAGAGAGACACAGGGACCGAGAGAGAGACACAGTGACCGAGAGAGAGACACCAGCACAGAGAGAGAGACACAGGGACTGAGAGAGAGAGAGACAGGGACCGGGAGAGACACAGGGACCGAGTGAGACACAGGGACCGAGAAAGACACAGGGAGCAAGAGAGAGAAACAGGGAACGAGAGAGACATCGGGACCGAGAGAGAGTGACACAGGGTCCGAGAGAGAGACACAGAGACCGAGTGAGAGACACAGGGACTGAGCGAGTCACAGGACCGAGACAGAGACACAGGGACAGAGAGAGACACAGGGACGAGAGAGAGACATAGGGACCGAGAGAGACACAGGGACCGAGAGAGAGGACACAGGGACCGAGAGAGACACAGGGACCGAGAGAGAGACAGGGACCGAGGGAGAGAGACAGGGACCGAGAGAGAGACACAGGGACCGAGAGAGACACAGGGACCGAGAGAAGGACACAGGGACCGAGAGAAACACAGTGACCGAGAGAGAGAGACAGGGTCAGAGAGAAACACAGTGACCGAGAGAGAGACACAGGGACCGAGTGAGACACAGGGACCGAGGAGAGAGACAGGATCTGAGAGAGAGAGACACAGGGACCGAGAGAGACACAGGGACCGAGTGAGACACAGGGACAGAGTGAGACACAGGGAACGAGAGAGAGACACAGGGACCGAGAGAGAGACACAGGGACCGAGTGAGACACAGGGACCGAGAGAGTGACAGGGACCGAGTGAGACACAGGGACCCAGAGAGTGACACAGGGACCGAGAGAGACACAAGGACCTAAAGAGAGACACAGGGACCCAGAGAGTCACAGGGACCGAGAGAGAGACACAGAGACCGAGAGAGAGACAGGGACCGAGAGAGAGAGACAGGGACAGAGAGAGAGAGACACAGGGACCGAGAGAGAAACACAGGGACCGAGTGAGAGACACAGGGACTGAGCGAGTCACAAGGACCGAGAGAGAGAGACACAGGGACCGAGAGAGAGAGAGACACAGGGACCGAGAGAGTCACAGAGACCGAGAGAGAGAGACAGGGACCGCGAGAGAGAGACAGGGACCGAGAGAGACACAGGGACCGCGAGAGAGAGACACAGGGATTGAGAGAGACACAGTGACCGAGAGAGAGACACAGGGACCGCGAGAGAGAGACAGGGACCGAGAGAGACACAGGGACCGCGAGAGAGAGACAGGGACCGAGAGAGACACAGGGACTGAGAGAGAGAGACACAGGGATTGAGAGAGACACAGGGACCGCGAGAGAGAGACAGGGACCGAGAGAGACACAGGGACCGCGAGAGAGAGACAGGGACCGAGAGAGACACAGGGACTGAGAGAGAGAGACACAGGGATTGAGAGAGACACAGTGACCGAGAGAGAGACACAGGGACCGCGAGAGAGAGACAGGGACTGAGAGAGAGACAGGGACCGAGAGAGACACAGGGACCGAGTGAGAGGTACAGGGACTGAGCGAGTCATAGGGACCGAGAGAGACACAGGGACCGAGAGAGAGACACAGGGACCGAGAGAGACACAGGGACCGAGAGAGAGTGACACAGGGTCCGAGAGAGAGACACAGAGACCGAGTGAGAGACACAGGGACTGAGCGAGTCACAGGGACCGAGAGAGACACAGTGACCGAGAGAGAGACACAGGGACCGAGAGAGAGAGACAGGGACCGAGAGAGACACTAGGACCGAGAGAGACACAGGGACCGAGAGAGAGACACAGTGACCGAGAGAGAGACACCAGCACAGAGAGAGAGACACAGGGACTGAGAGAGAGAGAGACAGGGACCGGGAGAGACACAGGGACCGAGTGAGACACAGGGACCGAGAAAGACACAGGGAGCAAGAGAGAGAAACAGGGAACGAGAGAGACATCGGGACCGAGAGAGAGTGACACAGGGTCCGAGAGAGAGACACAGAGACCGAGTGAGAGACACAGGGACTGAGCGAGTCACAGGGACCGAGACAGAGACACAGGGACAGAGAGAGACACAGGGACCGAGAGAGAGACATAGGGACCGAGAGAGACACAGGGACCGAGAGAGAGACACAGGGACCGAGAGAGACACAGGGACCGAGAGAGAGACAGGGACCGAGGGAGAGAGACAGGGACCGAGAGAGAGACACAGGGACCGAGAGAGACACAGGGACCGAGAGAAGGACACAGGGACCGAGAGAAACACAGTGACCGAGAGAGAGAGACAGGGTCAGAGAGAAACACAGTGACCGAGAGAGAGACACAGGGACCGAGTGAGACACAGGGACCGAGGAGAGAGACAGGATCTGAGAGAGAGAGACACAGGGACCGAGAGAGACACAGGGACCGAGTGAGACACAGGGACAGAGTGAGACACAGGGAACGAGAGAGAGACACAGGGACCGAGAGAGAGACACAGGGACCGAGTGAGACACAGGGACCGAGAGAGTGACAGGGACCGAGTGAGACACAGGGACCCAGAGAGTGACACAGGGACCGAGAGAGACACAAGGACCTAAAGAGAGACACAGGGACCCAGAGAGTCACAGGGACCGAGAGAGAGACACAGAGACCGAGAGAGAGACAGGGACCGAGAGAGAGAGACAGGGACAGAGAGAGAGAGACACAGGGACCGAGAGAGAAACACAGGGACCGAGTGAGAGACACAGGGACTGAGCGAGTCACAAGGACCGAGAGAGAGAGACACAGGGACCGAGAGAGAGAGAGACACAGGGACCGAGAGAGTCACAGAGACCGAGAGAGAGAGACAGGGACCGCGAGAGAGAGACAGGGACCGAGAGAGACACAGGGACCGCGAGAGAGAGACACAGGGATTGAGAGAGACACAGTGACCGAGAGAGAGACACAGGGACCGCGAGAGAGAGACAGGGACCGAGAGAGACACAGGGACCGCGAGAGAGAGACAGGGACCGAGAGAGACACAGGGACTGAGAGAGAGAGACACAGGGATTGAGAGAGACACAGGGACCGCGAGAGAGAGACAGGGACCGAGAGAGACACAGGGACCGCGAGAGAGAGACAGGGACCGAGAGAGACACAGGGACTGAGAGAGAGAGACACAGGGATTGAGAGAGACACAGTGACCGAGAGAGAGACACAGGGACCGCGAGAGAGAGACAGGGACTGAGAGAGAGATAGGGACCGAGAGAGACACAGGGACTGAGAGAGAGACACAGGGACTGAGAGAGAGACACAGGGACCAAGAGTGACTCTAGGACCGAGATAGACACAGATGTGAGAGAGAGATACAGGGACCGAGAGACACACAGGAACCAAGAGAGACACAGTGACCGAGAGAGAGACACCCGGACAGAGAGAGCGATAGGGACCAAAAGAGAGACACAGGGACCGAGAGAGATTCACAGAGACTGAGAGAGAGAGACAGGGACCGGGAGAGACACAGGGACCGAGAGAGAGACACAGGGTCTGAGAGAGAGAGACAGGGACCGAGAGAGACACAGGGACCGAGACAGAGACATAGGGACCGAGAGAGACACAGGGACCGAGAGAGAAACATAGGGACCGAGAGAGACACAGGGACCGAGAGAGAGACAGGGACCGAGGGAGAGAGACAGGGACCGAGAGAGAGAGACAGGGACCGAGGGAGAGAGACAGGATCTGAGAGAGACACAGGGACCGAGTGAGACACAGGGACCGAGAGAGTGACAGGGACCGAGTGAGACACAGGGACCCAGAGAGTGTCACAGGGGCCGAGAGAGACACAAGGACCTAGAGAGAGACACAGGGACCGAGAGAGTCACAGGGACCGAGAGAGAGACACAGGGAACGACAGACACACTGAAACTGAGAGAGAGAGACAGGGACTGAGAGAGACACAGGGACCAAGAGAGAGAGACAGGGACCGAGTGAGAGACACTGGGTCCGAGAGAGACACAGGGGGCAAGAGAGAGACACCGGGAACGAGAGAGACACCGGGAACGAGAGAGACACCGGGACCGAGAGAGACACAGGGACCGAGAGAGACACCGGGACCGAGATTGACACAGGGACCGAGAGAGACACAGGGACCAAGTGAGACACAGAGACCGAGAGAGACACAGGGACCGAAAGAGAGACACAGGGGTGAGAGAGAGAGACACAGGGACCGAGAGAGAGACACAGAGACCGAGCGAGACAGAGGGACCGAGAGAGAGACATATGGACCGAGAGAGACACAGGGACCGAGGGAGAGAGACACAGGGACCGAGAGAGACACAGGGACCGAGAGAGAGAGACACAGGGACCGAGAGAGAGACACAGGGACCGAGTGAGAGACACAGTGACCGAGAGAGACACCAAGACCAAGAGAGACACAGAGGTGAGAGAGAGATACAGGGACCGAGAGAGAGACACAGGGAACGACAGACACACTGAAACTGAGAGAGAGAGACAGGGACTGAGAGAGACACAGGGACCAAGAGAGAGAGACAGGGACCGAGTGAGAGACACAGGGACCGAGAGAGACACAGGGGGCAAGAGAGAGAAACCGGGAACGAGAGAGACACCGGGAACGAGAGAGACACAGGGACCGAGATTCGACACAAGGACCGAGAGAGACACAGGGACCGAGTGAGACACAGGGGTGATGGAGACACAGGGACCGAGAGAGACACAGGGACCGAGTGAGACACAGGGACCGAGAGAGACACAGGGACCGAGAGAGAGAGAGACACAGGGACCGAGAGAGACACAGGGACCGAGAGAGAGACACAGGGACCGGGAGAGACACAGGGACCGAGTGAGACACAGGGACCGAGAGAGAGAGACAGGGAAAGAGAGAGAGAGAGACAGGGACCGAGTGAGACAGAGGGACCGAGGGAGAGAGACAGGATCTGAGAGAGAGAGACACAGGGACCGAGTGAGACACAGGGACCCAGAGAGAGACACAGGGACCCAGAGAAACACAGGGACCGAGAGAGAGAGACAGGGACCGAGAGAGAGACACAGGGACCGAGTGAGACACAGGGACCCAGAGAGAGACACAGGGACCGAGAGACTCACAGGGACCCAGAGAGAGACACAGTGACCGAGAGAGACACAGGGACCGAGAGAGAGAGACACAGGGACTGAGAGAGAGACAGGGACAGAGTGAGACAAGGGACCGAGAGTGAGACAGGGACCGAGAGAGAGACACAGGGACTGAGAGAGAGACAGGGACCGAGTGAGCCACACGGACCGAGGGAGACACAGGGACCGAGAGAGAGACACAGGGACCAAGAGAGAAACAGGGAGCAAGAGAGAGACACAGTGACCGAGTGAGAGAGACGCAGGGACCAAGAGAGAGACACAGGGACCGAGAGAGAGACAGGGAGCAAGAGAGAGACACAGGGACCGAGAGAGAGACAGGGAGCAAGAGAGAGACACAGTGACCGAGTGAGAGAGACGCAGGGACCAAGAGAGAGACACAGGGACCGAGAGAGAGACAGGGACCAAGAGAGAGACACAGGGACTGAGAGAGAGACAGGGAGCAAGAGAGAGACACAGGGACTGAGAGAGAGAGACAGGGACCGGGAGAGACACAGGGACCGAGAAAGACACAGGGAGTAAGAGAGAGACACAGGGACTGAGAGAGAGAGACAGGGACCGAGAGAGACACCGGGACCGAGAGAGACACAGGAACCGAGACAGAGACAGGTACCGAGTGAGAGACACAGGGACCGATTGAGAGACACAGGGACCGAGAGAGAGACACAGGGACCGAGAGAGACACAGGGACCGAGAGAGAGACACAGGGACCGAGAGAGAGACAGGGAGCAAGAGAGAGACACAGGGACTGAGAGAGAGAGACAGGGACCGGGAGAGACACAGGGACCGAGAAAGACACAGGGAGCAAGAGAGAGACACAGGGACTGAGAGAGAGAGACAGGGACCGAGAGAGACACCGGGACCGAGAGAGACACAGGAACCGAGACAGAGACAGGTACCGAGTGAGAGACACAGGGACCGATTGAGAGACACAGGGACCGAGAGAGAGACACAGGGACCGAGAGAGACACAGGGACCGAGAGAGAGACACAGGGACCGAGAGAAACACAGTGACCGAGAGAGAGAGACAAGGTCCGAGAGAAACACAGTGACCGAGAGAGAGAGACAGGGACCGAGAGAGAAAGACAGGGACCGAGAGAGAGACACAGAGACCGAGTGAGACACAGGGACTGAGGGAGAGAGACAGGATCTGAGAGAGAGAGACACAGGGACCGAGAGAGACAGAGGGACCGAGTGAGACACAGGGACAGAGTGAGACACAGGGACCGAGAGAGACACAGGGACCGAGAGAGACACAAGGACCTAAAGAGAGACACAGGGACCGAGAGAGTCACAGGGACCGAGAGAGAGACACAGAGACCGAGAGAGAGACAGGGACCGAGAGAGAGACACAGGGACCGAGAGAGACACAAGGACCGAGAGAGAGACCCAGGGACCGAGAGAGACACAAGGACCTAAAGAGAGACACAGGGACCGAGAGAGTCACAGGGACCGAGAGAGAGACACAGAGACCGAGACAGAGACAGGGACCGAGAGAGAGACCCAGGGACTGAGAGAGACACAGGGACCGAGAGAGAGAGACACAGGGTCCGAGAGAGAGACACAGGGGCAGAGAGAGAGACACAATCGTCCGAGAGAGAAAGACAAGGAGCGAGAGAGAGACACAGGGACCGAGAGAGACACAGGGACCGAGTGAGACACAGAGTCCGAGAGAGACACAGGGACCGAGAAAGAGTCAGTGACCGAGAGAGACACAGGGACCGAGAGAGACACAGGGGTGACAGGGAGAAACAGGGTCCGAGAGAGACACAGGGACCGAGTGAGGCACAGGGACCGAGAGAGAGAGACACAGGGACCAAGAGAGAGACACAGGGACCGAGAGAGACACAGGGACCGAGTGAGAGACACAGGGACTGAGCAAGTCACAGAGTCCGAGAGAGACACTGGGACCGAGAGAGAGACATAGGGACAGAGAGAGACACAGGGACCGAGAGAGAGAGACACAGGGACCGAGAGAGACACAGGGACCGAGAGAGAGACACAGGGACTGAGAGAGAGACAGGGACCGAGTGAGCCACACGGACCGAGGGAGACACAGGGACCGAGAGAGAGACACAGGGACCAAGAGAGAAACAGGGAGCAAGAGAGAGACACAGTGACCGAGTGAGAGAGACGCAGGGACCAAGAGAGTGACACAGGGACCGAGAGAGAGACAGGGAGCAAGAGAGAGACACAGGGACCGAGAGAGAGACAGGGAGCAAGAGAGAGACACAGTGACCGAGTGAGAGAGACGCAGGGACCAAGAGAGAGACACAGGGACCGAGAGAGAGACAGGGACCAAGAGAGAGACACAGGGACTGAGAGAGAGACAGGGAGCAAGAGAGAGACACAGGGACTGAGAGAGAGAGACAGGGACCGGGAGAGACACAGGGACCGAGAAAGACACAGGGAGCAAGAGAGAGACACAGGGACTGAGAGAGAGAGACAGGGACCGAGAGAGACACCGGGACCGAGAGAGACACAGGAACCGAGACAGAGACAGGTACCGAGTGAGAGACACAGGGACCGATTGAGAGACACAGGGACCGAGAGAGAGACACAGGGACCGAGAGAGACACAGGGACCGAGAGAGAGACACAGGGACCGAGAGAGAGACAGGGAGCAAGAGAGAGACACAGGGACTGAGAGAGAGAGACAGGGACCGGGAGAGACACAGGGACCGAGAAAGACACAGGGAGCAAGAGAGAGACACAGGGACTGAGAGAGAGAGACAGGGACCGAGAGAGACACCGGGACCGAGAGAGACACAGGAACCGAGACAGAGACAGGTACCGAGTGAGAGACACAGGGACCGATTGAGAGACACAGGGACCGAGAGAGAGACACAGGGACCGAGAGAGACACAGGGACCGAGAGAGAGACACAGGGACCGAGAGAAACACAGTGACCGAGAGAGAGAGACAAGTTCCGAGAGAAACACAGTGACCGAGAGAGAGAGACAGGGACCGAGAGAGAAAGACAGGGACCGAGAGAGAGACACAGAGACCGAGTGAGACACAGGGACCGAGGGAGAGAGACAGGATCTGAGAGAGAGAGACACAGGGACCGAGAGAGACAGAGGGACCGAGTGAGACACAGGGACAGAGTGAGACACAGGGACCGAGAGAGACACAGGGACCGAGAGAGACACAAGGACCTAAAGAGAGACACAGGGACCGAGAGAGTCACAGGGACCGAGAGAGAGACACAGAGACCGAGAGAGAGACAGGGACCGAGAGAGAGACACAGGGACCGAGAGAGACACAAGGACCGAGAGAGAGACCCAGGGACCGAGAGAGACACAAGGACCTAAAGAGAGACACAGGGACCGAGAGAGTCACAGGGACCGAGAGAGAGACACAGAGACCGAGAGAGAGACAGGGACCGAGAGAGAGACCCAGGGACTGAGAGAGACACAGGGACCGAGAGAGAGAGACACAGGGTCCGAGAGAGAGACACAGGGGCAGAGAGAGAGACACAATCGTCCGAGAGAGAAAGACAAGGAGCGAGAGAGAGACACAGGGACCGAGAGAGACACAGGGACCGAGTGAGACACAGAGTCCGAGAGAGACACAGGGACCGAGAGAGAGTCAGTGACCGAGAGAGACACAGGGACCGAGAGAGACACAGGGGTGACAGGGAGAAACAGGGTCCGAGAGAGACACAGGGACCGAGTGAGGCACAGGGACCGAGAGAGAGAGACACAGGGACCAAGAGAGAGACACAGGGACCGAGAGAGACACAGGGACCGAGTGAGAGACAAAGGGACTGAGCAAGTCACAGAGTCCGAGAGAGACACTGGGACCGAGAGAGAGACATAGGGACAGAGAGAGACACAGGGACCGAGAGAGAGAGACAGGGACCGAGTGAGAGGTACAGGGACTGAGCGAGTCATAGGGACCGAGAGAGACACAGGGACCGAGAGAGAGACACAGGGACCGAGAGAGACACAGGGACCGAGAGAGAGTGACACAGGGTCCGAGAGAGAGACACAGAGACCGAGTGAGAGACACAGGGACTGAGCGAGTCACAGGGACCGAGAGAGACACAGTGACCGAGAGAGAGACACAGGGACCGAGAGAGAGAGACAGGGACCGAGAGAGACACTAGGACCGAGAGAGACACAGGGACCGAGAGAGAGACACAGTGACCGAGAGAGAGACACCAGCACAGAGAGAGAGACACAGGGACTGAGAGAGAGAGAGACAGGGACCGGGAGAGACACAGGGACCGAGTGAGACACAGGGACCGAGAAAGACACAGGGAGCAAGAGAGAGAAACAGGGAACGAGAGAGACATCGGGACCGAGAGAGAGTGACACAGGGTCCGAGAGAGAGACACAGAGACCGAGTGAGAGACACAGGGACTGAGCGAGTCACAGGGACCGAGACAGAGACACTGGGACAGAGAGAGACACAGGGACCGAGAGAGAGACATAGGGACCGAGAGAGACACAGGGACCGAGAGAGAGACACAGGGACCGAGAGAGACACAGGGACCGAGAGAGAGACAGGGACCGAGGGAGAGAGACAGGTACCGAGAGAGAGACACAGGGACCGAGAGAGACACAGGGACCGAGAGAAGGACACAGGGACCGAGAGAAACACAGTGACCGAGAGAGAGAGACAGGGTCCGAGAGAAACACAGTGACCGAGAGAGAGACACAGGGACCGAGTGAGACACAGGGACAGAGTGAGACACAGGGAACGAGAGAGAGACACAGGGACCGAGAGAGAGACACAGGGACCGAGTGAGACACAGGGACCGAGAGAGTGACAGGGACCGAGTGAGACACAGGGACCCAGAGAGTGACACAGGGACCGAGAGAGACACAAGGACCTAAAGAGAGACACAGGGACCCAGAGAGTCACAGGGACCGAGAGAGAGACACAGAGACCGAGAGAGAGACAGGGACCGAGAGAGAGAGACAGGGACAGAGAGAGAGAGACACAGGGACCGAGAGAGAAACACAGGGACCGAGTGAGAGACACAGGGACTGAGCGAGTCACAAGGACCGAGAGAGAGAGACACAGGGACCGAGAGAGAGAGAGACACAGGGACCGAGAGAGTCACAGAGACCGAGAGAGAGACACAGGGACCGAGAGAGAGAGACACAGGGATTGAGAGAGACACAGTGACCGAGAGAGAGACACAGGGACCGCGAGAGAGAGACAGGGACCGAGAGAGACATAGGGACTGAGAGAGACACAGGGTACGACAGCGAGACACAGGCACCGAGAGAGAGACACAGGGACTGAGAGAGAGACACAGGGACCAAGAGTGACTCTAGGACCGAGATAGACACAGGTGTGAGAGAGAGATACAGGGACCGAGAGACACACAGGGACCAAGAGAGACACAGTGACCGAGAGAGAGACACCCGGACAGAGAGAGCGATAGGGACCAAGAGAGAGACACAGGGACCGAGAGAGAGACACAGAGACTGAGAGAGAGAGACAGGGACCGGGAGAGACACAGGGACCGAGTGAGCCACAGGGACCGAGAAAGACACAGGGACCGAGTGAGACACAGAGACCGAGAGAGACACAGGGACCGAGAGAGACACAGAGACCGAGTGAGACACAGAGACCGAGAGAGACACAGGGCCCGAAAGAGAGACAGTGACCGGGAGAGACACAGGGACCGAGAGAGAGACACAGGGTCTGAGAGAGAGAGACAGGGACCGAGAGAGACACAGGGACCGAGACAGAGACATAGGGACCGAGAGAGACACAGGGACCGAGACAGAGACATAGGGACCGAGAGAGACACAGGGACCGAGAGAGAAACATAGGGACCGAGAGAGACACAGGGACCGAGAGAGAGACAGGGACCGAGGGAGAGAGACAGGGACCGAGAGAGAGAGACAGGGACCGAGGGAGAGAGACAGGATCTGAGAGAGACACAGGGACCGAGAGAGACACAGGGACCGAGTGAGACACAGGGACCGAGAGAGTGACAGGGACCGAGTGAGACACAGGGACCCAGAGAGTGTCACAGGGGCCGAGAGAGACACAAGGACCTAGAGAGAGACACAGGGACCGAGAGAGTCACAGGGACCGAGAGAGAGACACAGGGAACGACAGACACACTGAAACTGAGAGAGAGAGACAGGGACTGAGAGAGACAGAGGGACCAAGAGAGAGAGACAGAGACCGAGTGAGAGACACAGGGTCCGAGAGAGACACAGGGGGCAAGAGAGAGACACCGGGAACGAGAGAGACACCGGGAACGAGAGAGACACCGGGACCGAGAGAGACACAGGGACCGAGAGAGACACCGGGACCGAGAGAGACACAGGGACCGAGAGAGACACAGGGACCGAGTGAGACACAGAGACCGAGAGAGACACAGGGACCGAAAGAGAGACAGTGACCGAGAGAGACACAGGGACCGAGAGAAACACAGGGGTGAGAGAGAGAGACACAGGGACCGAGAGAGAGACACAGAGACCGAGCGAGACACAGGGACCGAGAGAGAGACATATGGACCGAGAGAGACACATGGACCGAGGGAGAGAGACACAGGGACCGAGAGAGACACAGGGACCGAGAGAGAGAGACACAGGGACCGAGAGAGAGACACAGGGACCGAGTGAGAGACACAGTGACCGAGAGAGACACCAAGACCAAGAGAGACACAGAGGTGAGAGAGAGATACAGGGACCGAGAGAGACACAGGGACCAAGAGAGACACAGGGACCGAGAGAGAGACACAGGGACTGAGAGAATCACAGGGACCGAGAGAGACACAGGGACCAAGAGAGACACAGGGACCGAGAGAGAGACACAGTGACCGAGAGAGAGACACCAGCACAGAGAGAGAGACACAGGGACTGAGAGAGAGACAGGGACCGGGAGAGACACAGGGACCGAGTGAGCCACAGGGACCGAGAGAGAGAGAGAGACACAGGGACTGAGAGAGACACAGGGACCGAGAGAGACACAGGGACCGAGTGAGAGACACAGGGACTGAGCAAGTCACAGAGACCGAGAGAGACACAGGGTCCGAGAGAGAGACATAGGGACCGAGAGAGACACAGGGACCGAGAGAGATAGACACAGGACCGAGAGAGACACAGGGACGGAGAGAGAGATACAGGGACTGAGCGAGTCACAGGGACCGAGAGAGACACAGGGACCGAGAGATAGACACAGGGACCGAGAGAGACACAGGGACTGAGAGAGGCACGGGGACCAAGAGAGAGAGACACAGGGACCGAGAGAGACACAGGGACCGAGAGAGAGACACAGGGACCGAGAGAGACACAGGGACCGAGAGAGAGACACAGGGACCGAGAGAGACACAGGGAGAGAGACAGGATCTGAGAGAGAGAGACACAGGGACCGAGTGAGACACAGGGACCCAGAGAGAGACACAGGGACCGAGAGAAACACAGGGACCGAGAGAGAGAGACAGGGACCGAGAGAGAGAGAGACAGGGACCGAGAGAGAGACACAGGGACCGAGTGAGACACAGGGACCGAGGGAGAGAGACAGGATCTCAGAGAGAGAGACACAGGGACCGAGTGAGACACAGGGACCCAGAGAGAGACACAGGGACAAAGAGAAACACAGGGACCGAGAGAGTAACACAGGGACCGAGAGAGACACAAGGACCTAGAGAGAGACACAGGGACCGAGAGACCCACAGGGACCGAGAGAGAGACACAGGGAACGACAGACACACTGAAACTGAGAGAGAGAGAGACAGGGACCGAGTGAGACACAGGGACCAAGAGAGAGACACAGGGACCAAGAGAGACACAGGGACCGACAGAGAGACAGTGACAGAGAGAGACACAGAGACTGAGAGAGAGAGAGACACAGGGACCGAGATTCGACACAAGGACCGAGAGAGACACAGGGACCGAGTGAGACACAGGGGTGATGGAGACACAGGGACCGAGGGAGACACAGGGACCGAGAGAGACACAGGGACCGAGAGAGAGAGAGACACAGGGACCGAGAGAGACACAGGGACCGAGAGAGAGACACAGGGACCGGGAGAGACACAGGGACCGAGTGAGACACAGGGACCGAGAGAGAGAGACAGGGAAAGAGAGAGAGAGACAGGGACCGAGAGAGAGACACAGGGACCGAGTGAGACAGAGGGACCGAGGGAGAGAGACAGGATCTGAGAGAGAGAGACACAGGGACCGAGTGAGACACAGGGACCCAGAGAGAGACACAGGGACCCAGAGAAACACAGGGACCGAGAGAGAGAGACAGGGACCGAGAGAGAGACACAGGGACCGAGTGAGACACAGGGACCGAGGGAGAGAGACAGGATCTGAGAGAGAGAGACACAGGGACCGAGTGAGACACAGGGACCGAGAGAGTGACAGGGACCGAGTGAGACACAGGGACCGAGAGAGTGACACAGGGACCGAGAGAGACACAAGGACCTAGAGAGAGACACAGGGACCGAGAGACTCACAGGGTCCGAGTGAGAGAGAGACAGGGACCGAGTGAGAGACACAGGGACCCAGAGAGAGACATAGTGACCGAGAGAGACACAGGGACCGAGAGAGAGAGACACAGGGACTGAGAGTGAGACACAGGGAACAAGAGAGACACCAGGACTGAGAGAGACACAGGGACTGATCGAGTCACAGGGACCGAGAGAGACACCTGGACCGAGAGAGACAAAGGGACTGAGAGAGTCACAGGGACCGAGAGAGAGACACAGAGACCGAGAGAGACAAAGGGACTGAGAGAGTCACAGGGACCGAGAGAGAGACACAGAGACCGAGTGAGAGACACAGGGACTGAGCGAATCACAGGGACCGAGAGAGACACAGTGACCGAGAGAGAGACACAGGGACCGAGAGAGAGACACAGTGACCGAGAGAGAGACACCAGCACAGAGAGAGAGACACAGGGACTGAGAGAGAGAGACAGGGACCGGGAGAGACACAGGGACCGAGTGAGACACAGGGACCGAGAAAGACACAGGGAGCAAGAGAGAGACACAGGGAACGAGAGAGACATCGGGACCGAGAGAGAGTGACACAGGGTCCGAGAGAGAGACACAGAGACCGAGTGAGAGACACAGGGACTGAGCGAGTCACAGGGACCGAGACAGAGACACAGGGACAGAGAGAGACACAGGGACCGAGAGAGAGACATAGGGACCGAGAGAGACACAGGGACCGAGAGAGAGACACAGGGACCGAGAGAGACACAGGGACCGAGAGAGAGACAGGGACCGAGGGAGAGAGACAGGGACCGAGAGAGAGACACAGGGACCGAGAGAGACACAGGGACCGAGAGAGAGACACAGGGACCGAGAGAAACACAGTGACCGAGAGAGAGAGACAGGGTCCGAGAGAAACACAGTGACCGAGAGAGAGACACAGGGACCGAGTGAGACACAGGGACCGAGGGAGAGAGACAGGATCTGAGAGAGAGAGACACAGGGACCGAGTGAGACACAGGGACCCAGAGAGAGACACAGGGACCCAGAGAAACACAGGGACCGAGAGAGAGAGACAGGGACCGAGAGAGAGACACAGGGACCGAGTGAGACACAGGGACCGAGGGAGAGAGACAGGATCTGAGAGAGAGAGACACAGGGACCGAGTGAGACACAGGGACCGAGAGAGTGACAGGGACCGAGTGAGACACAGGGACCGAGAGAGTGACACAGGGACCGAGAGAGACACAAGGACCTAGAGAGAGACACAGGGACCGAGAGACTCACAGGGATCGAGTGAGAGAGAGACAGGGACCGAGTGAGAGACACAGGGACCCAGAGAGAGACACAGTGACCGAGAGAGACACAGGGACCGAGAGAGAGAGACACAGGGACTGAGAGTGAGACACAGGGAACAAGAGAGACAAAGGGACTGAGAGAGTCACAGGGACCGAGAGAGAGACACAGGGACCGAGAGAGAGAGACACAGGGACTGAGAGTGAGACACAGGGAACAAGAGAGACACCAGGACCGAGAGAGACAAAGGGACCGAGTGAGAGATAGGGACCAAGAGAGAGACACAGGGACCGAGAGAGAGACCCAGGGACTGAGAGAGACACAGGGACCAAGAGAGAGAGACACAGGGCCCGAGAGAGAGACACAGGGGCAGAGAGAGAGACACAATCGTCCGAGAGAGAAAGATAGGGAGCGAGAGAGAGACAGAGGGACCGAGAGAGACACAGGGACCGAGTGAGAGAGACAGGATCTCAGAGAGAGAGACACACAGGGACCGAGTGAGACAGAGGGACCCAGAGAGAGACACAGGGACAAAGAGAAACACAGGGACCGAGAGAGTAACACAGGGACCGAGAGAGACACAAGGACCTAGAGAGAGACACAGGGACCGAGAGACTCACAGGGACCGAGAGAGAGACACAGGGAACGACAGACACACTGAAACTGAGAGAGAGAGAGACAGGGACCGAGTGAGACACAGGGACCAAGAGAGAGACACAGGGACCAAGAGAGACACAGGGACCGACAGAGGGACAGTGACCAAGAGAGACACAGAGACTGAGAGAGAGAGAGACACAAGGACCGAGATTCGACACAAGGACCGAGAGAGACACAGGGACCGAGTGAGACACAGGGGTGATGGAGACACAGGGACCGAGGGAGACACAGGGACCGAGAGAGACACAGGGACCGAGAGAGAGAGAGACACAGGGACCGAGAGAGACACAGGGACCGAGAGAGAGACACAGGGACCGGGAGAGACACAGGGACCGAGTGAGACACAGGGACCGAGAGAGAGAGACAAGGAAAGAGAGAGAGAGACAGGGACCGAGAGAGAGACACAGGGACCGAGTGAGACAGAGGGACCGAGGGAGAGAGACAGGATCTGAGAGAGAGAGACACAGGGACCGAGTGAGACACAGGGACCCAGAGAGAGACACAGGGACCCAGAGAAACACAGGGACCGAGAGAGAGAGACAGGGACCGAGAGAGACAGACAGGGACCGAGAGAGAGACACAGGGACCGAGTGAGACACAGGGACCGAGGGAGAGAGACAGGATCTGAGAGAGAGAGACACAGGGACCGAGTGAGACACAGGGACCGAGAGAGTGACAGGGACCGAGTGAGACACAGGGACCGAGAGAGTGACACAGGGACCGAGAGAGACACAAGGACCTAGAGAGAGACACAGGGACCGAGAGACTCACAGGGACCGAGTGAGAGAGAGACAGGGACCAAGTGAGAGACACAGGGACCCAGAGAGAGACACAGTGACTGAGAGAGACACAGGGACTGAGAGAGAGAGACAGGGACCGGGAGAGACACAGGGACCGAGTGAGACACAGGGACCGAGAAAGACACAGGGAGCAAGAGAGAGACACAGGGAACGAGAGAGACATCGGGACCGAGAGAGAGTGACACAGGGTCCGAGAGAGAGACACAGAGACCGAGTGAGAGACACAGGGACTGAGCGAGTCACAGGGACCGAGACAGAGACACAGGGACAGAGAGAGACACAGGGACCGAGAGAGAGACATAGGGACCGAGAGAGACACAGGAACCGAGAGAGAGACACAGGGACCGAGAGAGACACAGGGACCGAGAGAGAGACAGGGACCGAGGGAGAGAGACAGGGACCGAGAGAGAGACACAGGGACCGAGAGAGACACAGGGACCGAGAGAGAGACACAGGGACCGAGAGAAACACAGTGACCGAGAGAGAGAGACAGGGTCCGAGAGAAACACAGTGACCGAGAGAGAGACACAGGAACCGAGTGAGACACAGGGACCGAGGGAGAGAGACAGGATCTGAGAGAGAGAGACACAGGGACCGAGAGAGAGTCAGTGACCGAGAGAGACACAGGGACCGAGAGAGACACAGGGGTGACAGGGAGAAACAGGGTCCGAGAGAGACACAGGGACCGAGTGAGGCACAGGGACCGAGAGAGAGAGACACAGGGACCAAGAGAGAGACACAGGGACCGAGAGAGACACAGGGAACGAGTGAGAGACACAGGGACTGAGCAAGTCACAGAGTCCGAGAGAGACACTGGGACCGAGAGAGAGACATAGGGACAGAGAGAGACACAGGGACCGAGAGAGAGACACAGGGACCGAGAGAGACACAGGGACCGAGAGAGAGAGACACAGGGTCCGAGAGAGAGACACAGAGACCGAGTGAGAGACACAGGGACTGAGCGAGTCATAGGGACCGAGAGAGACACAGGGACCGAGAGAGAGACACAGGGACCGAGAGAGACACAGGGACCGAGAGAGAGTGCCACAGGGTCCGAGAGAGAGACACAGAGACCGAGTGAGAGACACAGGGACTGAGCGAATCACAGGGACCGAGAGAGACACAGTGACCGAGAGAGAGACACAGGGACCGAGAGAGAGAGACAGGGACCGAGAGAGACACTAGGACCGAGAGAGACACAGGGACCGAGAGAGAGACACAGTGACCGAGAGAGAGACACCAGCACAGAGAGAGAGACACAGGGACTGAGAGAGAGAGACAGGGACCGGGAGAGACACAGGGACCGAGTGAGACACAGGGACCGAGAAAGACACAGGGAGCAAGAGAGAGACACAGGGAACGAGAGAGATATCGGGACCGAGAGAGAGTGACACAGGGTCCGAGAGAGAGACACAGAGACCGAGTGAGAGACACAGGGACTGAGCGAGTCACAGGGACCGAGACAGAGACACAGGGACAG
This sequence comes from Prionace glauca, assembly GCA_037974335.1. Classification (NCBI taxonomy): domain Eukaryota; kingdom Metazoa; phylum Chordata; class Chondrichthyes; order Carcharhiniformes; family Carcharhinidae; genus Prionace; species Prionace glauca. The sequence continues at coordinate 173,969 of JBBMRE010000199.1, forward strand.
AGAGAGACACAGGGACCGAGAGAGAGACATAGGGACCGAGAGAGACACAGGGACCGAGAGAGAGACACAGGGACCGAGAGAGACACAGGGACCGAGAGAGAGACAGGGACCGAGGGAGAGAGACAGGGACCGAGAGAGAGACACAGGGACCGAGAGAGACACAGGGACCGAGAGAGAGACACAGGGACCGAGAGAAACACAGTGACCGAGAGAGAGAGACAGGGTCCGAGAGAAACACAGTGACCGAGAGAGAGACACAGGGACCGAGTGAGACACAGGGACCGAGGGAGAGAGACAGGATCTGAGAGAGAGAGACACAGGGACCGAGTGAGACACAGGGACCCAGAGAGAGACACAGGGACCCAGAGAAACACAGGGACCGAGAGAGAGAGACAGGGACCGAGAGAGAGACACAGGGACCGAGTGAGACACAGGGACCGAGGGAGAGAGACAGGATCTGAGAGAGAGAGACACAGGGACCGAGTGAGACACAGGGACCGAGAGAGTGACAGGGACCGAGTGAGACACAGGGACCGAGAGAGTGACACAGGGACCGAGAGAGACACAAGGACCTAGAGAGAGACACAGGGACCGAGAGACTCACAGGGATCGAGTGAGAGAGAGACAGGGACCGAGTGAGAGACACAGGGACCCAGAGAGAGACACAGTGACCGAGAGAGACACAGGGACCGAGAGAGAGAGACACAAGGACTGAGAGTGAGACACAGGGAACAAGAGAGACAAAGGGACTGAGAGAGTCACAGGGACCGAGAGAGAGACACAGGGACCGAGAGAGAGACACAGGGACTGAGAGTGAGACACAGGGAACAAGAGAGACACCAGGACCGAGAGAGACAAAGGGACCGAGTGAGAGATAGGGACCAAGAGAGAGACACAGGGACCGAGAGAGAGACCCAGGGACTGAGAGAGACACAGGGACCAAGAGAGAGAGACACAGGGCCCGAGAGAGAGACACAGGGGCAGAGAGAGAGACACAATCGTCCGAGAGAGAAAGATAGGGAGCGAGAGAGAGACAGAGGGACCGAGAGAGACACAGGGACCGAGTGAGAGAGACAGGATCTCAGAGAGAGAGACACACAGGGACCGAGTGAGACAGAGGGACCCAGAGAGAGACACAGGGACAAAGAGAAACACAGGGACCGAGAGAGTAACACAGGGACCGAGAGAGACACAAGGACCTAGAGAGAGACACAGGGACCGAGAGACTCACAGGGACCGAGAGAGAGACACAGGGAACGACAGACACACTGAAACTGAGAGAGAGAGAGACAGGGACCGAGTGAGACACAGGGACCAAGAGAGAGACACAGGGACCAAGAGAGACACAGGGACCGACAGAGGGACAGTGACCAAGAGAGACACAGAGACTGAGAGAGAGAGAGACACAGGGACCGAGAGAGAGACAGGGACCGAGAGAGAGACACAGGGACCGGGAGAGACACAGGGACCGAGTGAGACACAGGGACCGAGAGAGAGAGACAAGGAAAGAGAGAGAGAGACAGGGACCGAGAGAGAGACACAGGGACCGAGTGAGACAGAGGGACCGAGGGAGAGAGACAGGATCTGAGAGAGAGAGACACAGGGACCGAGTGAGACACAGGGACCCAGAGAGAGACACAGGGACCCAGAGAAACACAGGGACCGAGAGAGAGAGACAGGGACCGAGAGAGAGAGACAGGGACCGAGAGAGAGACACAGGGACCGAGTGAGACACAGGGACCGAGGGAGAGAGACAGGATCTGAGAGAGAGAGACACAGGGACCGAGTGAGACACAGGGACCGAGAGAGTGACAGGGACCGAGTGAGACACAGGGACCGAGAGAGTGACACAGGGACCGAGAGAGACACAAGGACCTAGAGAGAGACACAGGGACCGAGAGACTCACAGGGACCGAGTGAGAGAGAGACAGGGACCAAGTGAGAGACACAGGGACCCAGAGAGAGACACAGTGACTGAGAGAGACACAGGGACTGAGAGAGAGAGACAGGGACCGGGAGAGACACAGGGACCGAGTGAGACACAGGGACCGAGAAAGACACAGGGAGCAAGAGAGAGACACAGGGAACGAGAGAGACATCGGGACCGAGAGAGAGTGACACAGGGTCCGAGAGAGAGACACAGAGACCGAGTGAGAGACACAGGGACTGAGCGAGTCACAGGGACCGAGACAGAGACACAGGGACAGAGAGAGACACAGGGACCGAGAGAGAGACATAGGGACCGAGAGAGACACAGGAACCGAGAGAGAGACACAGGGACCGAGAGAGACACAGGGACCGAGAGAGAGACAGGGACCGAGGGAGAGAGACAGGGACCGAGAGAGAGACACAGGGACCGAGAGAGACACAGGGACCGAGAGAGAGACACAGGGTCCGAGAGAAACACAGTGACCGAGAGAGAGAGACAGGGTCCGAGAGAAACACAGTGACCGAGAGAGAGACACAGGGACCGAGTGAGACACAGGGACCGAGGGAGAGAGACAGGATCTGAGAGAGAGAGACACAGGGACCGAGAGAGACACAGGGACCGAGTGAGACACAGGGACAGAGTGAGACACAGGGAACGAGAGAGAGACACAGGGACCGAGAGAGAGACACAGGGACCGAGTGAGACTCAGGGACCGAGAGAGTGACAGGCACCGAGTGAGACACAGGGACCCAGAGAGTGACACAGGGACCGAGAGAGACACAAGGACCTAAAGAGAGACACAGGGACCGAGAGAGTCACAGGGACCGAGAGAGAGACACAGAGACCGAGAGAGAGACAGGGACCGAGAGAGAGAGACAGGGACAGAGAGAGAGAGACACAGGGACCGAGAGAGAAACACAGGGACCGAGTGAGAGACACAGGGACTGAGCGAGTCACAAGGACCGAGAGAGAGAGACACAGGGACCGAGAGAGAGAGAGACACAGGGACCGAGAGAGACACAGAGACCGAGAGAGAGAGACACAGGGACCGAGAGAGAGACACAGGGACCGAGAGAGACACAGTGACCGAGAGAGAGAGACACAGGGACCGAGAGAGACACAAGGACCTAGAGAGAGACACAGGGACCGAGAGACTCACAGGGAACGAGTGAGAGAGAGACAGGGACCAAGTGAGAGACACAGGGACCCAGAGAGAGACACAGTGACTGAGAGAGTCACAGGGACCGAGAGAGAGAGACACAGGGACTGAGAGTGAGACACAGGGAACAAGAGAGACACCAGGACTGAGAGAGACACAGGGACTGATCGAGTCACAGGGACCGAGAGAGACACCTGGACCGAGAGAGAGACACAGGGACCGAGAGAGAGACACAGAGACCGAGAGAGACAAAGGGACTGAGAGAGTCACAGGGACCGAGAGAGAGACACAGGGACCGAGAGAGAGAGACACAGGGACTGAGAGTGAGACACAGGGAACAAGAGAGACACCAGGACCGAGAGAGACAAAGGGACCGAGTGAGAGATAGGGACCAAGAGAGAGACACAGGGACCGAGAGAGAGACCCAGGGACTGAGAGAGACACAGGCACCAAGAGAGAGAGACACAGGGTCCGAGAGAGAGACACAGGGGCAGAGAGAGACACACAATCGTCTGAGAGAGAAAGATAGGGAGCGAGAGAGAGACAGAGGGACCGAGAGAGACACAGGGACCGAGTGAGACACAGAGTCCGAGAGAGACACAGGGACCGAGAGAGAGTCAGTGACCGAGAGAGACACAGGGACCGAGTGAGACACAGGGGTGACAGGGAGAAACAGGGTCCGAGAGAGACACAGGGACCGAGTGAGGCACAGGGACCGAGAGAGAGAGACACAGGGACCAAGAGAGAGACACAGGGACCGAGAGAGACACAGGGAACGAGTGAGAGACACAGGGACTGAGCAAGTCACAGAGTCCGAGAGAGACACTGGGACCGAGAGAGAGACATAGGGACAGAGAGAGACACAGGGACCGAGAGAGAGAGACACAGGGACCGAGAGAGACACAGGGACCGAGAGAGAGAGACACAGGGTCCGAGAGAGAGACACAGGGACCGAGTGAGAGGTACAGGGACTGAGCGAGTCATAGGGACCGAGAGAGACACAGGGACCGAGAGAGAGACACAGGGACCGAGAGAGACACAGGGACCGAGAGAGAGTGACACAGGGTCCGAGAGAGAGACACAGAGACCGAGTGAGAGACACAGGGACTGAGCGAGTCACAGGGACCGAGAGAGACACAGTGACCGAGAGAGAGACACAGGGACCGAGAGAGAGAGACAGGGACCGAGAGACTCACTAGGACCGAGAGAGACACAGGGACCGAGAGAGAGACACAGTGACCGAGAGAGAGACACCAGCACAGAGAGAGAGACACAGGGACTGAGAGAGAGAGACAGGGACCGGGAGAGACACAGGGACCGAGTGAGACACAGGGACCGAGAAAGACACAGGGAGCAAGAGAGAGACACAGGGAACGAGAGAGACATCGGGACCGAGAGAGAGTGACACAGGGTCCGAGAGAGAGACACAGAGACCGAGTGAGAGACACAGGGACTGAGCGAGTCACAGGGACCGAGACAGAGACACAGGGACAGAGAGAGACACAGGGACCGAGAGAGAGACATAGGGACCGAGAGAGACACAGGGACCGAGAGAGAGACACAGGGACCGAGAGAGACACAGGGACCGAGAGAGAGACAGGGACCGAGGGAGAGAGACAGGGACCGAGAGAGAGACACAGGGACCGAGAGAGACACAGGGACCGAGAGAGAGACACAGGGACCGAGAGAAACACAGTGACCGAGAGAGAGAGACAGGGTCCGAGAGAAACACAGTGACCGAGAGAGAGACACAGGGACCGAGTGAGACACAGGGACCGAGGGAGAGAGACAGGATCTGAGAGAGAGAGACACAGGGACCGAGAGAGACACAGGGACCGAGTGAGACACAGGGACAGAGTGAGACACAGGGAACGAGAGAGAGACACAGGGACCGAGAGAGAGACACAGGGACCGAGTGAGACTCAGGGACCGAGAGAGTGACAGGGACCGAGTGAGACACAGGGACCCAGAGAGTGACACAGGGACCGAGAGAGACACAAGGACCTAAAGAGAGACACAGGGACCGAGAGAGTCACAGGGACCGAGAGAGAGACACAGAGACCGAGAGAGAGACAGGGACCGAGAGAGAGAGACAGGGACAGAGAGAGAGAGACACAGGGACCGAGAGAGAAACACAGGGACCGAGAGAGAGACACAGGGACCGAGAGAGAAACACAAGGACCGAGAGAGAGAGAGACACAGGGACCGAGAGAGAGAGAGACACAGGGACCGAGAGAGACACAGAGACCGAGAGAGAGAGACACAGGGACCGAGAGAGAGAGACACAGGGACCAAGAGAGACACAGAGACCGCGAGAGAGAGACAGGGACCGAGAGAGACATAGGGACTGAGAGAGACACAGGGTACGACAGCGAGACACAGGGACCGCGAGAGAGAGACACAGGGACCGAGAGAGAGACACAGGGACCGAGAGAGACACAGGGACCGAGTGAGAGACACAGGGACCGAGAGAGAGACACAGGGACCGAGAGAGACACAGGGACCGCGAGAGAGAGACACAGGGTACGACAGCGAGACACAGGCACCGAGAGAGAGACACAGGGACTGAGAGAGAGACACAGGGACCAAGAGTGACTCTAGGACCGAGATAGACACAGATGTGAGAGAGAGATACAGGGACCGAGAGACACACAGGGACCAAGAGAGACACAGTGACCGAGAGAGAGACACCCGGACAGAGAGAGCGATAGGGACCAAAAGAGAGACACAGGGACCGAGAGAGATTCACAGAGACTGAGAGAGAGAGACAGGGACCGGGAGAGACACAGGCACCGAGAGAGAGACACAGGGTCTGAGAGAGAGAGAGACACAGGGACCGAGAGAGACACAGGGACCGAGACAGAGACATAGGGACCGAGAGAGACACAGGGACCGAGACAGAGACATAGGGACCGAGAGAGACACAGGGACCGAGAGAGAAACATAGGGACCGAGAGAGACACAGGGACCGAGAGAGAGACACAGGGACCGAGAGAGAGACAGGGACCGAGGGAGAGAGACAGGGACCGAGAGAGAGAGACAGGGACCGAGGGAGAGAGACAGGATCTGAGAGAGACACAGGGACCGAGAGAGACACAGGGACCGAGTGAGACACAGGGACCGAGAGAGTGACAGGGACCGAGTGAGACACAGGGACCCAGAGAGTGTCACAGGGACCGAGAGAGACACAAGGATCTAGAGAGAGACACAGGGACCGAGAGAGTCACAGGGACCGAGAGAGAGACACAGGGACGACAGACACACTGAAACTGAGAGAGAGAGACAGGGACTGAGAGAGACACAGGGACCAAGACAGAGAGACAGGGACCGAGTGAGAGACACAGGGACCAAGAGAGACACAGGGGGCAAGAGAGAGACACCGGGAACGAGAGAGACACCGGGAACGAGAGAGACACAGCGACCGAGATTCGACACAAGGAGACCGAGAGAGACACAGGGACCGAGTGAGACACAGGGACCGAGAGAGACACAGGGACCGAGAGAGAGAGAGACACAGGGACCGAGAGAGACACAGGGACCGAGAGAGAGACACAGGGACCGGGAGAGACACAGGGACCGAGTGAGACACAGGGACCGAGAGAGAGAGACAGGGAAAGAGAGAGAGAGAGACAGGGACCGAGAGAGAGACACAGGGACCGAGTGAGAAAGAGGGACCGAGGGAGAGAGACAGGATCTGAGAGAGAGAGACACAGGGACCGAGTGAGACACAGGGACCCAGAGAGAGACACAGGGACCCAGAGAAACATAGGGACCGAGAGAGAGAGACAGGGACTGAGAGAGAGAGACAGGGTCCGAGAGAGAGACACAGGGACCGAGTGAGACACAGGGACCGAGGGAGAGAGACAGGATCTGAGAGAGAGAGAGACACAGGGACCGAGTGAGACACAGGGACCGAGAGAGTGACACAGGGACCGAGAGAGAGACACAGGGACTGAGAGAGAGACACAGGGACCGAGAGAGAGACACAGGGACCGAGAGACTCACAGGGACTCAGAGAGAGACACAGGGACCGAGAGAGAGACACAGGGACCGAGAGAGAGACACAGGGACCGAGAGACTCACAGGGACTCAGAGAGAGACACAGTGACCGAGAGAGACACAGGGACCGAGAGAGAGAGACACAGGGACTGAGAGTGAGACACAGGGAACAAGAGAGACACCAGGACCGAGAGAGACAGAGGGGTGAGAGAGAGATACAAGGACCGAGAGAGACAAAGGGACCGAGAGAGACACAGGGACCGAGAGAGAGACACAGAGACCGAGTGAGAGACACAGGGACTGAGCGAATCACAGGGACCGAGAGAGACACAGTGACCGAGAGAGAGACACAGGGACCGAGAGAGAGAGACAGGGACCGAGAGAGACACTAGGACCGAGAGAGACACAGGGACCGAGAGAGAGACACAGTGACCGAGAGAGAGACACCAGCACAGAGAGAGAGACACAGGGACTGAGAGAGAGAGACACGGACCGGGAGAGACACAGGGACCGAGTGAGACACAGGGACCGAGAAAGACACAGGGAGCAAGAGAGAGACACAGGGAACGAGAGAGACATCGGGACCGAGAGAGAGTGACACAGGGTCCGAGAGAGAGACACAGAGACCGAGTGAGAGACACAGGGACTGAGCGAGTCACAGGGACCGAGACAGAGACACAGGGACAGAGAGAGACACAGGGACCGAGAGAGAGACATAGGGACCGAGAGAGACACAGGGACCGAGAGAGAGACACAGGGACCGAGAGAGACACAGGGACCGAGAGAGAGACAGGGACCGAGGGAGAGAGACAGGGACCGAGAGAGAGACACAGGGACCGAGAGAGACACAGGGACCGAGAGAGAGACACAGGGACCGAGAGAAACACAGTGACCGAGAGAGAGAGACAGGGTCCGAGAGAAACACAGTGACCGAGAGAGAGACACAGGGACCGAGTGAGACACAGGGACCGAGGGAGAGAGACAGGATCTGAGAGAGAGAGACACAGGGACCGAGAGAGACACAGGGACCGAGTGAGACACAGGGACAGAGTGAGACACAGGGACCGAGAGAGAGACACAGGGACCGAGAGAGAGACACAGGGACCGAGAGAGAGACACAGGGACCGAGTGAGACTCAGGGACCGAGAGAGTGACAGGGACCGAGGGAGAGAGACAGGGACCGAGAGAGAGAGACAGGGACCGAGGGAGAGAGACAGGGACCGAGAGAGAGAGACAGGGACCGAGGGAGAGAGACAGGATCTGAGAGAGACACAGGGACCGAGAGAGACACAGGGACCGAGTGAGACACAGGGACCGAGAGAGTGACAGGGACCGAGTGAGACACAAGGACCCAGAGAGTGTCACAGGGACCGAGAGAGACACAAGGATCTAGAGAGAGACACAGGGACCGAGAGAGTCACAGGGACCGAGAGAGAGACACAGGGAACGACAGACACACTGAAACTGAGAGAGAGAGACAGGGACTGAGAGAGACACAGGGACCAAGAGAGAGAGACAGGGACCGAGTGAGAGACACAGGGACCGAGAGAGACACAGGGGGCAAGAGAGAGACACCGGGAACGAGAGAGACACCGGGAACGAGAGAGACACAGGGACCGAGATTCGACACAAGGAGACCGAGAGAGACACAGGGACCGAGTGAGACACAGGGGTGATGGAGACACAGGGACCGAGAGAGACACAGGGACCGAGTGAGACACAGGGACCGAGAGAGACACAGGGACCGAGAGAGAGAGAGACACAGGGACCGAGAGAGACACAGGGACCGAGAGAGAGACACAGGGACCGGGAGAGACACAGGGACCGAGTGAGACACAGGGACCGAGAGAGAGAGACAGGGAAAGAGAGAGAGAGAGACAGGGACCGAGAGAGAGACACAGGGACCGAGTGAGAAAGAGGGACCGAGGGAGAGAGACAGGATCTGAGAGAGAGAGACACAGGGACCGAGTGAGACACAGGGACCCAGAGAGAAACACAGGGACCCAGAGAAACATAGGGACCGAGAGAGAGAGACAGGGACTGAGAGAGAGAGACAGGGACCGAGAGAGAGACACAGGGACCGAGTGAGACACAGGGACCGAGGGAGAGAGACAGGATCTGAGAGAGAGACAGACACAGGGACCGAGTGAGACACAGGGACCGAGAGAGTGACGCAGGGACCGAGAGAGAGACACAGGGACCGAGAGAGAGACACAGGGACCGAGAGAGAGACACAGGGACCGAGAGACTCACAGGGACTCAGAGAGAGACACAGTGACCGAGAGAGACACAGGGACCGAGAGAGAGAGACACAGGGACTGAGAGTGAGACACAGGGAACAAGAGAGACCCCAGGACCGAGAGAGACAGAGGGGTGAGAGAGAGATACAAGGACCGAGAGAGACACAGTGACCGAGTGAGAGAGACACAGGGACCAAGAGAGAGACACAGGGACCGAGAGAGAGACAGGGAGCAAGAGAGAGACACAGGGACTGAGAGAGAGACAGGGACCGGGAGAGACACAGGGACCGAGAAAGACATAGGGAGCAAGAGTGAGACACAGGGACCGAGAGAGACACCGGGACCGAGAGAGACACAGGAACCGAGACAGAGACAGGTACCGAGTGAGAGACACAGGGACCGATTGAGAGACACAGGGACCGAGAGAGAGACACAGGGACCGAGAGAGACACAGGGACCGAGAGAGAGACACAGGGACCGAGAGAAACACAGTGACCGAGAGAGAGAGACAGGGTCCGAGAGAAACACAGTGACCGAGAGAGAGAGACAGGGACCGAGAGAGAAAGACAGGGACCGAGAAAGAGACACAGAGACCGAGTGAGACACAGGGACGGAGGGAGAGAGACAGGATCTGAGAGAGAGAGACACAGGGACCGAGAGAGACAGAGGGACCGAGTGAGACACAGGGACAGAGTGAGACACAGGGACCGAGAGAGACACAGGGACCGAGAGAGACACAAGGACCTAAAGAGAGACACAGGGACCGAGAGAGTCACAGGGACCGAGAGAGAGACACAGAGACCGAGAGAGAGACAGGGACCGAGAGAGAGACACAGGGACCGAGAGAGACACAGGGACCGAGAGAGAGACCCAGGGACTGAGAGAGACACAGGGACCGAGAGAGAGAGACACAGGGTCCGAGAGAGAGACACAGGGGCAGAGAGAGAGACACAATCGTCCGAGAGAGAAAGACAGGGAGCGAGAGAGAGACACAGGGACCGAGAGAGACACAGGGACCGAGTGAGACACAGAGTCCGAGAGAGACACAGGGACCGAGAGAGAGTCAGTGACCGAGAGAGACACAGGGACCGAGAGTGACACAGGGGTGACAGGGAGAAACAGGGTCCGAGAGAGACACAGGGACCGAGTGAGGCAGAGGGACCGAGAGAGAGAGACACAGGGACCAAGAGAGAGACACAGGGACCGAGAGAGACACAGGGACCGAGTGAGAGACACAGGGACTGAGCAAGTCACAGAGTCCGAGAGAGACACTGGGACCGAGAGAGAGACATAGGGACAGAGAGAGACACAGGGACCGAGAGAGAGAGACACAGGGACCGAGAGAGACACAGGGACCGAGAGAGAGAGACACAGGGTCCGAGAGAGAGACACAGGGACCGAGTGAGAGGTACAGGGACTGAGCGAGTCATAGGGAACGAGAGAGACACAGGGACCGAGAGAGAGACACAGGGACCGAGAGAGACACAGGGACCGAGAGAGAGTGACACAGGGTCCGAGAGAGAGACACAGAGACCGAGTGAGAGACACAGGGACTGAGCGAGTCACAGGGACCGAGAGAGACACAGTGACCGAGAGAGAGACACAGGGACCGAGAGAGAGAAACAGGGACCGAGAGAGACACTAGGACCGAGAGAGACACAGGGACTGAGAGAGAGACACAGTGACCGAGAGAGAGACACCAGCACAGAGAGAGAGACACAGGGACTGAGAGAGAGACACAGGGACCGAGAGAGACACAGGGACCGAGTGAGAGAGACAGGGACCGAGAGAGAGACACAGGGACCGAGAGAGACACAGGGACCGAGAGAGAGACACAGGGACCGAGAGAAACACAGTGACCGAGAGAGAGAGACAGGGTCCGAGAGAAACACAGTGACCGAGAGAGAGACACAGGGACCGAGAGAGACACAGGGACTGAGGGAGAGAGACAGGGACCGAGTGAGACACAGGGACAGAGTGAGACACAGGGAACGAGAGAGAGACACAGGGACCGAGAGAGAGACACAGGGAACGAGTGAGACACAGGGACCGAGAGAGTGACAGGGACCGAGTGAGACACAGGGACCCAGAGAGTGACACAGGGACCGAGAGAGACACAAGGACCTAAAGAGAGACACAGGGACCCAGAGAGTCACAGGGACCGAGAGAGAGATACAGAGACCGAGAGAGAGACAGGGACCGAGAGAGAGAGACAGGGACAGAGAGAGAGAGACACAGGGACCGAGAGAGAAACACAGGGACCGAGTGAGAGACACAGGGACTGAGAGAGTCACAAGGACCGAGAGAGAGAGAGAGACACAGGGACCGAGTGAGACACAGAGACCGAGAGAGAGAGACACAGGGTCCGAGAGAGAGAGACAGGGACCGAGAGAGACACAGTGACCGAGAGAGAGACACAGGGACCGCGAGAGAGAGACAGGGACCGAGAGAGACATAGGGACTGAGAGAGACACAGGGTACGACAGCGAGACACAGGCACTGAGAGAGAGACACAGGGACTGAGAGAGAGACACAGGGACCAAGAGTGACTCTAGGACCGAGATAGACACAGATGTGAGAGAGAGATACAGGGACCGAGAGACACACAGGGACCGAGAGAGAGACACAGTGACCGAGAGAGAGACACCCGGACAGAGAGAGCGATAGGGACCAAAAGAGAGACACAGGGACCGAGAGAGATTCACAGAGACTGAGAGAGAGAGACAGGGACCGGGAGAGACACAGGGACCGAGAGAGAGACACAGGGTCTGAGAGAGAGAGACAGGGACCGAGAGAGACACAGGGACCGAGACAGAGACATAGGGACCGAGAGAGACACAGAGACTGATACAGAGACATAGGGACCGAGAGAGACACAGGGACCGAGAGAGAAACATAGGGACCGAGAGAGACACAGGGACCGAGAGAGAGACACAGGGACCGAGAGAGACACAGGGACCGAGAGAGAGACAGGGACCGAGGGAGAGAGACAGGGACCGAGAGAGAGAGACAGGGACCGAGGGAGAGAGACAGGATCTGAGAGAGACACAGGGACCGAGAGAGACACAGGGACCGAGTGAGACACAGGGACCGAGAGAGTGACAGGGACCGAGTGAGACACAGGGACCCAGAGAGTGTCACAGGGACCGAGAGAGACACAAGGACCTAGAGAGAGACACAGGGACCGAGAGAGTCACAGGGACCGAGAGAGAGACACAGGGAACGACAGACACACTGAAACTGAGAGAGAGAGACAGGGACTGAGAGAGACACAGGGACCAAGAGAGAGAGACAGGGACCGAGTGAGAGACACAGGGACCAAGAGAGACACAGGGGGCAAGAGAGAGACACCGGGACCGAGAGAGACACAGGGACCGAGAGAGACACCGGGACCGAGAGAGACACAGGGACCGAGAGAGACACAAGGACCGAGTGAGACACAGAGACCGAGAGAGACACAGGGACCGAAATAGAGACAGTGACCGAGAGAGACACAGGGACCGAGAGAAACACAGGGGTGAGAGAGAGAAACAGGGTCCGAGAGAGACACAGGGACCGAGTGAGACACAGGGACCGAGAGAGAGAGACACAGAGACCGAGCGAGACACAGGGACCGAGAGAGAGACACAGAGACCGAGCGAGACACAGGGACCGAGAGAGAGAGACACAGGGACCGAGAGAGACACAGGGACCGAGAGAGAGACACAGAGACCGAGCGAGACACAGGGACCGAGAGAGAGAGACACAGGGACCGAGAGAGACACAGGGACCGAGAGAGAGACACAGTGACCGAGAGAGACACCAAGACCAAGAGAGACATAGGGACCGAGTGAGCCACAGGGACCGAGAGAGAGAGAGACACAGGGACCGAGAGAGAGACACAGGGACCGAGAGAGACACAGGGACCGAGTGAGAGACACAGGGACTGAGCAAGTCACAGAGACCGAGAGAGACACAGGGTCCGAGAGAGAGACATAGGGACCGAGAGAGACACAGGGACCGAGAGAGATAGACACAGGACCGAGAGAGACACAGGGACGGAGAGAGAGATACAGGGACTGAGCGAGTCACAGGGACCGAGAGAGACACAGGGACCGAGAGATAGACACAGGGACCGAGAGAGACACAGGGACCGAGAGAGGCACGGGGACCAAGAGAGAGAGACACAGGGACCGAGAGAGACACAGGGACCGAGAGAGAGACACAGGGACCGAGAGAGACACAGGGACCGAGAGAGAGACACAGGGACCGAGAGAGACACAGGGAGAGAGACAGGATCTGAGGGAGAGAGACACAGGGACCGAGTGAGACACAGGGACCCAGAGAGAGACACAGGGACCGAGAGAAACACAGGGACCGAGAGAGAGAGACAGGGACCGAGAGAGAGAGAGACAGGGACCGAGAGAGAGACACAGGGACCGAGTGAGACACAGGGACCGAGGGAGAGAGACAGGATCTCAGAGAGAGAGACACAGGGACCGAGTGAGACACAGGGACCCAGAGAGAGACACAGGGACAAAGAGAAACACAGGGACCGAGAGAGTAACACAGGGACCGAGAGAGACACAAGGACCTAGAGAGAGACACAGGGACCGAGAGACTCACAGGGACCGAGAGAGAGACACAGGGAACGACAGACACACTGAAACTAAGAGAGAGAGAGAGACAGGGACCGAGTGAGACACAGGGACCAAGAGAGAGACACAGGGACCAAGAGAGACACAGGGACCGACAGAGAGACAGTGACCGAGAGAGACACAGAGACTGAGAGAGAGAGAGACACAGGGACCGAGATTCGACACAAGGACCGAGAGAGACACAGGGACCGAGTGAGACACAGGGGTGATGGAGACACAGGGACCGAGAGAGACACAGGGACCGAGAGAGAGAGAGACACAGGGACCGAGAGAGACACAGGGACCGAGAGAGAGACACAGGGACCGGGAGAGACACAGGGACCGAGTGAGACACAGGGACCGAGAGAGAGAGACAGGGAAAGAGAGAGAGAGACAGGGACCGAGAGAGAGACACAGGGACCGAGTGAGACAGAGGGACCGAGGGAGAGAGACAGGATCTGAGAGAGAGAGACACAGGGACCGAGTGAGACACAGGGACCCAGAGAGAGACACAGGGACCCAGAGAAACATAGGGACCGAGAGAGAGAGACAGGGACCGAGAGAGAGAGACAGGGACCGAGAGAGAGACACAGGGACCGAGTGAGACACAGGGACCGAGGGAGAGAGACAGGATCTGAGAGAGAGAGACACAGGGACCGAGTGAGACACAGGGACCGAGAGAGTGACAGGGACCGAGTGAGACACAGGGACCGAGAGAGTGACACAGGGACCGAGAGAGACACAAGGACCTAGAGAGAGACACAGGGACCGAGAGACTCACAGGGTCCGAGTGAGAGAGAGACAGGGACCGAGTGAGAGACACAGGGACCCAGAGAGAGACACAGTGACCGAGAGAGACACAGGGACCGAGAGAGAGAGACACAGGGACTGAGAGTGAGACACAGGGAACAAGAGAGACACCAGGACTGAGAGAGACACAGGGACTGATCGAGTCACAGGGACCGAGAGAGACACCTGGACCGAGAGAGACAAAGGGACTGAGAGAGTCACAGGGACCGAGAGAGAGACACAGAGACCGAGAGAGACAAAGGGACTGAGAGAGTCACAGGGACCGAGAGAGAGACACAGGGACCGAGAGAGAGAGACACAGGGACTGAGAGTGAGACACAGGGAACAAGAGAGACACCAGGACCGAGAGAGACAAAGGGACCGAGTGAGAGATAGGGACCAAGAGTGAGACACAGGGACCGAGAGAGAGAGACAGGGACCGAGAGAGAAACCGGGACCGAGAGAGACACAGGGACCGAGTGAGAGACAGGGAGCAAGAGAGAGACACAGGGACTGAGAGAGAGAGACAGGGACCGAGAGAGACACCGGGACCGAGAGAGACACAGGGACCGAGTGAGAGACACAGGGACCGATTGAGAGACACAGGGACCGAGAGAGAGACACAGGGACCGAGAGAGAGAGACAGGGACCGGGAGAGACACAGGGACCGAGAAAGACACAGGGAGCAAGAGAGAGACACAGGGACCGAGAGAGACACAGGGACCAAGACAGAGACACAGGGACGGAGAGAGAGTCACAGGGACCGAGAGAGAGACAGGGACCGAGAGAGAGAGACACAGGGACCGAGAGAGAGACACAGGGACCGAGTGAGGCACAGGAACCGAGAGAGAGAGACACAGGGACCGAGAGAGAGACAAAGGGACAGAGAGAGACACAGGGACCGAGAGAGAGAGACACAGGGACCGAGAGAGAGACACAGGGACCGAGTGAGAGGCACAGGGACTGAGCGAGTCATACGGACCGAGAGAGACACAGGGACCGAGAGAGAGACACAGGGACCGAGAGAGACACAGGGAGAGAGACAGGATCTGAGAGAGAGAGACACAGGGACCGAGTGAGACACAGGGACCCAGAGAGAGACACAGGGACCGAGAGAAACACAGGGACCGAGAGAGAGAGACAGGGACCGAGAGAGAGAGAGACAGGGACCGAGAGAGAGACACAGGGACCGAGTGAGACACAGGGACCGAGGGAGAGAGACAGGATCTCAGAGAGAGAGACACAGGGACCGAGTGAGACACAGGGACCCAGAGAGAGACACAGGGACCGAGAGAAACACAGGGACCGAGAGAGAGAGACAGGGACCGAGAGAGAGAGACAGGGACCGAGAGAGAGACACAGGGACCGAGTGAGACACAGGGACCGAGGGAGAGAGACAGGATCTGAGAGAGAGAGACACAGGGACCGAGTGAGACACAGGGACCGAGAGAGTGACAGGGACCGAGTGAGACACAGGGACCGAGAGAGACACAAGGACCTAGAGAGAGACACAGGGACCGAGAGACTCACAGGGACCGAGAGAGAGACACAGGGAACTACAGACACACTGAAACTGAGAGAGAGAGACAGGGACCGAGTGAGACACAGGGACCAAGAGAGAGACACAGGGACCGAGAGAGACACAGGGACCGACAGAGAGACAGTGACCGAGAGAGACACAGAGACTGAGAGAGAGAGAGACAGAGGGACCGAGATTCGACACAAGGATCGAGAGAGACACAGAGACTGAGAGAGAGAGAGACACAGGGACCGAGATTCGACACAAGGACCGAGAGAGACACAGGGACCGAGTGAGACACAGGGACCGAGTGAGACACAGGGACCGAGAGAGACACAGGGACCGAGAGAGAGAGAGACACAGGGACCGAGAGAGACACAGGGACCGAGAGAGACACAGGGACCGAGTGAGACACAGGGACCGAGAGAGACACAGGGACCGAGAGAGAGAGAGACACAGGGACCGAGAGAGACACAGGGACCGAGAGAGAGACACAGGGACCGGGAGAGACACAGGGACCGAGTGAGACACAGGGACCGAGAGAGAGAGACAGGGAAAGAGAGAGAGAGACAGGGACCGAGAGAGAGACACAGGGACCGAGTGAGACAGAGGGACCGAGGGAGAGAGACAGGATCTGAGAGAGAGAGACACAGGAACCGAGTGAGACACAGGGACCCAGAGAGGGACACAGGGACCCAGAGAAACACAGGGACCGAGAGAGAGAGACAGGGACCGAGAGAGAGAGACAGGGACCGAGAGAGAGACACAGGGACTGAGTGAGACACAGGGACCGAGAGAGAGACACAGAGACCGAGCGAGACACAGGGACCGAGAGAGAGACATATGGACCGAGAGAGACACAGGGACCGAGGGAGAGAGACACAGGGACCGAGAGAGACACAGGGACCGAGAGAGAGACACAGGGACCGAGAGAGAGACACAGGGACCGAGTGAGAGACACAGGGACCGAGAGAGACACAGGGACCGAGAGAGAGACACAGGGACCGAGAGAGAGACACAGGGACCGAGAGAGAGACACAGGGACCGAGAGAGACACAGGGACCAAGAGAGACACAGGGACCGAGAGAGAGACACAGTGACCGAGAGAGAGACACCAGCACAGAGAGAGAGACACAGGGACTGACAGAGAGACAGGGACCGGGAGAGACACAGGGACCGAGTGAGCCACAGGGACCGAGAGAGAGAGAGACACAGGGACCGAGAGAGAGACACAGGGACCGAGAGAGACACAGGGACCGAGTGAGAGACACAGGGACTGAGCAAGTCACAGAGACCGAGAGAGACACAGGGTCCGAGAGAGAGACATAGGGACCGAGAGAGACACAGGGACCGAGAGAGATAGACACAGGACCGAGAGAGACACAGGGACGGAGAGAGAGATACAGGGACTGAGCGAGTCACAGGGACCGAGAGAGACACAGGGACCGAGAGATAGACACAGGGACCGAGAGAGACACAGGGACCGAGAGAGGCACGGGGACCAAGAGAGAGAGACACAGGGACCGAGAGAGACACAGGGACCGAGAGAGAGACACAGGGACCGAGAGAGACACAGGGACCGAGAGAGAGACACAGGGACCGAGAGAGACACAGGGAGAGAGACAGGATCTGAGGGAGAGAGACACAGGGACCGAGTGAGACACAGGGATCCAGAGAGAGACACAGGGACCGAGAGAAACACAGGGACCGAGAGAGAGATACAGGGACCGAGAGAGAGAGAGACAGGGACCGAGAGAGAGACACAGGGACCGAGTGAGACACAGGGACCGAGGGAGAGAGACAGGATCTCAGAGAGAGAGACACAGGGACCGAGTGAGACACAGGGACCCAGAGAGAGACACAGGGACAAAGAGAAACACAGGGACCGAGAGAGTAACACAGGGACCGAGAGAGACACAAGGACCTAGAGAGAGACACAGGGACCGAGAGACTCACAGGGAGCGAGAGAGAGAGACACAGGGAACGACAGACACACTGAAACTAAGAGAGAGAGAGAGACAGGGACCGAGTGAGACACAGGGACCAAGAGAGAGACACAGGGACCAAGAGAGACACAGGGACCGACAGAGAGACAGTGACCGAGAGAGACACAGAGACTGAGAGAGAGAGAGACACAGGGACCGAGATTCGACACAAGGACCGAGAGAGACACAGGGACCGAGTGAGACACAGGGGTGATGGAGAAACAGGGACCGAGAGAGACACACGGACCGAGAGAGACACAGGGACCGAGAGAGAGAGAGAGACACAGGGACCGAGAGAGACACAGGGACCGAGAGAGAGACACAGGGACCGGGAGAGACACAGGGACCGAGTGAGACACAGGGACCGAGAGAGAGAGACAGGGAAAGAGAGAGAGAGACAGGGACCGAGAGAGAGACACAGGGACCGAGTGAGACAGAGGGACCGAGGGAGAGAGACAGGATCTGAGAGAGAGAGACACAGGGACCGAGTGAGACACAGGGACCCAGAGAGAGACACAGGGACCCAGAGAAACATAGGGACCGAGAGAGAGAGACAGGGACCGAGAGAGAGAGACAGGGACCGAGAGAGAGACACAGGGACCGAGTGAGACACAGGGACCGAGGGAGAGAGACAGGATCTGAGAGAGAGAGACACAGGGACCGAGTGAGACACAGGGACCGAGAGAGTGACAGGGACCGAGTGAGACACAGGTACCGAGAGAGTGACACAGGGACCGAGAGACTCACAGGGTCCGAGTGAGAGAGAGACAGGGACCGAATGAGAGACACAGGGACCCAGAGAGAGACACAGTGACCGAGAGAGACACAGGGACCGAGAGAGAGAGACACAGGGACTGAGAGTGAGACACAGGGAACAAGAGAGACACCAGGACTGAGAGAGACACAGGGACTGATCGAGTCACAGGGACCGAGAGAGACACCTGGACCGAGAGAGACAAAGGGACTGAGAGAGTCACAGGGACCGAGAGAGAGACACAGAGACCGAGAGAGACAAAGGGACTGAGAGAGTCACAGGGACCGAGAGAGAGACACAGGGACCGAGAGAGAGAGACACAGGGACTGAGAGTGAGACACAGGGAACAAGAGAGACACCAGAACCGAGAGAGACAAAGGGACCGAGTGAGAGATAGGGACCAAGAGAGAGACACAGGGACCGAGAGAGAGAGACAGGGACCGAGAGAGAAACCGGGACCGAGAGAGACACAGGGACCGAGTGAGAGACAGGGAGCAAGAGAGAGACACAGGGACTGAGAGAGAGAGACAGGGACCGAGAGAGACACCGGGACCGAGAGAGACACAGGGACCGAGTGAGAGACACAGGGACCGATTGAGAGACACAGGGACCGAGAGAGAGACACAGGGACAGAGAGAGAGAGACAGGGACCGGGAGAGACACAGGGACCGAGAAAGACACAGGGAGCAAGAGAGAGACACAGGGACCGAGAGAGACACAGGGACCAAGACAGAGACACAGGGACAGAGAGAGAGTCACAGGGACCGAGAGAGAGACAGGGACCGAGAGAGAGAGACGCAGGGACCGAGAGAGAGACACAGGGACCGAGTGAGGCACAGGAACCGAGAGAGAGAGACACAGGGACCGAGAGAGAGACATAGGGACAGAGAGAGACACAGGGACCGAGAGAGAGACACAGGGACCGAGTGAGAGGAACAGGGACTGAGCGAGTCATACGGACCGAGAGAGACACAGGGACCGAGAGAGAGACATAGGGACCGAGAGAGACACAGGGACCGAGAGAGATAGACACAGGACCGAGAGAGACACAGGGACGGAGAGAGAGATACAGGGACTGAGCGAGTCACAGGGACCGAGAGAGACACAGGGACCGAGAGATAGACACAGGGACCGAGAGAGACACAGGGACCGAGAGAGGCACGGGGACCAAGAGAGAGAGACACAGGGACCGAGAGAGACACAGGGACCGAGAGAGAGACACAGGGACCGAGAGAGACACAGGGACCGAGAGAGAGACACAGGGACCGAGAGAGACACAGGGAGAGAGACAGGATCTGAGGGAGAGAGACACAGGGACCGAGTGAGACACAGGGACCCAGAGAGAGACACAGGGACCGAGAGAAACACAGGGACCGAGAGAGAGAGACAGGGACCGAGAGAGAGAGAGACAGGGACCGAGAGAGAGACACAGGGACCGAGTGAGACACAGGGACCGAGGGAGAGAGACAGGATCTCAGAGAGAGAGACACAGGGACCGAGTGAGACACAGGGACCCAGAGAGAGACACAGGGACAAAGAGAAACACAGGGACCGAGAGAGTAACACAGGGACCGAGAGAGACACAAGGACCTAGAGAGAGACACAGGGACCGAGAGACTCACAGGGACCGAGAGAGAGACACAGGGAACGACAGACACACTGAAACTAAGAGAGAGAGAGAGACAGGGACCGAGTGAGACACAGGGACCAAGAGAGAGACACAGGGACCAAGAGAGACACAGGGACCGACAGAGAGACAGTGACCGAGAGAGACACAGAGACTGAGAGAGAGAGAGACACAGGGACCGAGATTCGACACAAGGACCGAGAGAGACACAGGGACCGAGTGAGACACAGGGGTGATGGAGACACAGGGACCGAGAGAGACACAGGGTCCGAGAGAGACACAGGGACCGAGAGAGAGAGAGACACAGGGACCGAGAGAGACACAGGGACCGAGAGAGAGACACAGGGACCGGGAGAGACACAGGGACCGAGTGAGACACAGGGACCGAGAGAGAGAGACAGGGAAAGAGAGAGAGAGACAGGGACCGAGAGAGAGACACAGGGACCGA
This sequence comes from Prionace glauca, assembly GCA_037974335.1. Lineage (NCBI taxonomy): Eukaryota > Metazoa > Chordata > Chondrichthyes > Carcharhiniformes > Carcharhinidae > Prionace > Prionace glauca. Next base: position 195,035 of record JBBMRE010000199.1, read on the forward strand.
ATGAGACAGAGGGACCGAGGGAGAGAGACAGGATCTGAGAGAGAGAGACACAGGGACCGAGTGAGACACAGGGACCCAGAGAGAGACACAGGGACCCAGAGAAACATAGGGACCGAGAGAGAGAGACAGGGACCGAGAGAGAGAGACAGGGACCGAGAGAGAGACACAGGGACCGAGTGAGACACAGGGACCGAGGGAGAGAGACAGGATCTGAGAGAGAGAGACACAGGGACCGAGTGAGACACAGGGACCGAGAGAGTGACAGGGACCGAGTGAGACACAGGGACCGAGAGAGTGACACAGGGACCGAGAGAGACACAATGACCTAGAGAGAGACACAGGGACCGAGAGACTCACAGGGTCCGAGTGAGAGAGAGACAGGGACCGAGTGAGAGACACAGGGACCCAGAGAGAGACACAGTGACCGAGAGAGACACAGGGACCGAGAGAGAGAGACACAGGGACTGAGAGTGAGACACAGGGAACAAGAGAGACACCAGGACTGAGAGAGACACAGGGACTGATCGAGTCCCAGGGACCGAGAGAGACACCTGGACCGAGAGAGACAAAGGGACTGAGAGAGTCACAGGGACCGAGAGAGAGACACAGAGACCGAGAGAGACAAAGGGACTGAGAGAGTCACAGGGACCGAGAGAGAGACACAGGGACCGAGAGAGAGAGACACAGGGACTGAGAGTGAGACACAGGGAACAAGAGAGACACCAGGACCGAGAGAGACAAAGGGACCGAGTGAGAGATAGGGACCAAGAGAGAGACACAGGGACCGAGAGAGAGAGACAGGGACCGAGAGAGAAACCGGGACCGAGAGAGACACAGGGACCGAGTGAGAGACAGGGAGCAAGAGAGAGACACAGGGACTGAGAGAGAGAGACAGGGACCGAGAGAGACACCGGGACCGAGAGAGACACAGGGACCGAGTGAGAGACACAGGGACCGATTGAGAGACACAGGGACCGAGAGAGAGACACAGGGACCGAGAGAGAGAGACAGGGACCGGGAGAGACACAGGGACCGAGAAAGACACAGGGAGCAAGAGAGAGACACAGGGACCGAGAGAGACACAGGGACCAAGACAGAGACACAGGGACAGAGAGAGAGTCACAGGGACCGAGAGAGAGACAGGGACCGAGAGAGAGAGACACAGGGACCGAGAGAGAGACACAGGGACCGAGTGAGGCACAGGAACCGAGAGAGAGAGACACAGGGACCGAGAGAGAGACATAGGGACAGAGAGAGACACAGGGACCGAGAGAGAGAGACACAGGGACCGAGAGAGAGACACAGGGACCGAGTGAGAGGCACAGGGACTGAGCGAGTCATACGGACCGAGAGAGACACAGGGACCGAGAGAGAGACACAGGGACCGAGAGAGACACAGGGAGAGGGACAGGATCTGAGAGAGAGAGACACAGGGACCGAGTGAGACACAGGGACCCAGAGGGAGACACAGGGACCGAGAGAAACACAGGGACCGAGAGAGAGAGACAGGGACCGAGAGAGAGAGAGACAGGGACCGAGAGAGAGACACAGGGACCGAGTGAGACACAGGGACCGAGGGAGAGAGACAGGATCTCAGAGAGAGAGACACAGGGACCGAGTGAGACACAGGGACCCAGAGAGAGACACAGGGACCGAGAGAAACACAGGGACCGAGAGAGAGAGACAGGGGCCGAGAGAGAGAGACAGGGACCGAGAGAGAGACACAGGGACCGAGTGAGACACAGGGACCGAGGGAGAGAGACAGGATCTGAGAGAGAGAGACACAGGGACCGAGTGAGACACAGGGACCGAGAGAGACACAAGGACCTAGAGAGAGACACAGGGACCGAGAGACTCACAGGGACCGAGAGAGAGACACAGGGAACTACAGACACACTGAAACTGAGAGAGAGAGACAGGGACCGAGTGAGACACAGGGACCAAGAGAGAGACACAGGGACCGAGAGAGACACAGGGACCGACAGAGAGACAGTGACCGAGAGAGACACAGAGACTGAGAGAGAGAGAGACAGAGGGACCGAGATTCGACACAAGGACCGAGAGAGACACAGAGACTGAGAGAGAGAGAGACACAGGGACCGAGATTCGACACAAGGACCGAGAGAGACACAGGGACCGAGTGAGACACAGGGACCGAGTGAGACACAGGGACCGAGAGAGACACAGGGACCGAGAGAGAGAGAGACACAGGGACCGAGAGAGACACAGGGACCGAGAGAGACACAGGGACCGAGTGAGACACAGGGACCGAGAGAGACACAGGGACCGAGAGAGAGAGAGACACAGGGACCGAGAGAGACACAGGGACCGAGAGAGAGACACAGGGACCGGGAGAGACACAGGGACCGAGTGAGACACAGGGACCGAGAGAGAGAGACAGGGAAAGAGAGAGAGAGACAGGGACCGAGAGAGAGACACAGGGACCGAGTGAGACAGAGGGACCGAGGGAGAGAGACAGGATCTGAGAGAGAGAGACACAGGGACCGAGTGAGACACAGGGACCCAGAGAGAGACACAGGGACCCAGAGAAACACAGGGACCAAGAGAGAGAGACAGGGACCGAGAGAGAGAGACAGGGACCGAGAGAGAGACACAGGGACTGAGTGAGACACAGGGACCGAGAGAGAGACACAGAGACCGAGCGAGACACAGGGACCGAGAGAGAGACATATGGACCGAGAGAGACACAGGGACCGAGGGAGAGAGACACAGGGACCGAGAGAGACACAGGGACCGAGAGAGAGACACAGGGACCGAGAGAGAGACACAGGGACCGAGTGAGAGACACAGGGACCGAGAGAGACACAGGGACGAAAGAGAGACACAGGGACCGAGAGAGAGACACAGGGACCGAGAGACACACAGGGACCAAGAGAGACACAGGGACCGAGAGAGAGACACAGTGACCGAGAGAGAGACACCAGCACAGAGAGAGAGACACAGGGACTGAGAGAGTGACAGGGACCGGGAGAGACACAGGGACCGAGTGAGCCACAGGGACCGAGAGAGAGAGAGACACAGGGACCGAGAGAGAGACACAGGGACCGAGAGAGACACAGGGACCGAGTGAGAGACACAGGGACTGAGCAAGTCACAGAGACCGAGAGAGACACAGGGTCCGAAAGAGAGACATAGGGACCGAGAGAGACACAGGGACCGAGAGAGATAGACACAGGACCGAGAGAGACACAGGGACGGAGAGAGAGATACAGGGACTGAGCGAGTCACAGGGACCGAGAGAGACACAGGGACCGAGAGATAGACACAGGGACCGAGAGAGACACAGGGACCGAGAGAGGCACGGGGACCAAGAGAGAGAGACACAGGGACCGAGAGAGACACAGGGACCGAGAGAGAGACACAGGGACCGAGAGAGACACAGGGACCGAGAGAGAGACACAGGGACCGAGAGAGACACAGGGAGAGAGACAGGATCTGAGGGAGAGAGACACAGGGACCGAGTGAGACACAGGGACCCAGAGAGAGACACAGGGACCGAGAGAAACACAGGGACCGAGAGAGAGATACAGGGACCGAGAGAGAGAGAGACAGGGACCGAGAGAGAGACACAGGGACCGAGTGAGACACAGGGACCGAGGGAGAGAGACAGGATCTCAGAGAGAGAGACACAGGGACCGAGTGAGACACAGGGACCCAGAGAGAGACACAGGGACAAAGAGAAACACAGGGACCGAGAGAGTAACACAGGGACCGAGAGAGACACAAGGACCTAGAGAGAGACACAGGGACCGAGAGACTCACAGGGACCGAGAGAGAGACACAGGGAACGACAGACACACTGAAACTAAGAGAGAGAGAGAGACAGGGACCGAGTGAGACACAGGGACCAAGAGAGAGACACAGGGACCAAGAGAGACACAGGGACCGACAGAGAGACAGTGACCGAGAGAGACACAGAGACTGAGAGAGAGAGAGACACAGGGACCGAGATTCGACACAAGGACCGAGAGAGACACAGGGACCGAGTGAGACACAGGGGTGATGGAGACACAGGGACCGAGAGAGACACAGGGACCGAGAGAGACACAGGGACCGAGAGAGAGAGAGACACAGGGACCGAGAGAGACACAGGGACCGAGAGAGAGACACAGGGACCGGGAGAGACACAGGGACCGAGTGAGACACAGGGACCGAGAGAGAGAGACAGGGAAAGAGAGAGAGAGACAGGGACCGAGAGAGAGACACAGGGACCGAGTGAGACAGAGGGACCGAGGGAGAGAGACAGGATCTGAGAGAGAGAGACACAGGGACCGAGTGAGACACAGGGACCCAGAGAGAGACACAGGGACCCAGAGAAACATAGGGACCGAGAGAGAGAGACAGGGACCGAGAGAGAGAGACAGGGACCGAGAGAGAGACACAGGGACCGAGTGAGACACAGGGACCGAGGGAGAGAGACAGTATCTGAGAGAGAGAGACACAGGGACCGAGTGAGACACAGGGACCGAGAGAGTGACAGGGACCGAGTGAGACACAGGGACCGAGAGAGTGACACAGGGACCGAGAGACTCACAGGGTCCGAGTGAGAGAGAGACAGGGACCGAGTGAGAGACACAGGGACCCAGAGAGAGACACAGTGACCGAGAGAGACACAGGGACCGAGAGAGAGAGACACAGGGACTGAGAGTGAGACACAGGGAACAAGAGAGACACCAGGACTGAGAGAGACACAGGGACTGATCGAGTCACAGGGACCGAGAGAGACACCTGGACCGAGAGAGACAAAGGGACTGAGAGAGTCACAGGGTCCGAGAGAGAGACACAGAGACCGAGAGAGACAAAGGGACTGAGAGAGTCACAGGGACCGAGAGAGAGAGACACAGGGACTGAGAGTGAGACACAGGGAACAAGAGAGACACCAGGACTGAGAGAGACACAGGGACTGATCGAGTCACAGGGACCGAGAGAGACACCTGGACCTAGAGAGACAAAGGGACTGAGAGAGTCACAGGGACCGAGAGAGAGACACAGAGACCGAGAGAGACAAAGGGACTGAGAGAGTCACAGGGACCGAGAGAGAGACACAGGGACCGAGAGAGAGAGACACAGGGACTGAGAGTGAGACACAGGGAACAAGAGAGACACCAGGACCGAGAGAGACAAAGGGACCGAGTGAGACACAGGGACCGAGTGAGACACAGGGACCGAGAGAGACACAGGGACCGAGAGAGAGAGAGACACAGGGACCGAGTGAGACACAGGGACCGAGAGAGACACAGGGACCGAGAGAGAGAGAGACACAGGGACCGAGAGAGAGAGACAGGGAAAGAGAGAGAGAGACAGGGACCGAGAGAGAGACACAGGGACCGAGTGAGACAGAGGGACCGAGGGAGAGAGACAGGATCTGAGAGAGAGAGACACAGGGACCGAGTGAGACACAGGGACCCAGAGAGAGACACAGGGACCCAGAGAAACACAGGGACCGAGAGAGAGAGACACAGGGACTGAGAGTGAGACACAGGGAACAAGAGAGACACCAGGACCGAGAGAGACAAAGGGACCGAGTGAGAGATAGGGACCAAGAGAGAGACACAGGGACCGAGAGTGAGAGACAGGGACCGAGAGAGAAACCGGGACCGAGAGAGACACAGGGACCGAGTGAGAGACAGGGAGCAAGAGAGAGACACAGGGACTGAGAGAGAGAGACAGGGACCGAGAGAGACACCGGGACCGAGAGAGACACAGGGACCGAGTGAGAGACACAGGGACCGATTGAGAGACACAGGGACCGAGAGAGAGACACAGGGACCGAGAGAGAGAGACAGGGACCGGGAGAGACACAGGGACCGAGAAAGACACAGGGAGCAAGAGAGAGACACAGGGACCGAGAGAGACACAGGGACCAAGACAGAGACACAGGGACAGAGAGAGAGTCACAGGGACCGAGAGAGAGACAGGGACCGAGAGAGAGAGACACAGGGACCGAGAGAGAGACACAGGGACCGAGTGAGGCACAGGAACCGAGAGAGAGAGACACAGGGACCGAGAGAGAGACATAGGGACAGAGAGAGACACAGGGACCGAGAGAGAGAGACACAGGGACCGAGAGAGAGACACAGGGACCGAGTGAGAGGCACAGGGACTGAGCGAGTCATACGGACCGAGAGAGACACAGGGACCGAGAGAGAGACACAGGGACCGAGAGAGACACAGGGAGAGAGACAGGATCTGAGAGAGAGAGACACAGGGACCGAGTGAGACACAGGGACCCAGAGAGAGACACAGGGACCGAGAGAAACACAGGGACCGAGAGAGAGAGACAGGGACCGAGAGAGAGAGAGACAGGGACCGAGAGAGAGACACAGGGACCGAGTGAGACACAGGGACCGAGGGAGAGAGACAGGATCTCAGAGAGAGAGACACAGGGACCGAGTGAGACACAGGGACCCAGAGAGAGACACAGGGACCGAGAGAAACACAGGGACCGAGAGAGAGAGACAGGGACCGAGAGAGAGAGACAGGGACCGAGAGAGAGACACAGGGACCGAGTGAGACACAGGGACCGAGGGAGAGAGACAGGATCTGAGAGAGAGAGACACAGGGACCGAGTGAGACACAGGGACCGAGAGAGTGACAGGGACCGAGTGAGACACAGGGACCGAGAGAGACACAAGGACCTAGAGAGAGACACAGGGACCGAGAGACTCACAGGGACCGAGAGAGAGACACAGGGAACTACAGACACACTGAAACTGAGAGAGAGAGACAGGGACCGAGTGAGACACAGGGACCAAGAGAGAGACACAGGGACCGAGAGAGACACAGGGACCGACAGAGAGACAGTGACCGAGAGAGACACAGAGACTGAGAGAGAGAGAGACAGAGGGACCGAGATTCGACACAAGGATCGAGAGAGACACAGAGACTGAGAGAGAGAGAGACACAGGGACCGAGATTCGACACAAGGACCGAGAGAGACACAGGGACCGAGTGAGACACAGGGACCGAGTGAGACACAGGGACCGAGAGAGACACAGGGACCGAGAGAGAGAGAGACACAGGGACCGAGAGAGACACAGGGACCGAGAGAGACACAGGGACCGAGTGAGACACAGGGACCGAGAGAGACACAGGGACCGAGAGAGAGAGAGACACAGGGACCGAGAGAGACACAGGGACCGAGAGAGAGACACAGGGACCGGGAGAGACACAGGGACCGAGTGAGACACAGGGACCGAGAGAGAGAGACAGGGAAAGAGAGAGAGAGACAGGGACCGAGAGAGAGACACAGGGACCGAGTGAGACAGAGGGACCGAGGGAGAGAGACAGGATCTGAGAGAGAGAGACACAGGGACCGAGTGAGACACAGGGACCCAGAGAGAGACACAGGGACCCAGAGAAACACAGGGACCGAGAGAGAGAGACAGGGACCGAGAGAGAGAGACAGGGACCGAGAGAGAGACACAGGGACTGAGTGAGACACAGGGACCGAGAGAGAGACACAGAGACCGAGCGAGACACAGGGACCGAGAGAGAGACATATGGACCGAGAGAGACACAGGGACCGAGGGAGAGAGACACAGGGACCGAGAGAGACACAGGGACCGAGAGAGAGACACAGGGACCGAGAGAGAGACACAGGGACCGAGTGAGAGACACAGGGACCGAGAGAGACACAGGGACCGAGAGAGAGACACAGGGACCGAGAGAGAGACACAGGGACCGAGAGAGAGACACAGGGACCGAGAGAGACACAGGGACCAAGAGAGACACAGGGACCGAGAGAGAGACACAGTGACCGAGAGAGAGACACCAGCACAGAGAGAGAGACACAGGGACTGAGAGAGAGACAGGGACCGGGAGAGACACAGGGACCGAGTGAGCCACAGGGACCGAGAGAGAGAGAGACACAGGGACCGAGAGAGAGACACAGGGACCGAGAGAGACACAGGGACCGAGTGAGAGACACAGGGACTGAGCAAGTCACAGAGACCGAGAGAGACACAGGGTCCGAGAGAGAGACATAGGGACCGAGAGAGACACAGGGACCGAGAGAGATAGACACAGGACCGAGAGAGACACAGGGACGGAGAGAGAGATACAGGGACTGAGCGAGTCACAGGGACCGAGAGAGACACAGGGACCGAGAGATAGACACAGGGACCGAGAGAGACAGAGGGACCGAGAGAGGCACGGGGACCAAGAGAGAGAGACACAGGGACCGAGAGAGACACAGGGACCGAGAGAGAGACACAGGGACCGAGAGAGACACAGGGACCGAGAGAGAGACACAGGGACCGAGAGAGACACAGGGAGAGAGACAGGATCTGAGGGAGAGAGACACAGGGACCGAGTGAGACATAGGGACCCAGAGAGAGACACAGGGACCGAGAGAAACACAGGGACCGAGAGAGAGATACAGGGACCGAGAGAGAGAGAGACAGGGACCGAGAGAGAGACACAGGGACCGAGTGAGACACAGGGACCGAGGGAGAGAGACAGGATCTCAGAGAGAGAGAGACACAGGGACCGAGTGAGACACAGGGACCCAGAGAGAGACACAGGGACAAAGAGAAACACAGGGACCGAGAGAGTAACACAGGGACCGAGAGAGACACAAGGACCTAGAGAGAGACACAGGGACCGAGAGACTCACAGGGACCGAGAGAGAGACACAGGGAACGACAGACACACTGAAACTAAGAGAGAGAGAGAGACAGGGACCGAGTGAGACACAGGGACCAAGAGAGAGACACAGGGACCAAGAGAGACACAGGGACCGACAGAGAGACAGTGACCGAGAGAGACACAGAGACTGAGAGAGAGAGAGACACAGGGACCGAGATTCGACACAAGGACCGAGAGAGACACAGGGACCGAGTGAGACACAGGGGTGATGGAGACACAGGGACCGAGAGAGACACACGGACCGAGAGAGAGACACAGGGACCGGGAGAGACACAGGGACCGAGTGAGACACAGGGACCGAGAGAGAGACACAGGGACCGGGAGAGACACAGGGACCGAGTGAGACACAGGGACCGAGAGAGAGAGACAGGGAAAGAGAGAGAGAGACAGGGACCGAGAGAGAGACACAGGGACCGAGTGAGACAGAGGGACCGAGGGAGAGAGACAGGATCTGAGAGAGAGAGACACAGGGACCGAGTGAGACACAGGGACCCAGAGAGAGACACAGGGACCCAGAGAAACATAGGGACCGAGAGAGAGAGACAGGGACCGAGAGAGAGAGACAGGGACCGAGAGAGAGACACAGGGACCGAGTGAGACACAGGGACCGAGGGAGAGAGACAGGATCTGAGAGAGAGAGACACAGGGACCGAGTGAGACACAGGGACCGAGAGAGTGACAGGGACCGAGTGAGACACAGGGACCGAGAGAGTGACACAGGGACCGAGAGAGACACAAGGACCTAGAGAGAGACACAGGGACCGAGAGACTCACAGGGTCCGAGTGAGAGAGAGACAGGGACCGAGTGAGAGACACAGGGACCCAGAGAGAGACACAGTGACCGAGAGAGACACAGGGACCGAGAGAGAGAGACATAGGGACTGAGAGTGAGACACAGGGAACAAGAGAGACACCAGGACTGAGAGAGACACAGGGACTGATCGAGTCACAGGGACCGAGAGAGACACCTGGACCGAGAGAGACAAAGGGACTGAGAGAGTCACAGGGACCGAGAGAGAGACACAGGGACCGAGAGAGAGAGACACAGGGACTCAGAGTGAGACACAGGGAACAAGAGAGACACCAGAACCGAGAGAGACAAAGGGACCGAGTGAGAGATAGGGACCAAGAGAGAGACACAGGGACCGAGAGAGAGAGACAGGGACCGAGAGAGAAACCGGGACCGAGAGAGACACAGGGACCGAGTGAGAGACAGGGAGCAAGAGAGAGACACAGGGACTGAGAGAGAGAGACAGGGACCGAGAGAGACACCGGGACCGAGAGAGACACAGGGACCGAGTGAGAGACACAGGGACCGATTGAGAGACACAGGGACCGAGAGAGAGACACAGGGACCGAGAGAGAGAGACAGGGACCGGGAGAGACACAGGGACCGAGAAAGACACAGGGAGCAAGAGAGAGACACAGGGACCGAGAGAGACACAGGGACCAAGACAGAGACACAGGGACAGAGAGAGAGTCACAGGGACCGAGAGAGAGACAGGGACCGAGAGAGAGAGACACAGGGACCGAGAGAGAGACACAGGGACCGAGTGAGGCACAGGAACCGAGAGAGAGAGACACAGGGACCGAGAGAGAGACATAGGGACAGAGAGAGACACAGGGACCGAGAGAGAGAGACACAGGGACCGAGAGAGAGACACAGGGACCGAGTGAGAGGCACAGGGACTGAGCGAGTCATACGGACCGAGAGAGACACAGGGACCGAGAGAGAGACACAGGGACCGAGAGAGACACAGGGAGAGAGACAGGATCTGAGAGAGAGAGACACAGGGACCGAGTGAGACACAGGGTCCCAGAGAGAGACACAGGGACCGAGAGAAACACAGGGACCGAGAGAGAGAGACAGGGACCGAGAGAGAGAGAGACAGGGACCGAGAGAGAGACACAGGGACCGAGTGAGACACAGGGACCGAGGGAGAGAGACAGGATCTCAGAGAGAGAGACACAGGGACCGAGTGAGACACAGGGACCCAGAGAGAGACACAGGGACCGACAGAAACACAGGGACCGAGAGAGAGAGACAGGGACCGAGAGAGAGAGACAGGGACCGAGAGAGAGACACAGGGACCGAGTGAGACACAGGGACCGAGGGAGAGAGACAGGATCTGAGAGAGAGAGACACAGGGACCGAGTGAGACACAGGGACCGAGAGAGTGACAGGGACCGAGTGAGACACAGGGACCGAGAGAGACACAAGGACCTAGAGAGAGACACAGGGACCGAGAGACTCACAGGGACCGAGAGAGAGACACAGGGAACTACAGACACACTGAAACTGAGAGAGAGAGACAGGGACCGAGTGAGACACAGGGACCAAGAGAGAGACACAGGGACCGAGAGAGACACAGGGACCGACAGAGAGACAGTGACCGAGAGAGACACAGAGACTGAGAGAGAGAGAGACAGAGGGACCGAGATTCGACACAAGGATCGAGAGAGACACAGAGACTGAGAGAGAGAGAGACACAGGGACCGAGATTCGACACAAGGACCGAGAGAGACACAGGGACCGAGTGAGACACAGGGACCGAGTGAGACACAGGGACCGAGAGAGACACAGGGACCGAGAGAGAGAGAGACACAGGGACCGAGAGAGACACAGGGACCGAGAGAGACACAGGGACCGAGTGAGACACAGGGACCGAGAGAGACACAGGGACCGAGAGAGAGAGAGACACAGGGACCGAGAGAGACACAGGGACCGAGAGAGAGACCCAGGGACCGGGAGAGACACAGGGACCGAGTGAGACACAGGGACCGAGAGAGAGAGACAGGGAAAGAGAGAGAGAGACAGGGACCGAGAGAGAGACACAGGGACCGAGTGAGACAGAGGGACCGAGGGAGAGAGACAGGATCTGAGAGAGAGAGACACAGGGACCGAGTGAGACACAGGGACCCAGAGAGAGACACAGGGACCCAGAGAAACACAGGGACCGAGAGAGAGAGACAGGGACCGAGAGAGAGAGACAGGGACCGAGAGAGAGACACAGGGACTGAGTGAGACACAGGGACCGAGAGAGAGACACAGAGACCGAGCGAGACACAGGGACCGAGAGAGAGACATATGGACCGATAGAGACACAGGGACCGAGGGAGAGAGACACAGGGACCGAGAGAGACACAGGGACCGAGAGAGAGACACAGGGACCGAGAGAGAGACACAGGGACCGAGTGAGAGACACAGGGACCGAGAGAGACACAGGGACCGAGAGAGAGACACAGGGACCGAGAGAGAGACACAGGGACCGAGAGAGAGACACAGGGACCGAGAGAGACACAGGGACCAAGAGAGACACAGGGACCGAGAGAGAGACACAGTGACCGAGAGAGAGACACCAGCACAGAGAGAGAGACACAGGGACTGAGAGAGAGACAGGGACCGGGAGAGACACAGGGACCGAGTGAGCCACAGGGACCGAGAGAGAGAGAGACACAGGGACCGAGAGAGAGACACAGGGACCGAGAGAGACACAGGGACCGAGTGAGAGACACAGGGACTGAGCAAGTCACAGAGACCGAGAGAGACACAGGGTCCGAGAGAGAGACATAGGGACCGAGAGAGACACAGGGACCGAGAGAGATAGACACAGGACCGAGAGAGACACAGGGACGGAGAGAGAGATACAGGGACTGAGCGAGTCACAGGGACCGAGAGAGACACAGGGACCGAGAGATAGACACAGGGACCGAGAGAGACACAGGGACCGAGAGAGGCACGGGGACCAAGAGAGAGAGACACAGGGACCGAGAGAGACACAGGGACCGAGAGAGAGAGACACAGGGACCGAGAGAGACACAGGGACCGAGAGAGAGACACAGGGACCGAGTGAGGCACAGGAACCGAGAGAGAGAGACTCAGGGACCGAGAGAGAGACATAGGGACAGAGAGAGACACAGGGACCGAGAGAGAGAGACACAGGGACCGAGAGAGAGACACAGGGACCGAGTGAGAGGCACAGGGACTGAGCGAGTCATACGGACCGAGAGAGACACAGGGACCGAGAGAGAGACACAGGGACCGAGAGAGACACAGGGAGAGAGACAGGATCTGAGAGAGAGAGACACAGGGACCGAGTGAGACACAGGGACCCAGAGAGAGACACAGGGACCGAGAGAAACACAGGGACCGAGAGAGAGAGACAGGGACCGAGAGAGAGAGAGACAGGGACCGAGAGAGAGACACAGGGACCGAGTGAGACACAGGGACCGAGGGAGAGAGACAGGATCTCAGAGAGAGAGACACAGGGACCGAGTGAGACACAGGGACCCAGAGAGAGACACAGGGACCGAGAGAAACACAGGGACCGAGAGAGAGAGACAGGGACCGAGAGAGAGAGACAGGGACCGAGAGAGAGACACAGGGACCGAGTGAGACACAGGGACCGAGGGAGAGAGACAGGATCTGAGAGAGAGAGACACAGGGACCGAGTGAGACACAGGGACCGAGAGAGTGACAGGGACCGAGTGAGACACAGGGACCGAGAGAGACACAAGGACCTAGAGAGAGACACAGGGACCGAGAGACTCACAGGGACCGAGAGAGAGACACAGGGAACTACAGACACACTGAAACTGAGAGAGAGAGACAGGGACCGAGTGAGACACAGGGACCAAGAGAGAGACACAGGGACCGAGAGAGACACAGGGACCGACAGAGAGACAGTGACCGAGAGAGACACAGAGACTGAGAGAGAGAGAGACAGAGGGACCGAGATTCGACACAAGGATCGAGAGAGACACAGAGACTGAGAGAGAGAGAGACACAGGGACCGAGATTCGACACAAGGACCGAGAGAGACACAGGGACCGAGTGAGACACAGGGACCGAGTGAGACACAGGGACCGAGAGAGACACAGGGACCGAGAGAGAGAGAGACACAGGGACCGAGAGAGACACAGGGACCGAGAGAGACACAGGGACCGAGTGAGACACAGGGACCGAGAGAGACACAGGGACCGAGAGAGAGAGAGACACAGGGACCGAGAGAGACACAGGGACCGAGAGAGAGACACAGGGACCGGGAGAGACACAGGGACCGAGTGAGACACAGGGACCGAGAGAGAGAGACAGGGAAAGAGAGAGAGAGACAGGGACCGAGAGAGAGACACAGGGACCGAGTGAGACAGAGGGACCGAGGGAGAGAGACAGGATCTGAGAGAGAGAGACACAGGGACCGAGTGAGACACAGGGACCCAGAGAGAGACACAGGGACCCAGAGAAACACAGGGACCGAGAGAGACAGACAGGGACCGAGAGAGAGAGACAGGGACCGAGAGAGAGACACAGGGACTGAGTGAGACACAGGGACCGAGAGAGAGACACAGAGACCGAGCGAGACACAGGGACCGAGAGAGAGACATATGGACCGAGAGAGACACAGGGACCGAGGGAGAGAGACACAGGGACCGAGAGAGACACAGGGACCGAGAGAGAGACACAGGGACCGAGAGAGAGACACAGGGACCGAGTGAGAGACACAGGGACCGAGAGAGACACAGGGACCGAGAGAGAGACACAGGGACCGAGAGAGAGACACAGGGACCGAGAGAGAGACACAGGGACCGAGAGAGACACAGGGACCAAGAGAGACACAGGGACCGAGAGAGAGACACAGTGACCGAGAGAGAGACACCAGCACAGAGAGAGAGACACAGGGACTGAGAGAGAGACAGGGACCGGGAGAGACACAGGGACCGAGTGAGCCACAGGGACCGAGAGAGAGAGAGACACAGGGACCGAGAGAGAGACACAGGGACCGAGAGAGACACAGGGACCGAGTGAGAGACACAGGGACTGAGCAAGTCACAGAGACCGAGAGAGACACAGGGTCCGAGAGAGAGACATAGGGACCGAGAGAGACACAGGGACCGAGAGAGATAGACACAGGACCGAGAGAGAAACAGGGACGGAGAGAGAGATACAGGGACTGAGCGAGTCACAGGGACCGAGAGAGACACAGGGACCGAGAGATAGACACAGGGACCGAGAGAGACACAGGGACCGAGAGAGGCACGGGGACCAAGAGAGAGAGACACAGGGACCGAGAGAGACACAGGGACCGAGAGAGAGACACAGGGACCGAGAGAGACACAGTGACCGAGAGAGAGACACAGGGACCGAGAGAGACACAGGGAGAGAGACAGGATCTGAGGGAGAGAGACACAGGGACCGAGTGAGACATAGGGACCCAGAGAGAGACACAGGGACCGAGAGAAACACAGGGACCGAGAGAGAGATACAGGGACCGAGAGAGAGAGAGACAGGGACCGAGAGAGAGACACAGGGACCGAGTGAGACACAGGGACCGAGGGAGAGAGACAGGATCTCAGAGAGAGAGAGACACAGGGACCGAGTGAGACACAGGGACCCAGAGAGAGACACAGGGACAAAGAGAAACACAGGGACCGAGAGAGTAACACAGGGACCGAGAGAGACACAAGGACCTAGAGAGAGACACAGGGACCGAGAGACTCACAGGGACCGAGAGAGAGACACAGGGAACGACAGACACACTGAAACTAAGAGAGAGAGAGAGACAGGGACCGAGTGAGACACAGGGACCAAGAGAGAGACACAGGGACCAAGAGAGACACAGGGACCGACAGAGAGACAGTGACCGAGAGAGACACAGAGACTGAGAGAGAGAGAGACACAGGGACCGAGATTCGACACAAGGACCGAGAGAGACACAGGGACCGAGTGAGACACAGGGGTGATGGAGACACAGGGACCGAGAGAGACACACGGACCGAGAGAGACACAGGGACCGAGAGAGAGAGAGACACAGGGACCGAGAGAGACACAGGGACCGAGAGAGAGACACAGGGACCGGGAGAGACACAGGGACCGAGTGAGACACAGGGACCGAGAGAGAGAGACAGGGAAAGAGAGAGAGAGACAGGGACCGAGAGAGAGACACAGGGACCGAGTGAGACAGAGGGACCGAGGGAGAGAGACAGGATCTGAGAGAGAGAGACACAGGGACCGAGTGAGACACAGGGACCCAGAGAGAGACACAGGGACCCAGAGAAACATAGGGACCGAGAGAGAGAGACAGGGACCGAGAGAGAGAGACAGGGACCGAGAGAGAGACACAGGGACCGAGTGAGACACAGGGACCGAGGGAGAGAGACAGGATCTGAGAGAGAGAGACACAGGGACCGAGTGAGACACAGGGACCGAGAGAGTGACAGGGACCGAGTGAGACACAGGGACCGAGAGAGTGACACAGGGACCGAGAGAGACACAAGGACCTAGAGAGAGACACAGGGACCGAGAGACTCACAGGGTCCGAGTGAGAGAGAGACAGGGACCGAGTGAGAGACACAGGGACCCAGAGAGAGACACAGTGACCGAGAGAGACACAGGGACCGAGAGAGAGAGACATAGGGACTGAGAGTGAGACACAGGGAACAAGAGAGACACCAGGACTGAGAGAGACACAGGGACTGATCGAGTCACAGGGACCGAGAGAGACACCTGGACCGAGAGAGACAAAGGGACTGAGAGAGTCACAGGGACCGAGAGAGAGACACAGAGACCGAGAGAGACAAAGGGACTGAGAGAGTCACAGGGACCGAGAGAGAGACACAGGGACCGAGAGAGAGAGACACAGGGACTGAGAGTGAGACACAGGGAACAAGAGAGACACCAGAACCGAGAGAGACAAAGGGACCGAGTGAGAGATAGGGACCAAGAGAGAGACACAGGGACCGAGAGAGAGAGACAGGGACCGAGAGAGAAACCGGGACCGAGAGAGACACAGGGACCGAGTGAGAGACAGGGAGCAAGAGAGAGACACAGGGACTGAGAGAGAGAGACAGGGACCGAGAGAGACACCGGGACCGAGAGAGACACAGGGACCGAGTGAGAGACACAGGGACCGATTGAGAGACACAGGGACCGAGAGAGAGACACAGGGACCGAGAGAGAGAGACAGGGACCGGGAGAGACACAGGGACCGAGAAAGACACAGGGAGCAAGAGAGAGACACAGGGACCGAGAGAGACACAGGGACCAAGACAGAGACACAGGGACAGAGAGAGAGTCACAGGGACCGAGAGAGAGACAGGGACCGAGAGAGAGAGACACAGGGACCGAGAGAGAGACACAGGGACCGAGTGAGGCACAGGAACCGAGAGAGAGAGACACAGGGACCGAGAGAGAGACATAGGGACAGAGAGAGACACAGGGACCGAGAGAGAGAGACACAGGGACCGAGAGAGAGACACAGGGACCGAGTGAGAGGCACAGGGACTGAGCGAGTCATACGGACCGAGAGAGACACAGGGACCGAGAGAGAGACACAGGGACCGAGAGAGACACAGGGAGAGAGACAGGATCTGAGAGAGAGAGACACAGGGACCGAGTGAGACACAGGGTCCCAGAGAGAGACACAGGGACCGAGAGAAACACAGGGACCGAGAGAGAGAGACAGGGACCGAGAGAGAGAGAGACAGGGACCGAGAGAGAGACACAGGGACCGAGTGAGACACAGGGACCGAGGGAGAGAGACAGGATCTCAGAGAGAGAGACACAGGGACCGAGTGAGACACAGGGACCCAGAGAGAGACACAGGGACCGACAGAAACACAGGGACCGAGAGAGAGAGACAGGGACCGAGAGAGAGAGACAGGGACCGAGAGAGAGACACAGGGACCGAGTGAGACACAGGGACCGAGGGAGAGAGACAGGATCTGAGAGAGAGAGACACAGGGACCGAGTGAGACACAGGGACCGAGAGAGTGACAGGGACCGAGTGAGACACAGGGACCGAGAGAGAGACACAGGGACCGAGAGAGACACAAGGACCTAGAGAGAGACACAGGGACCGAGAGACTCACAGGGACCGAGAGAGAGACACAGGGAACTACAGACACACTGAAACTGAGAGAGAGAGACAGGGACCGAGTGAGACACAGGGACCAAGAGAGAGACACAGGGACCGAGAGAGACACAGGGACCGACAGAGAGACAGTGACCGAGAGAGACACAGAGACTGAGAGAGAGAGAGACAGAGGGACCGAGATTCGACACAAGGATCGAGAGAGACACAGAGACTGAGAGAGAGAGAGACACAGGGACCGGGATTCGACACAAGGACCGAGAGAGACACAGGGACCGAGTGAGACACAGGGACCGAGTGAGACACAGGGACCGAGAGAGACACAGGGACCGAGAGAGAGAGAGACACAGGGACCGAGAGAGACACAGGGACCGAGAGAGACACAGGGACCGAGTGAGACACAGGGACCGAGAGAGACACAGGGACCGAGAGAGAGAGAGACACAGGGACCGAGAGAGACACAGGGACCGAGAGAGAGACACAGGGACCGGGAGAGACACAGGGACCGAGTGAGACAAAGGGACCGAGAGAGAGAGACAGGGAAAGAGAGAGAGAGACAGGGACCGAGAGAGAGACACAGGGACCGAGTGAGACAGAGGGACCGAGGGAGAGACACAGGATCTGAGAGAGAGAGACACAGGGACCGAGTGAGACACAGGGACCCAGAGAGAGACACAGGGACCCAGAGAAACACAGGGACCGAGAGAGAGAGACAGGGACCGAGAGAGAGAGACAGGGACCGAGAGAGAGACACAGGGACTGAGTGAGACACAGGGACCGAGAGAGAGACACAGAGACCGAGCGAGACACAGGGACCGAGAGAGAGACATATGGACCGAGAGAGACACAGGGACCGAGGGAGAGAGACACAGGGACCGAGAGAGACACAGGGACCGAGAGAGAGACACAGGGACCGAGAGAGAGACACAGGGACCGAGTGAGAGACACAGGGACCGAGAGAGACACAGGGACCGAGAGAGAGACACAGGGACCGAGAGAGAGACACAGGGACCGAGAGAGAGACACAGGGACCGAGAGAGACACAGGGACCAAGAGAGACACAGGGACCGAGAGAGAGACACAGTGACCGAGAGAGAGACACCAGCACAGAGAGAGAGACACAGGGACTGAGAGAGAGACAGGGACCGGGAGAGACACAGGGACCGAGTGAGCCACAGGGACCGAGAGAGAGAGAGACACAGGGACCGAGAGAGAGACACAGGGACCGAGAGAGACACAGGGACCGAGTGAGAGACACAGGGACTGAGCAAGTCACAGAGACCGAGAGAGACACAGGGTCCGAGAGAGAGACATAGGGACCGAGAGAGACACAGGGACCGAGAGAGATAGACACAGGACCGAGAGAGACACAGGGACGGAGAGAGAGATACAGGGACTGAGCGAGTCACAGGGACCGAGAGAGACACAGGGACCGAGAGATAGACACAGGGACCGAGAGAGACACAGGGACCGAGAGAGGCACGGGGACCAAGAGAGAGAGACACAGGGACCGAGAGAGACACAGGGACCGAGAGAGAGAGACACAGGGACCGAGAGAGACACAGGGACCGAGAGAGAGACACAGGGACCGAGAGAGACACAGGGAGAGAGACAGGATCTGAGGGAGAGAGACACAGGGACCGAGAGAGAGAGACAGGGACCGAGAGAGAGAGAGACAGGGACCGAGAGAGAGACACAGGGACCGAGTGAGACACAGGGACCGAGGGAGAGAGACAGGATCTCAGAGAGAGAGACACAGGGACCGAGTGAGACACAGGGACCCAGAGAGAGACACAGGGACAAAGAGAAACACAGGGACCGAGAGAGTAACACAGGGACCGATAGAGACACAAGGACCTAGAGAGAGACACAGGGACCGAGAGACTCACAGGGACCGAGAGAGAGACACAGGGAACGACAGACACACTGAAACTAAGAGAGAGAGAGAGACAGGGACCGAGTGAGACACAGGGACCAAGAGAGAGACACAGGGACCAAGAGAGACACAGGGACCGACAGAGAGACAGTGACCGAGAGAGACACAGAGACTGAGAGAGAGAGAGACACAGGGACCGAGATTCGACACAAGGACCGAGAGAGACACAGGGACCGAGTGAGACACAGGGGTGATGGAGACACAGGGACCGAGAGAGACACACGGACCGAGAGAGACACAGGGACCGAGAGAGAGAGAGACACAGGGACCGAGAGAGACACAGGGACCGAGAGAGAGACACAGGGACCGGGAGAGACACAGGGACCGAGTGAGACACAGGGACCGAGAGAGAGAGACAGGGAAAGAGAGAGAGAGACAGGGACCGAGAGAGAGACACAGGGACCGAGTGAGACAGAGGGACCGAGGGAGAGAGACAGGATCTGAGAGAGAGAGACACAGGGACCGAGTGAGACACAGGGACCCAGAGAGAGACACAGGGACCCAGAGAAACATAGGGACCGAGAGAGAGAGACAGGGACCGAGAGAGAGAGACAGGGACCGAGAGAGAGACACAGGGACCGAGTGAGACACAGGGACCGAGGGAGAGAGACAGGATCTGAGAGAGAGAGACACAGGGACCGAGTGAGACACAGGGACCGAGAGAGTGACAGGGACCGAGTGAGACACAGGGACCGAGAGAGTGACACAGGGACCGAGAGAGACACAAGGACCTAGAGAGAGACACAGGGACCGAGAGACTCACAGGGTCCGAGTGAGAGAGAGACAGGGACCGAGTGAGAGACACAGGGACCCAGAGAGAGACACAGTGACCGAGAGAGACACAGGGACCGAGAGAGAGAGACACAGGGACTGAGAGTGAGACACAGGGAACAAGAGAGACACCAGGACTGAGAGAGACACAGGGACTGATCGAGTCACAGGGACCGAGAGAGACACCTGGACCGAGAGAGACAAAGGGACTGAGAGAGTCACAGGGACCGAGAGAGAGACACAGAGACCGAGAGAGACAAAGGGACTGAGAGAGTCACAGGGACCGAGAGAGAGACACAGGGACCGAGAGAGAGAGACACAGGGACTGAGAGTGAGACACAGGGAACAAGAGAGACACCAGAACCGAGAGAGACAAAGGGACCGAGTGAGAGATAGGGACCAAGAGAGAGACACAGGGACCGAGAGAGAGAGACAGGGACCGAGAGAGAAACCGGGACCGAGAGAGACACAGGGACCGAGTGAGAGACAGGGAGCAAGAGAGAGACACAGGGACTGAGAGAGAGAGACAGGGACCGAGAGAGACACCGGGACCGAGAGAGACACAGGGACCGAGTGAGAGACACAGGGACCGATTGAGAGACACAGGGACCGAGAGAGAGACACAGGGACCGAGAGAGAGAGACAGGGACCGGGAGAGACACAGGGACCGAGAAAGACACAGGGAGCAAGAGAGAGACACAGGGACCGAGAGAGACACAGGGACCAAGACAGAGACACAGGGACAGAGAGAGAGTCACAGGGACCGAGAGAGAGACAGGGACCGAGAGAGAGAGAGACGCAGGGACCGAGAGAGAGACACAGGGACCGAGTGAGGCACAGGAACCGAGAGAGAGAGACACAGGGACCGAGAGAGAGACATAGGGACAGAGAGAGACACAGGGACCGAGAGAGAGAGACACAGGGACCGAGAGAGAGACACAGGGACCGAGTGAGAGGAACAGGGACTGAGCGAGTCATACGGACCGAGAGAGACACAGGGACCGAGAGAGAGACATAGGGACCGAGAGAGACACAGGGACCGAGAGAGATAGACACAGGACCGAGAGAGACACAGGGACGGAGAGAGAGATACAGGGACTGAGCGAGTCACAGGGACCGAGAGAGACACAGGGACCGAGAGATAGACACAGGGACCGAGAGAGACACAGGGACCGAGAGAGGCACGGGGACCAAGAGAGAGAGACACAGGGACCGAGAGAGACACAGGGACCGAGAGAGAGACACAGGGACCGAGAGAGACACAGGGACCGAGAGAGAGACACAGGGACCGAGAGAGACACAGGGAGAGAGACAGGATCTGAGGGAGAGAGACACAGGGACCGAGTGAGACACAGGGACCCAGAGAGAGACACAGGGACCGAGAGAAACACAGGGACCGAGAGAGAGAGACAGGGACCGAGAGAGAGAGAGACAGGGACCGAGAGAGAGACACAGGGACCGAGTGAGACACAGGGACCGAGGGAGAGAGACAGGATCTCAGAGAGAGAGACACAGGGACCGAGTGAGACACAGGGACCCAGAGAGAGACACAGGGACAAAGAGAAACACAGGGACCGAGAGAGTAACACAGGGACCGAGAGAGACACAAGGACCTAGAGAGAGACACAGGGACCGAGAGACTCACAGGGACCGAGAGAGAGACACAGGGAACGACAGACACACTGAAACTAAGAGAGAGAGAGAGACAGGGACCGAGTGAGACACAGGGACCAAGAGAGAGACACAGGGACCAAGAGAGACACAGGGACCGACAGAGAGACAGTGACCGAGAGAGACACAGAGACTGAGAGAGAGAGAGACACAGGGACCGAGATTCGACACAAGGACCGAAAGAGACACAGGGACCGAGTGAGACACAGGGGTGATGGAGACACAGGGACCGAGAGAGACACAGGGACCGAGAGAGACACAGGGACCGAGAGAGAGAGAGACACAGGGACCGAGAGAGACACAGGGACCGAGAGAGAGACACAGGGACCGGGAGAGACACAGGGACCGAGTGAGACACAGGGACCGAGAGAGAGAGACAGGGAAAGAGAGAGAGAGACAGGGACCGAGAGAGAGACACAGGGACCGAATGAGACAGAGGGACCGAGGGAGAGAGACAGGATCTGAGAGAGAGAGACACAGGGACCGAGTGAGACACAGGGACCCAGAGAGAGACACAGGGACCCAGAGAAACATAGGGACCGAGAGAGAGAGACAGGGACCGAGAGAGAGAGACAGGGACCGAGAGAGAGACACAGGGACCGAGTGAGACGCAGGGACCGAGGGAGAGAGACAGGATCTGAGAGAGAGAGACACAGGGACCGAGTGAGACACAGGGACCGAGAGAGTGACAGGGACCGAGTGAGACACAGGGACCGAGAGAGTGACACAGGGACCGAGAGAGACACAAGGACCTAGAGAGAGACACAGGGACCGAGAGACTCACAGGGTCCAAGTGAGAGAGAGACAGGGACCGAGTGAGAGACACAGGGACCCAGAGAGAGACACAGTGACCGAGAGAGACACAGGGACCGAGAGAGAGAGACACAGGGACTGAGAGTGAGACACAGGGAACAAGAGAGACACCAGGACTGAGAGAGACACAGGGACTGATCGAGTCACAGGGACCGAGAGAGACACCTGGACCGAGAGAGACACAGGGACTGATCGAGTCACAGGGACCGAGAGAGAGACACAGAGACCGAGAGAGACAAAGGGACTGAGAGAGTCACAGGGACCGAGAGAGAGACACAGGGACCGAGAGAGAGAGACACAGGGACTGAGAGTGAGACACAGGGAACAAGAGAGACACCAGGACCGAGAGAGACAAAGGGACCGAGTGAGAGATAGGGACCAAGAGAGAGACACAGGGACCGAGAGAGAGAGACAGGGACCGAGAGAGAAACCGGGACCGAGAGAGACACAGGGACCGAGTGAGAGACAGGGAGCAAGAGAGAGACACAGGGACTGAGAGAGAGAGACAGGGACCGAGAGAGACACCGGGACCGAGAGAGACACAGGGACCGAGTGAGAGACACAGGGACCGATTGAGTGACACAGGGACCGAGAGAGAGACACAGGGACCGAGAGAGAGAGACAGGGACCGGGAGAGACACAGGGACCGAGAAAGACACAGGGAGCAAGAGAGAGACACAGGGACCGAGAGAGACACAGGGACCAAGACAGAGACACAGGGACAGAGAGAGAGTCACAGGGACCGAGAGAGAGACAGGGACCGAGAGAGAGAGACACAGGGACCGAGAGAGAGACACAGGGACCGAGTGAGGCACAGGAACCGAGAGAGAGAGACACAGGGACCGAGAGAGAGACATAGGGACTGAGAGAGACACAGGGACCGAGAGAGAGAGACACAGGGACCGAGAGAGAGACACAGGGACCGAGTGAGAGGCACAGGGACTGAGCGAGTCATACGGACCGAGAGAGACACAGGGACCGAGAGAGAGACACAGGGACCGAGAGAGACACAGGGAGAGAGACAGGATCTGAGAGAGAGAGACACAGGGACCGAGTGAGACACAGGGACCCAGAGAGAGACACAGGGACCGAGAGAAACACAGGGACCGAGAGAGAGAGACAGGGACCGAGAGAGAGAGAGACAGGGACCGAGAGAGAGACACAGGGACCGAGTGAGACACAGGGACCGAGGGAGAGAGACAGGATCTCAGAGAGAGAGACACAGGGACCGAGTGAGACACAGGGACCCAGAGAGAGACACAGGGACCGAGAGAAACACAGGGACCGAGAGAGAGAGACAGGGACCGAGAGAGAGAGACAGGGACCGAGAGAGAGACACAGGGACCGAGTGAGACACAGGGACCGAGGGAGAGAGACAGGATCTGAGAGAGAGAGACACAGGGACCGAGTGAGACACAGGGACCGAGAGAGACACAAGGACCTAGAGAGAGACACAGGGACCGAGAGACTCACAGGGACCGAGAGAGAGACACAGGAAACTACAGACACACTGAAACTGAGAGAGAGAGACAGGGACCGAGTGAGACACAGGGACCAAGAGAGAGACACAGGGACCGAGAGAGACACAGGGACCGACAGAGAGACAGTGACCGAGAGCTACACAGAGACTGAGAGAGAGAGAGACAGAGGGACCGAGATTCGACACAAGGACCGAGAGAGACACAGAGACTGAGAGAGAGAGAGACACAGGGACCAAGATTCGACACAAGGACCGAGAGAGACACAGGGACCGAGTGAGACACAGGGACCGAGTGAGACACAGGGACCGAGAGAGACACAGGGACCGAGAGAGAGAGAGACACAGAGACCGAGAGAGACACAGGGACCGAGAGAGACACAGGGACCGAGTGAGACACAGGGACCGAGAGAGACACAGGGACCGAGAGAGAGAGAGACACAGGGACCGAGAGAGACACAGGGACCGAGAGAGAGACACAGGGACCGGGAGAGACACAGGGACCGAGTGAGACACAGGGACCGAGAGAGAGAGACAGGGAAAGAGAGAGAGAGACAGGGACCGAGAGAGAGACACAGGGACCGAGTGAGACAGAGGGACCGAGGGAGAGAGACAGGATCTGAGAGAGAGAGACACAGGGACCGAGTGAGACACAGGGACCGAGAGAGTGACAGGGACCGAGTGAGACACAGGGACCGAGAGAGTGACACAGGGACCGAGAGAGACACAAGGACCTAGAGAGAGACACAGGGACCGAGAGACTCACAGGGTCCAAGTGAGAGAGAGACAGGGACCGAGTGAGAGACACAGGGACCCAGAGAGAGACACAGTGACCGAGAGAGACACAGGGACCGAGAGAGAGAGACACAGGGACTGAGAGTGAGACACAGGGAACAAGAGAGACACCAGGACTGAGAGAGACACAGGGACTGATCGAGTCACAGGGACCGAGAGAGACACCTGGACCGAGAGAGACACAGGGACTGATCGAGTCACAGGGACCGAGAGAGAGACACAGAGACCGAGAGAGACAAAGGGACTGAGAGAGTCACAGGGACCGAGAGAGAGACACAGGGACCGAGAGAGAGAGACACAGGGACTGAGAGTGAGACACAGGGAACAAGAGAGACACCAGGACCGAGAGAGACAAAGGGACCGAGTGAGAGATAGGGACCAAGAGAGAGACACAGGGACCGAGAGAGAGAGACAGGGACCGAGAGAGAAACCGGGACCGAGAGAGACACAGGGACCGAGTGAGAGACAGGGAGCAAGAGAGAGACACAGGGACTGAGAGAGAGAGACAGGGACCGAGAGAGACACCGGGACCGAGAGAGACACAGGGACCGAGTGAGAGACACAGGGACCGATTGAGTGACACAGGGACCGAGAGAGAGACACAGGGACCGAGAGAGAGAGACAGGGACCGGGAGAGACACAGAGACCGAGAAAGACACAGGGAGCAAGAGAGAGACACAGGGACCGAGAGAGACACAGGGACCAAGACAGAGACACAGGGACAGAGAGAGAGTCACAGGGACCGAGAGAGAGACAGGGACCGAGAGAGAGAGACACAGGGACCGAGAGAGAGACACAGGGACCGAGTGAGGCACAGGAACCGAGAGAGAGAGACACAGGGACCGAGAGAGAGACATAGGGACTGAGAGAGACACAGGGACCGAGAGAGAGAGACACAGGGACCGAGAGAGAGACACAGGGACCGAGTGAGAGGCACAGGGACTGAGCGAGTCATACGGACCGAGAGAGACACAGGGACCGAGAGAGAGACACAGGGACCGAGAGAGACACAGGGAGAGAGACAGGATCTGAGAGAGAGAGACACAGGGACCGAGTGAGACACAGGGACCCAGAGAGAGACACAGGGACCGAGAGAAACACAGGGACCGAGAGAGAGAGACAGGGACCGAGAGAGAGAGAGACAGGGACCGAGAGAGAGACACAGGGACCGAGTGAGACACAGGGACCGAGGGAGAGAGACAGGATCTCAGAGAGAGAGACACAGGGACCGAGTGAGACACAGGGACCCAGAGAGAGACACAGGGACCGAGAGAAACACAGGGACCGAGAGAGAGAGACAGGGACCGAGAGAGAGAGACAGGGACCGAGAGAGAGACACAGGGACCGAGTGAGACACAGGGACCGAGGGAGAGAGACAGGATCTGAGAGAGAGAGACACAGGGACCGAGTGAGACACAGGGACCGAGAGAGACACAAGGACCTAGAGAGAGACACAGGGACCGAGAGACTCACAGGGACCGAGAGAGAGACACAGGAAACTACAGACACACTGAAACTGAGAGAGAGAGACAGGGACCGAGTGAGACACAGGGACCAAGAGAGAGACACAGGGACCGAGAGAGACACAGGGACCGACAGAGAGACAGTGACCGAGAGCTACACAGAGACTGAGAGAGAGAGAGACAGAGGGACCGAGATTCGACACAAGGACCGAGAGAGACACAGAGACTGAGAGAGAGAGAGACACAGGGACCAAGATTCGACACAAGGACCGAGAGAGACACAGGGACCGAGTGAGACACAGGGACCGAGTGAGACACAGGGACCGAGAGAGACACAGGGACCGAGAGAGAGAGAGACACAGAGACCGAGAGAGACACAGGGACCGAGAGAGACACAGGGACCGAGTGAGACACAGGGACCGAGAGAGACACAGGGACCGAGAGAGAGAGAGACACAGGGACCGAGAGAGACACAGGGACCGAGAGAGAGACACAGGGACCGGGAGAGACACAGGGACCGAGTGAGACACAGGGACCGAGAGAGAGAGACAGGGAAAGAGAGAGAGAGACAGGGACCGAGAGAGAGACACAGGGACCGAGTGAGACAGAGGGACCGAGGGAGAGAGACAGGATCTGAGAGAGAGAGACACAGGGACCGAGTGAGACACAGGGACCCAGAGAGAGACACAGGGACCCAGAGAAACACAGGGACCAAGAGAGAGAGACAGGGACCGAGAGAGAGACACAGGGACTTAGTGAGACACAGGGACAGAGAGAGAGACACAGAGACCGAGCGAGACACAGGGACCGAGAGAGAGACATATGGACCGAGAGAGACACAGGGGCCGAGGGAGAGAGACACAGGGACCGAGAGAGACACAGGGACCGAGAGAGAGACACAGGGACCGAGAGAGAGACACAGGGACCAAGTGAGAGACACAGGGACCGAGAGAGACACAGGGACCGAGAGAGAGACACAGGGACCGAGAGAGAGACACAGGGACCGAGAGAGAGACACAGGGACCGAGAGAGACACAGGGACCAAGAGAGACACAGGGACCGAGAGAGAGACACAGTGACCGAGAGAGAGACACCAGCACAGAGAGAGAGACACAGGGACTGAGAGAGTGACAGGGACCGGGAGAGACACAGGGACCGAGTGAGCCACAGGGACCGAGAGAGAGAGAGACACAGGGACCGAGAGAGAGACACAGGGACCGAGAGAGACACAGGGACCGAGTGAGAGACACAGGGACTGAGCAAGTCACAGAGACCGAGAGAGACACAGGGTCCGAGAGAGAGACATAGGGACCGAGAGAGACACAGGGACCGAGAGAGATAGACACAGGACCGAGAGAGACACAGGGACGGAGAGAGAGATACAGGGACTGAGCGAGTCACAGGGACCGAGAGAGACACAGGGACCGAGAGATAGACACAGGGACCGAGAGAGACACAGGGACCGAGAGAGGCACGGGGACCAAGAGAGAGAGACACAGGGACCGAGAGAGACACAGGGACCGAGAGAGAGACACAGGGACCGAGAGAGACACAGGGACCGAGAGAGAGACACAGGGACCGAGAGAGACACAGGGAGAGAGACAGGATCTGAGGGAGAGAGACACAGGGACCGAGTGAGACACAGGGACCCAGAGAGAGACACAGGGACCCAGAGAAACACAGGGACCGAGAGAGAGATACAGGGACCGAGAGAGAGAGAGACAGGGACCGAGAGAGAGACACAGGGACCGAGTGAGACACAGGGACCGAGGGAGAGAGACAGGATCTCAGAGAGAGAGACACAGGGACCGAGTGAGACACAGGGACCCAGAGAGAGACACAGGGACAAAGAGAAACACAGGGACCGAGAGAGTAACACAGGGACCGAGAGAGACACAAGGACCTAGAGAGAGACACAGGGACCGAGAGACTCACAGGGACCGAGAGAGAGACACAGGGAACGACAGACACACTGAAACTAAGAGAGAGAGAGAGACAGGGACCGACTGAGACACAGGGACCAAGAGAGAGACACAGGGACCAAGAGAGACACAGGGACCGACAGAGAGACAGTGACCGAGAGAGACACAGAGACTGAGAGAGAGAGAGACACAGGGACCGAGATTCGACACAAGGACCGAGAGAGACACAGGGACCGAGTGAGACACAGGGGTGATGGAGACACAGGGACCGAGAGAGACACAGGGACCGAGAGAGACACAGGGACCGAGAGAGAGAGAGACACAGGGACCGAGAGAGACACAGGGACCGAGAGAGAGACACAGGGACCGGGAGAGACACAGGGACCGAGTGAGACACAGGGACCGAGAGAGAGAGACAGGGAAAGAGAGAGAGAGACAGGGACCGAGAGAGAGACACAGGGACCGAGTGAGACAGAGGGACCGAGGGAGAGAGACAGGATCTGAGAGAGAGAGACACAGGGACCGAGTGAGACACAGGGACCCAGAGAGAGACACAGGGACCCAGAGAAACATAGGGACCGAGAGAGAGAGACAGGGACCGAGAGAGAGAGACAGGGACCGAGAGAGAGACACAGGGACCGAGTGAGACGCAGGGACCGAGGGAGAGAGACAGGATCTGAGAGAGAGAGACACAGGGACCGAGTGAGACACAGGGACCGAGAGAGTGACAGGGACCGAGTGAGACACAGGGACCGAGAGAGTGACACAGGGACCGAGAGAGACACAAGGACCTAGAGAGAGACACAGGGACCGAGAGACTCACAGGGTCCGAGTGAGAGAGAGACAGGGACCGAGTGAGAGACACAGGGACCCAGAGAGAGACACAGTGACCGAGAGAGACACAGGGACCGAGAGAGAGAGACACAGGGACTGAGAGTGAGACACAGGGAACAAGAGAGACACCAGGACTGAGAGAGACACAGGGACTGATCGAGTCACAGGGACCGAGAGAGACACCTGGACCGAGAGAGACAAAGGGACTGAGAGAGTCACAGGGACCGAGAGAGAGACACAGAGACCGAGAGAGACAAAGGGACTGAGAGAGTCACAGGGACCGAGAGAGAGACACAGGGACCGAGAGAGAGAGACACAGGGACTGAGAGTGAGACACAGGGAACAAGAGAGACACCAGAACCGAGAGAGACAAAGGGACCGAGTGAGAGAGACAGGGACCGAGAGAGAAACCGGGACCGAGAGAGACACAGGGACCGAGTGAGAGACAGGGAGCAAGAGAGAGACACAGGGACTGAGAGAGAGAGACAGGGACCGAGAGAGACACCGGGACCGAGAGAGACACAGGGACCGAGTGAGAGACACAGGGACCGATTGAGAGACACAGGGACCGAGAGAGAGACACAGGGACCGAGAGAGAGAGACAGGGACCGGGAGAGACACAGGGACCGAGAAAGACACAGGGAGCAAGAGAGAGACACAGGGACCGAGAGAGACACAGGGACCAAGACAGAGACACAGGGACAGAGAGAGAGTCACAGGGACCGAGAGAGAGACAGGGACCGAGAGAGAGAGACGCAGGGACCGAGAGAGAGACACAGGGACCGAGTGAGGCACAGGAACCGAGAGAGAGAGACACAGGGACCGAGAGAGAGACATAGGGACAGAGAGAGACACAGGGACCGAGAGAGAGAGACACAGGGACCGAGAGAGAGACACAGGGACCGAGTGAGAGGCACAGGGACTGAGCGAGTCATACGGACCGAGAGAGACACAGGGACCGAGAGAGAGACATAGGGACCGAGAGAGACACAGGGACCGAGAGAGATAGACACAGGACCGAGAGAGACACAGGGACGGAGAGAGAGATACAGGGACTGAGCGAGTCACAGGGACCGAGAGAGACACAGGGACCGAGAGATAGACACAGGGACCGAGAGAGACACAGGGACCGAGAGAGGCACGGGGACCAAGAGAGAGAGACACAGGGACCGAGAGAGACACAGGGACCGAGAGAGAGACACAGGGACCGAGAGAGACACAGGGACCGAGAGAGAGACACAGGGACCGAGAGAGACACAGGGAGAGAGACAGGATCTGAGGGAGAGAGACACAGGGACCGAGTGAGACACAGGGACCCAGAGAGAGACACAGGGACCGAGAGAAACACAGGGACCGAGAGAGAGAGACAGGGACCGAGAGAGAGAGAGACAGGGACCGAGAGAGAGACACAGGGACCGAGTGAGACACAGGGACCGAGGGAGAGAGACAGGATCTCAGAGAGAGAGACACAGGGACCGAGTGAGACACAGGGACCCAGAGAGAGACACAGGGACAAAGAGAAACACAGGGACCGAGAGAGTAACACAGGGACCGAGAGAGACACAAGGACCTAGAGAGAGACACAGGGACCGAGAGACTCAAAGGGACCGAGAGAGAGACACAGGGAACGACAGACACACTGAAACTAAGAGAGAGAGAGAGACAGGGACCGAGTGAGACACAGGGACCAAGAGAGAGACACAGGGACCAAGAGAGACACAGGGACCGACAGAGAGACAGTGACCGAGAGAGACACAGAGACTGAGAGAGAGAGAGACACAGGGACCGAGATTCGACACAAGGACCGAGAGAGACACAGGGACCGAGTGAGACACAGGGGTGATGGAGACACAGGGACCGAGAGAGACACAGGGACCGAGAGAGACACAGGGACCGAGAGAGAGAGAGACACAGGGACCGAGAGAGAGACACAGGGACCGGGAGAGACACAGGGACCGAGTGAGACACAGGGACCGAGAGAGAGAGACAGGGAAAGAGAGAGAGAGACAGGGACCGAGAGAGAGACACAGGGACCGAATGAGACAGAGGGACCGAGGGAGAGAGACAGGATCTGAGAGAGAGAGACACAGGGACCGAGTGAGACACAGGGACCCAGAGAGAGACACAGGGACCCAGAGAAACATAGGGACCGAGAGAGAGAGACAGGGACCGAGAGAGAGAGACAGGGACCGAGAGAGAGACACAGGGACCGAGTGAGACACAGGGACCGAGGGAGAGAGACAGGATCTGAGAGAGAGAGACACAGGGACCGAGTGAGACACAGGGACCGAGAGAGTGACAGGGACCGAGTGAGACACAGGGACCGAGAGAGTGACACAGGGACCGAGAGAGACACAAGGACCTAGAGAGAGACACAGGGACCGAGAGACTCACAGGGTCCGAGTGAGAGAGAGACAGGGACCGAGTGAGAGACACAGGGACCCAGAGAGAGACACAGTGACCGAGAGAGACACAGGGACCGAGAGAGAGAGACACAGGGACTGAGAGTGAGACACAGGGAACAAGAGAGACACCAGGACTGAGAGAGACACAGGGACTGATCGAGTCACAGGGACCGAGAGAGACACCTGGACCGAGAGAGACAAAGGGACTTAGAGAGTCACAGGGACCGAGAGAGAGACACAGAGACCGAGAGAGACAAAGGGACTGAGAGAGTCACAGGGACCGAGAGAGAGACACAGGGACCGAGAGAGAGAGACACAGGGACTGAGAGTGAGACACAGGGAACAAGAGAGACACCAGGACCGAGAGAGACAAAGGGACCGAGTGAGAGATAGGGACCAAGAGAGAGACACAGGGACCGAGAGAGAGAGACAGGGACCGAGAGAGAAACCGGGACCGAGAGAGACACAGGGACCGAGTGAGAGACAGGGAGCAAGAGAGAGACACAGGGACTGAGAGAGAGAGACAGGGACCGAGAGAGACACCGGGACCGAGAGAGACACAGGGACCGAGTGAGAGACACAGGGACTGATTGAGAGACACAGGGACCGAGAGAGAGACACAGGGACCGAGAGAGAGAGACAGGGACCGGGAGAGACACAGGGACCGAGAAAGACACAGGGAGCAAGAGAGAGACACAGGGACCGAGAGAGACACAGGGACCAAGACAGAGACACAGGGACAGAGAGAGAGTCACAGGGACCGAGAGAGAGACAGGGACCGAGAGAGAGAGACACAGGGACCGAGAGAGAGACACAGGGACCGAGTGAGGCACAGGAACCGAGAGAGAGAGACACAGGGACCGAGAGAGAGACATAGGGACAGAGAGAGACACAGGGACCGAGAGAGAGAGACACAGGGACCGAGAGAGAGACACAGGGACCGAGTGAGAGGCACAGGGACTGAGCGAGTCATACGGACCGAGAGAGACACAGGGACCGAGAGAGAGACACAGGGACCGAGAGAGACACAGGGAGAGAGACAGGATCTGAGAGAGAGAGACACAGGGACCGAGTGAGACACAGGGACCCAGAGAGAGACACAGGGACCGAGAGAAACACAGGGACCGAGAGAGAGAGACAGGGACCGAGAGAGAGAGAGACAGGGACCGAGAGAGAGACACAGGGACCGAGTGAGACACAGGGACCGAGGGAGAGAGACAGGATCTCAGAGAGAGAGACACAGGGACCGAGTGAGACACAGGGACCCAGAGAGAGACACAGGGACCGAGAGAAACACAGGGACCGAGAGAGAGAGACAGGGACCGAGAGAGAGAGACAGGGACCGAGAGAGAGACACAGGGACCGAGTGAGACACAGGGACCGAGGGAGAGAGACAGGATCTGAGAGAGAGAGACACAGGGACCGAGTGAGACACAGGGACCGAGAGAGACACAAGGACCTAGAGAGAGACACAGGGACCGAGAGACTCACAGGGACCGAGAGAGAGACACAGGGAACTACAGACACACTGAAACTGAGAGAGAGAGACAGGGACCGAGTGAGACACAGGGACCAAGAGAGAGACACAGGGACCGAGAGAGACACAGGGACCGACAGAGAGACAGTGACCGAGAGCTACACAGAGACTGAGAGAGAGAGAGACAGAGGGACCGAGATTCGACACAAGGACCGAGAGAGACACAGAGACTGAGAGAGAGAGAGACACAGGGACCAAGATTCGACACAAGGACCGAGAGAGACACAGGGACCGAGTGAGACACAGGGACCGAGTGAGACACAGGGACCGAGAGAGACACAGGGACCGAGAGAGAGAGAGACACAGAGACCGAGAGAGACACAGGGACCGAGAGAGACACAGGGACCGAGTGAGACACAGGGACCGAGAGAGACACAGGGACCGAGAGAGAGAGAGACACAGGGACCGAGAGAGACACAGGGACCGAGAGAGAGACACAGGGACCGGGAGAGACACAGGGACCGAGTGAGACACAGGGACCGAGAGAGAGAGACAGGGAAAGAGAGAGAGAGACAGGGACCGAGAGAGAGACACAGGGACCGAGTGAGACAGAGGGACCGAGGGAGAGAGACAGGATCTGAGAGAGAGAGACACAGGGACCGAGTGAGACACAGGGACCCAGAGAGAGACACAGGGACCCAGAGAAACACAGGGACCAAGAGAGAGAGACAGGGACCGAGAGAGAGACACAGGGACTGAGTGAGACACAGGGACAGAGAGAGAGACACAGAGACCGAGCGAGACACAGGGACCGAGAGAGAGACATATGGACCGAGAGAGACACAGGGGCCGAGGGAGAGAGACACAGGGACCGAGAGAGACACAGGGACCGAGAGAGAGACACAGGGACCGAGAGAGAGACACAGGGACC
Organism: Prionace glauca; assembly: GCA_037974335.1. Lineage (NCBI taxonomy): Eukaryota > Metazoa > Chordata > Chondrichthyes > Carcharhiniformes > Carcharhinidae > Prionace > Prionace glauca. The sequence goes on from JBBMRE010000199.1 coordinate 229,070, forward strand.
AAGTGAGAGACACAGGGACCGAGAGAGACACAGGGATCGAGAGAGAGACACAGGGACCGAGAGAGAGACACAGGGACCGAGAGAGACACAGGGACCAAGAGAGACACAGGGACCGAGAGAGAGACACAGTGACCGAGAGAGAGACACCAGCACAGAGAGAGAGACACAGGGACTGAGAGAGTGACAGGGACCGGGAGAGACACAGGGACCGAGTGAGCCACAGGGACCGAGAGAGAGAGAGACACAGGGACCGAGAGAGAGACACAGGGACCGAGAGAGACACAGGGACCGAGTGAGAGACACAGGGACTGAGCAAGTCACAGAGACCGAGAGAGACACAGGGTCCGAGAGAGAGACATAGGGACCGAGAGAGACACAGGGACCGAGAGAGATAGACACAGGACCGAGAGAGACACAGGGACGGAGAGAGAGATACAGGGACTGAGCGAGTCACAGGGACCGAGAGAGACACAGGGACCGAGAGATAGACACAGGGACCGAGAGAGACACAGGGACCGAGAGAGGCACGGGGACCAAGAGAGAGAGACACAGGGACCGAGAGAGACACAGGGACCGAGAGAGAGACACAGGGACCGAGAGAGACACAGGGACCGAGAGAGAGACACAGGGACCGAGAGAGACACAGGGAGAGAGACAGGATCTGAGGGAGAGAGACACAGGGACCGAGTGAGACACAGGGACCCAGAGAGAGACACAGGGACCCAGAGAAACACAGGGACCGAGAGAGAGATACAGGGACCGAGAGAGAGAGAGACAGGGACCGAGAGAGAGACACAGGGACCGAGTGAGACACAGGGACCGAGGGAGAGAGACAGGATCTCAGAGAGAGAGACACAGGGACCGAGTGAGACACAGGGACCCAGAGAGAGACACAGGGACAAAGAGAAACACAGGGACCGAGAGAGTAACACAGGGACCGAGAGAGACACAAGGACCTAGAGAGAGACACAGGGACCGAGAGACTCACAGGGACCGAGAGAGAGACACAGGGAACGACAGACACACTGAAACTAAGAGAGAGAGAGAGACAGGGACCGACTGAGACACAGGGACCAAGAGAGAGACACAGGGACCAAGAGAGACACAGGGACCGACAGAGAGACAGTGACCGAGAGAGACACAGAGACTGAGAGAGAGAGAGACACAGGGACCGAGATTCGACACAAGGACCGAGAGAGACACAGGGACCGAGTGAGACACAGGGGTGATGGAGACACAGGGACCGAGAGAGACACAGGGACCGAGAGAGACACAGGGACCGAGAGAGAGAGAGACACAGGGACCGAGAGAGACACAGGGACCGAGAGAGAGACACAGGGACCGGGAGAGACACAGGGACCGAGTGAGACACAGGGACCGAGAGAGAGAGACAGGGAAAGAGAGAGAGAGACAGGGACCGAGAGAGAGACACAGGGACCGAGTGAGACAGAGGGACCGAGGGAGAGAGACAGGATCTGAGAGAGAGAGACACAGGGACCGAGTGAGACACAGGGACCCAGAGAGAGACACAGGGACCCAGAGAAACATAGGGACCGAGAGAGAGAGACAGGGACCGAGAGAGAGAGACAGGGACCGAGAGAGAGACACAGGGACCGAGTGAGACGCAGGGACCGAGGGAGAGAGACAGGATCTGAGAGAGAGAGACACAGGGACCGAGTGAGACACAGGGACCGAGAGAGTGACAGGGACCGAGTGAGACACAGGGACCGAGAGAGTGACACAGGGACCGAGAGAGACACAAGGACCTAGAGAGAGACACAGGGACCGAGAGACTCACAGGGTCCGAGTGAGAGAGAGACAGGGACCGAGTGAGAGACACAGGGACCCAGAGAGAGACACAGTGACCGAGAGAGACACAGGGACCGAGAGAGAGAGACACAGGGACTGAGAGTGAGACACAGGGAACAAGAGAGACACCAGGACTGAGAGAGACACAGGGACTGATCGAGTCACAGGGACCGAGAGAGACACCTGGACCGAGAGAGACAAAGGGACTGAGAGAGTCACAGGGACCGAGAGAGAGACACAGAGACCGAGAGAGACAAAGGGACTGAGAGAGTCACAGGGACCGAGAGAGAGACACAGGGACCGAGAGAGAGAGACACAGGGACTGAGAGTGAGACACAGGGAACAAGAGAGACACCAGAACCGAGAGAGACAAAGGGACCGAGTGAGAGATAGGGACCAAGAGAGAGACACAGGGACCGAGAGAGAGAGACAGGGACCGAGAGAGAAACCGGGACCGAGAGAGACACAGGGACCGAGTGAGAGACAGGGAGCAAGAGAGAGACACAGGGACTGAGAGAGAGAGACAGGGACCGAGAGAGACACCGGGACCGAGAGAGACACAGGGACCGAGTGAGAGACACAGGGACCGATTGAGAGACACAGGGACCGAGAGAGAGACACAGGGACCGAGAGAGAGAGACAGGGACCGGGAGAGACACAGGGACCGAGAAAGACACAGGGAGCAAGAGAGAGACACAGGGACCGAGAGAGACACAGGGACCAAGACAGAGACACAGGGACAGAGAGAGAGTCACAGGGACCGAGAGAGAGACAGGGACCGAGAGAGAGAGACGCAGGGACCGAGAGAGAGACACAGGGACCGAGTGAGGCACAGGAACCGAGAGAGAGAGACACAGGGACCGAGAGAGAGACATAGGGACAGAGAGAGACACAGGGACCGAGAGAGAGAGACACAGGGACCGAGAGAGAGACACAGGGACCGAGTGAGAGGCACAGGGACTGAGCGAGTCATACGGACCGAGAGAGACACAGGGACCGAGAGAGAGACATAGGGACCGAGAGAGACACAGGGACCGAGAGAGATAGACACAGGACCGAGAGAGACACAGGGACGGAGAGAGAGATACAGGGACTGAGCGAGTCACAGGGACCGAGAGAGACACAGGGACCGAGAGATAGACACAGGGACCGAGAGAGACACAGGGACCGAAAGAGGCACGGGGACCAAGAGAGAGAGACACAGGGACCGAGAGAGACACAGGGACCGAGAGAGAGACACAGGGACCGAGAGAGACACAGGGACCGAGAGAGAGACACAGGGACCGAGAGAGACACAGGGAGAGAGACAGGATCTGAGGGAGAGAGACACAGGGACCGAGTGAGACACAGGGACCCAGAGAGAGACACAGGGACCGAGAGAAACACAGGGACCGAGAGAGAGACACAGGGACCGAGAGAGAGACAGGGACTGAGAGAGAGAGAGACAGGGACCGAGAGAGAGACACAGGGACCGAGTGAGACACAGGGACCGAGGGAGAGAGACAGGATCTCAGAGAGAGAGACACAGGGACCGAGTGAGACACAGGGACCCAGAGAGAGACACAGGGACAAAGAGAAACACAGGGACCGAGAGAGTAACACAGGGACCGAGAGAGACACAAGGACCTAGAGAGAGACACAGGGACCGAGAGACTCACAGGGACCGAGAGAGAGACACAGGGAACGACAGACACACTGAAACTAAGAGAGAGAGAGAGACAGGGACCGAGTGAGACACAGGGACCAAGAGAGAGACACAGGGACCAAGAGAGACACAGGGACCGACAGAGAGACAGTGACCGAGAGAGACACAGGGACCGAGATTCGACACAAGGACCGAGAGAGACACAGGGACCGAGTGAGACACAGGGGTGATGGAGACACAGGGACCGAGAGAGACACAGGGACCGAGAGAGACACAGGGACCGAGAGAGAGAGAGACACAGGGACCGAGAGAGAGACACAGGGACCGGGAGAGACACAGGGACCGAGTGAGACACAGGGACCGAGAGAGAGAGACACAGGGACCGAGAGAGAGACACAGGGACCGAGTGAGACACAGGGACCGAGGGAGAGAGACAGGATCTGAGAGAGAGAGACACAGGGACCGAGTGAGACACAGGGACCGAGAGAGTGACAGGGACCGAGTGAGACACAGGGACCGAGAGAGTGACACAGGGACCGAGAGAGACACAAGGACCTAGAGAGAGACACAGGGACCGAGAGACTCACAGGGTCCGAGTGAGAGAGAGACAGGGACCGAGTGAGAGACACAGGGACCCAGAGAGAGACACAGTGACCGAGAGAGACACAGGGACCGAGAGAGAGAGACACAGGGACTGAGAGTGAGACACAGGGAACAAGAGAGACACCAGGACTGAGAGAGACACAGGGACTGATCGAGTCACAGGGACCGAGAGAGACACCTGGACCGAGAGAGACAAAGGGACTTAGAGAGTCACAGGGACCGAGAGAGAGACACAGAGACCGAGAGAGACAAAGGGACTGAGAGAGTCACAGGGACCGAGAGAGAGACACAGGGACCGAGAGAGAGAGACACAGGGACTGAGAGTGAGACACAGGGAACAAGAGAGACACCAGGACCGAGAGAGACAAAGGGACCGAGTGAGAGATAGGGACCAAGAGAGAGACACAGGGACCGAGAGAGAGAGACAGGGACCGAGAGAGAAACCGGGACCGAGAGAGACACAGGGACCGAGTGAGAGACAGGGAGCAAGAGAGAGACACAGGGACCGAGTGAGAGACACAGGGACTGATTGAGAGACACAGGGACCGAGAGAGAGACACAGGGACCGAGAGAGAGAGACAGGGACCGGGAGAGACACAGGGACCGAGAAAGACACAGGGAGCAAGAGAGAGACACAGGGACCGAGAGAGACACAGGGACCAAGACAGAGACACAGGGACAGAGAGAGAGTCACAGGGACCGAGAGAGAGACAGGGACCGAGAGAGAGAGACACAGGGACCGAGAGAGAGACACAGGGACCGAGTGAGGCACAGGAACCGAGAGAGAGAGACACAGGGACCGAGAGAGAGACATAGGGACAGAGAGAGACACAGGGACCGAGAGAGAGAGACACAGGGACCGAGAGAGAGACACAGGGACCGAGTGAGAGGCACAGGGACTGAGCGAGTCATACGGACCGAGAGAGACACAGGGACCGAGAGAGAGACACAGGGACCGAGAGAGACACAGGGAGAGAGACAGGATCTGAGAGAGAGAGACACAGGGACCGAGTGAGACACAGGGACCCAGAGAGAGACACAGGGACCGAGAGAAACACAGGGACCGAGAGAGAGAGACAGGGACCGAGAGAGAGAGAGACAGGGACCGAGAGAGAGACACAGGGACCGAGTGAGACACAGGGACCGAGGGAGAGAGACAGGATCTCAGAGAGAGAGACACAGGGACCGAGTGAGACACAGGGACCCAGAGAGAGACACAGGGACCGAGAGAAACACAGGGACCGAGAGAGAGAGACAGGGACCGAGAGAGAGAGACAGGGACCGAGAGAGAGACACAGGGACCGAGTGAGACACAGGGACCGAGAGAGTGACAGGGACCGAGTGAGACACAGGGACCGAGATTGACACAAGGACCTAGAGAGAGACACAGGGACCGAGAGACTCACAGGGACCGAGAGAGAGACACAGGGAACTACAGACACACTGAAACTGAGAGAGAGAGACAGGGACCGAGTGAGACACAGGGACCAAGAGAGAGACACAGGGACCGAGAGAGACACAGGGACCGACAGAGAGACAGTGACCGAGAGAGACACAGAGACTGAGAGAGAGAGAGACAGAGGGACCGAGATTCGACACAAGGACCGAGAGAGACACAGAGACTGAGAGAGAGAGAGACACAGGGACCGAGATTCGACACAAGGACCGAGAGAGACACAGGGACCGAGTGAGACACAGGGACCGAGTGAGACACAGGGACCGAGAGAGACACAGGGACCGAGAGAGAGAGAGACACAGGGACCGAGAGAGACATAGGGACCGAGAGAGACACAGGGACCGAGTGAGACACAGGGACCGAGAGAGACACAGGGACCGAGAGAGAGAGAGACACAGGGACCGAGAGAGACACAGGGACCGAGAGAGAGACACAGGGACCGGGAGAGACACAGGGACCGAGTGAGACACAGGGACCGAGAGAGAGAGACAGGGAAAGAGAGAGAGAGACAGGGACCGAGAGAGAGACACAGGGACCGATTGAGACAGAGGGACCGAGGGAGAGAGACAGGATCTGAGAGAGAGAGACACAGGGACCGAGTGAGACACAGGGACCCAGAGAGAGACACAGGGACCCAGAGAAACACAGGGACCGAGAGAGAGAGACAGGGACCGAGAGAGAGAGACAGGGACCGAGAGAGAGACACAGGGACTGAGTGAGACACAGGGACCGAGGGAGAGAGACAGGATCTGAGAGAGAGAGACACAGGGACCGAGTGAGACACAGGGACCGAGAGAGTGACACAGGGACCGAGAGAGACACAGGGACCGAGAGACTCACAGGGACCGAGAGAGAGAGAGACAGTGACCGAGTGAGAGACACAGGGACCCAGAGAGAGACACAGTGACCGAGCGAGACACAGGGACCGAGAGAGACACAGGGACCGAGGGAGACACAGGGACCGAGAGAGAGACACAGGGACCAAGAGAGAAACAGGGAGCAAGAGAGAGACACAGTGACCGAGAGAGAGAGACACCGGGACAGAGAGAGAGATAGGGACCAAGAGAGAGACACAGGGACCGAGAGAGAGACAGGGAGCAAGAGAGAGACACAGGGACTGAGAGAGAGAGACAGGGACCAGGAGAGACACAGGGACCGAGAAAGACACAGGGAGCAAGAGAGAGACACAGGGACTGAGAGAGAGAGACAGGGACCGAGACAGAGACAGGTACCGAGTGAGAGACACAGGGACCGATTGAGAGACACAGGGACCGAGAGAGAGACACAGGGACCGAGAGAGAGACACCGGGACCGAGAGAGACACAGGAACCGAGACAGAGACAGGTACCGAGTGAGAGACACAGGGACCGATTGAGAGACACAGGGACCGAGAGAGAGACACAGGGACCGAGAGAGACACAGGGACCGAGAGACTCACAGGGACCGAGAGAGAGAGAGACAGTGACCGAGTGAGAGACACAGGGACCGAGAGAGACACAGGGACCGAGAGAGAGAGACACAGGGACCGAGAGAGACACAGGGACCGAGAGAGACACAGGGACCGAGAGAGAGAGACACAGGGACCGAGAGAGACACAGGGACCGAGAGAGACACAGGGACCGAGAGAGAGAGACACAGGGACCGAGTGAGACAAAGGGACCGAGTGAGCCACAGTGACCGAGAGAGACACAGGGACCGAGAGAGACACAAGGACCGAGTGAGACAAAGGGACCGAGTGAGCCACACGGACCGAGGGAGACACAGGGACCGAGAGAGAGAGACACCGCGACAGAGAGAGAGATAGGGACCAAGAGAGAGACACAGGGACCGAGAGAGAGACAGGGAGCAAGAGAGAGACACAGGGACTGAGAGAGAGAGACAGGGACCGGGAGAGACACAGGGACCGAGAAAGACACAGGGAGCAAGAGAGAGACACAGGGACTGAGAGAGAGAGACAGGGACCGAGAGAGACACCGGGACCGAGAGAGACACAGGAACCGAGACAGAGACAGGTACCGAGTGAGAGACACAGGGACCGATTGAGAGACACAGGGACCGAGAGAGAGACACAGGGACCGAGAGAGACACAGGGACCGAGAGAGAGACACAGGGACCGAGAGAAACACAGTGACCGAGAGAGAGAGACAGGGTCCGAGAGAAACACAGTGACCGAGAGAGAGAGACAGGGACCGAGAGCGAAAGACAGGGACCGAGAAAGAGACACAGAGAACGAGAGAGACACAGGGACCGAAGGAGAGAGACAGGATCTGAGAGAGAGAGACACAGGGACCGAGAGAGACAGAGGGACCGAGTGAGACACAGGGACAGAGTGAGACACAGGGACCGAGAGAGACACAAGGACCTAAAGAGAGACACAGGGACCGAGAGAGTCACAGGGACCGAGAGAGAGACACAGAGACCGAGAGCGAGACAGGGACCGAGAGAGAGACACAGGGACCGAGAGAGACACAGGGACCGAGAGAGAGACCCAGGGACTGAGAGAGACCCAGGGACTGAGAGAGACACAGGGACCGAGAGAGAGAGACACAGGGTCCGAGAGAGAGACACAGGGGCAGAGAGAGAGACACAATCGTCCGAGAGAGAAAGATAGGGACCGAGGGAGAGACAGAGGGACCGAGAGAGACACAGGGACCGAGTGAGACACAGAGTCCGAGAGAGACACAGGGACCGAGAGAGAGTCAGTGACCGAGAGAGACACAGGGACCGAGAGAGACACAGGGGTGACAGGGAGAAACAGGGTCCGAGAGAGACACAGGGACCGAGTGAGGCACAGCGACCGAGAGAGAGAGACACAGGGACCAAGAGAGAGACACAGGGACCGAGAGAGACACAGGGACCGAGTGAGAGACACAGGGACTGAGCAAGTCACAGAGTCCGAGAGAGACACTGGGACCGAGAGAGAGACATAGGGACAGAGAGAGAAACAGGGACCGAGAGAGAGAGACACAGGGACCGAGAGAGACACAGGGACCGAGCGAGAGAGAGACACAGGGACCGAGAGAGACACAGGGACCGAGAGAGAGACACAGGGACCGGGAGAGACACAGGGACCGAGTGAGACACAGGGACCGAGAGAGAGAGACAGGGAAAGAGAGAGAGAGATTGGGACCGAGAGAGAGACACAGGGACCGAGTGAGACAGAGGGACCGAGGGAGAGAGACAGGATCTGAGAGAGAGAGACACAGGGACCGAGTGAGACACAGGGACCCAGAGAGAGACACAGGGACCCAGAGAAACATAGGGACCGAGAGAGAGAGACAGGGACCGAGAGAGAGAGACAGGGACCGAGAGAGAGACACAGGGACCGAGTGAGACACAGGGACCGAGGGAGAGAGACAGGATCTGAGAGAGAGAGACACAGGGACCGAGTGAGACACAGGGACCGAGAGAGTGACAGGGACCGAGTGAGACACAGGGACCGAGAGAGTGACACAGGGACCGAGAGAGACACAAGGACCTAGAGAGAGACACAGGGACCGAGAGACTCACAGGGTCCGAGTGAGAGAGAGACAGGGACCGAGTGAGAGACACAGGGACCCAGAGAGAGACACAGTGACCGAGAGAGACACAGGGACCGAGAGAGAGAGACACAGGGACTGAGAGTGAGACACAGGGAACAAGAGAGACACCAGGACTGAGAGAGACACAGGGACTGATCGAGTCACAGGGACCGAGAGAGACACCTGGACCGAGAGAGAGACACAGGGACCGAGAGAGAGACACAGAGACCGAGAGAGACAAAGGGACTGAGAGAGTCACAGGGACCGAGAGAGAGACACAGGGACCGAGAGAGAGAGACACAGGGACTGAGAGTGAGACACAGGGAACAAGAGAGACACCAGGACCGAGAGAGACAAAGGGACCGAGTGAGAGATAGGGACCAAGAGAGAGACACAGGGACCGAGAGAGAGAGACAGGGACCGAGAGAGAAACCGGGACCGAGAGAGACACAGGGACCGAGTGAGAGACAGGGAGCAAGAGAGAGACACAGGGACTGAGAGAGAGAGACTGGGACCGAGAGAGACACCGGGACCGAGAGAGACACAGGGACCGAGTGAGAGACACAGGGACCGATTGAGAGACACAGGGACCGATAGAGAGACACAGGGACCGAGAGAGAGAGACAGGGACCGGGAGAGACACAGGGACCGAGAAAGACACAGGGAGCAAGAGAGAGACACAGGGACCGAGAGAGACACAGGGACCAAGACAGAGACACAGGGACAGAGAGAGAGTCACAGGGACCGAGAGAGAGACAGGGACCGAGAGAGAGAGACACAGGGACCGAGAGAGAGACACAGGGACCGAGTGAGGCACAGGAACCGAGAGAGAGAGACACAGGGACCGAGAGAGAGAGACACAGGGACCGAGAGAGAGACACAGGGACCGAGTGAGAGGCACAGGGACTGAGCGAGTCATACGGACCGAGAGAGACACAGGGACCGAGAGAGAGACACAGGGACCGAGAGGGTGCCAGGCAAAAGGCGGGGAATTATAGGCCGGTTAGTTTAACGTCTGTGGTAGGTAAAATGTTAGAAACTGTCATTAAGGAGGAAATAGCGAGGCATCTTGAGGGGAATTGCTTGATAGGGCGGACGCAACACGGTTTCATTAAAGGGAAGTCGTGTCTGACAAATTTACTGGAGTTCTATGAGGATGTGTCTAGGGCAGTGGATGGAGGAGAGCCGGTGGATGTGGTCTTTCTGGATTTTCAGAAGGCGTTTGACAAGGTACCTCACAAGAGGTTATTGCAGAAGGTCAGGGGACATGGAGTTGGGGGTAGGGTGTTAGCGTGGATAGAGGATTGGTTGTCAAATAGGAGGCAGAGAGTGGGGGTCAATGGATGCTATTCGGATTGGCGGTTGGTGACTAGTGGGGTGCCCCAGGGGTCGGTGCTGGGGCCTCAGCTATTTACCATTTATATCGATGATCTGGAGGAGGGAACCGAGTGCAGGGTGTCGAAATTTGCTGATGACACCAAGATTGGGGGAAAGGCAAATTGTGCGGAGGGTGTGGAGAGTCTGCAGAAGGATCTAGATAGGCTGGGCGAATGGGCCAGGAAATGGCAAATGGAATTTAATGTTGGCAAGTGTGAGGTGGTCCACTTTGGTAGGAGGAATGGTAGGAAGGACTATTACTTACGGGGCGAAAAACTGCAGCAGGCGACGGTGCAGAGGGACCTCGGGGTCCTTGTGCATGAGTCGCAAAAACCCAGCTTGCAGGTGCAGCAGGTGGTCAGGAAGGCGAATGGGATGCTGGCCTTCATAGCGAAGGGGATTGAATATAAAAGTAGGGAGGTCTTGCTGCAGCTGTATAGGGTATTGGTGAGGCCGCAGCTGGAGTACTGTGTGCAGTTTTGGGCGCCGCACCTGCGCAAGGATGTTTTGGCCATGGAGGGAGTGCAGAGGAGGTTTACTAGGCTGATACCGGAGTTGAGGGGATTGAGCTATGAGGAGAGGCTGAATAAACTAGGCTTGTACTCGTTAGAGTTTAGAAGAATGAGGGGAGATCTCATTGAGACGTATAAGATGATGAATGGGATGGATAGGATAGAGGTGGAGAGACTGTTCCCGCTCAAAAAAGACAGTAGGACTAGGGGGCACAGCCTCAAGATAAAGGGGGGGCGGTTTAGAACAGAGTTGAGGAGGAACTTCTTCACTCAAAGGGTGGTGAATCTCTGGAATTCTCTGCCCGTTGAAGTGGTGGAGGCTGCCTCGCTAAATATTTTTAAGAAACGGGTTGATGGGTTTTTGATAAGAGAAGGGATTAAGGGTTATGGGGAGAGGGCGGGAAGGTGGAGCTGAGTCACGACAGATCAGCCATGATCTTATTGAATGGCGGGGCAGGCTCGAAGGGCCAGATGGCCTACTCCTGCTCCTATTTCTTATGTTCTTATGTTCTTATGTTCTTATGTCTCTGTCTCAGTCCCTGTGTCTCTCTCTCAGTCCCTGTGACTCTCTCGGTCCATGTGTCTCTCTCTCGGTCCCTGTCTCTCGCTCAGTCCCTGTGTCTCTCACTCGGTCCCTGTGTCTCTCACTCGCTCCCTGTGTCTCTCTCGGTCCCTGTGTCTCTCTCGGTCCCTGTGTCTCTCTCTCAGTCCCTGTGTCTCCCTGTCACCCCTGTGTCTCTCTCTCGGTCCCTGTGTCTCTCAGTCCCCGTATCTCTCTCGGTCCCTGTGTTTCTCTCTCGGTCCCTGTGTGTCTCTCAGTCTCTGTATCTCCCACTCGGTACCTGTGTCTCTCACTCGGTCCCTGTGTCTCTCTACGTCCCTGTCTCTCTCTCGGTCCCTGTGTCTCTCTCTCAGTCCCTGTGTCTCTCTCGGTTGCTGTGACTGGCTAAATCCATGTGTCTCTCTCTCGGTCCCTGTGTTTCTCTCGGTCCCTGTCTCTCTCTCTCAGTCCCTGTGTCTCTCTCTCGGTCCCTGTTGTCTCTCTTGGTCCCTGTGTCATCCTAAAGGGACAGAGGGACAGTTTATCCCGGACAATCCCCCTAAAGGACACATCATGGGACAGAGGGACAGTTTATCCTGGACAATCCCCCTAAAGGACACACCATGGGACAGAGGGACAGTTTATCCCGGACAATCCCCCTAAAGGACACACCATGGGACAGAGGGACAGTTTATCCTGGACAATCCCCCTAAAGGACACATCATGAGACAGAGGGACAGTTTATCGTGGACAATCCTCCTAAAGGACACACCATGGGACAGAGGGACAGTTTATCCTGGACAATCCCCCTAAAAGGCACACCATGGGACAGAGGGACTGTTTATCCCGGACAATCCCCCTAAAGGACACACCATGGGACAGAGGGACAGTTTAACCTGAACAATCCCCCTAAAGGACATATCATGGGACAGAGGGACAGTTTAACCTGAACAATCCCCCTAAAGGACACATCATGGGACAGAGGGACAGTTTATCCTGGACAATCCCCCTAAAGGACATATCATGGGACAGAGGGACAGTTTAACCTGAACAATCCCCCTAAAGGACACACCATGAGACAGAGGGACAGTTTATCCTGGACAATACCCATAAAGGACACATCATGGGTCAGAGGGACAGTTTATCCTGGACAATCCTCCTAAAGGACACACCATGGGACAGAGGGACAGTTTATCCCGGACAATTACCCTAAAGTACACACCATGGGACAGAGGGACAGTTTATCCCGGACAATCCCCCGAAAGGACACATCATGGGACAGAGGGACAGTTTATCCCGGACAATCCCCCTAAAGTACACATCATGGGACAGAGGGACAGTTTATCCTGGACAATCCCCCTAAAGGACACACCATGGGACAGAGGGACAGTTTATCCTGGACAATCCCCCTAAGGGACACATCATGGGACAGAGGGACAGTTTATCCTGGACAATCCCCCTAAAGGACACACCATGGGACAGAGGGACAGTTTATCCTGGTCAATTCCCCTAAAGGACACATCATGGGACAGAGGGACAGTTTATCGTGGACAATCCCCCTAAAGGACACACCATGGGACAGAGGGACAGTTTATCCTGGACAATCCCCCTAAATGACAAACCATGGGACAGAGGGACAGTTTATCCTGGACAATCCCCCTAAAGGACACACCATGGGACAGAGGGACAGTTTATCCTGGACAATCCCCCTAAATGACAAACCATGGGACAGAGGGACAGTTTATCCTGGACAATCCCCCTAAAGGACACACCATGGGACAGAGGGACAGTTTATCCCGGACAATCCCCCTAAAGGACACACCATGGGACAGAGGGACAGTTTATCCTAGACAATCCCCCTAAAGGACACACCATGGGACAGAGGGATAGATTATCACGGACAATCCCCCTAAAGGACACATCATGGAACAGAGGGACAGTTTATCCTGGACAATCCCCCTAAAGGACACATCATGGGACAGAGGGACAGTTTATCCTGGACAATCCCCCTAAAGGACACACCATGGGACAGAGGGACAGTTTATCCTAGACAATCCCCCTAAAGGACACACCATGGGACAGAGGGACAGTTTATCCCGGACAATCACCCTAAAGGATACACCATGGGACAGAGGGACAGTTTATCCCGGACAATCCCCCTAAAGGACACACCATGGGACAGAGGGACAGTTTATCCTGGACAATCCCCCTAAAGGACACACCATGGGACAGAGGGACAGTTTATCCTAGACAATCCCCCTAAAGGACACACCATGGGACAGAGGGATAGATTATCACGGACAATCCCCCTAAAGGACACATCATGGGACAGAGGGACAGTTTATCCTGGACAATCCCCCTAAAGGAAACATCATGGGTCAGAGGGACAGTTTATCCCGGACAATCCCCCTAAAGGAAACATCATGGGACAGAGGGACAGTTTATCCCGGACAATCCCCCTAAAGGACACTCCATGGGACAGAGGGACAGTTTATCCTGGACAATCCCCCTAAAGGACACTCCATGGGACAGAGGGACAGTTTATCCTGGACAATACCCCTAAAGGACACAACATGGGACAGAGGGACAGTTTATCCTAGACAATCCCCCTAAAGGACACACCATGGGACAGAGGGACAGTTTATCCTGGACAATCCCACTAAAGGGCACAGAATGGGACAGAGGGACAGTTTATCCCGGACAATCCTCCTAAAGGACACACCATGGGAAAGAGAGACAGTTTATCCTGGACAATCCCCCTAAAGGATACACCATGGGACAGAGGAACAGTTTATCCCGGACAATCCCCCTAAAGGACAAACCATGGGACAGAGGGACAGTTTATCCCGGACAATCCTCCTAAAGGACACACCATGGGAAAGAGAGACAGTTTATCCTGGACAATCCCCCTAAAGGATACACCATGGGACAGAGGGACAGTTTATCCCGGACAATCCCCCTAAAGGACAAACCATGGGACAGAGGGACAGTTTATCCTGGACAATCCCCCTAAAGGACACATCATGGGACAGAGGGACAGTTTATCCCGGACAATCCCCCTAAAGGACACCCCATGGGACAGAGGGATAGATTATCACGGACAATCCCCCTAAAGGACACATTATGGGACAGAGGGACAGTTTATCCTGGACAATCCCCCTAAAGGACACATCATGGGTCAGAGGGACAGTTTATCCCGGACAATTACCCTAAAAGACACACCATGGGACAGAGGGACAGTTTATCCTGGACAATCCCCCGAAAGGACACACCATGGGACAGAGGGACAGTTTATCCTGGACAATCCCCCTAAAGTACATACCATGGGACAGAGGGACAGTTTATCCTGGACAATCCCCCTAAAGGACACACCATGGGACAGAGGGACAGTTTATCCTGGACAATCTCCCTAAAGGACACATCATGGGACAGAGGGACAGTTTATCCGGGACAATCCTCCTAAAGGATACACCATGGGACAGAGGGACAGTTTATCCCGGACAATCCTCCTAAAGGATACACCATGGGACAGAGGGACAGTTTATCCCGGACAATCCCCCTAAAGGATACACCATGGGACAGAGGGACAGTTTATCCCGGACAATCCCCCTAAAGGATACACCATGGGACAGAGGGACAGTTTATTCCGGACAAACCCCCAAAAGGACACATCATGGGACAGAGGGACAGTTTATCCTGGACAATCCCCCTAAAGGACACACCATGGGACAGAGGGACAGTTTATCCCGGACAATGCACCTAAAGGACACATCACGGGAGAGAGGGACAGTTTATCCTGGACAATCCCCCTAAAGGACACACCATGGGTCCGAGGGACAGTTTATCATGGACATTCCCCCTAAAGGATACACCATGGGACAGACGGACAGTTTATCCTGGACAATCCCCCTAAAGGACACACCATGGGACAGAGGGACAGTTTAACCTGGACAATCCCCCTAAAGGACACATCATGGGACAGAGGGACAGTTTATCCTGGACAATCCCCCTAAAGGACACATCATGGGACAGAGGGAGAATTTATCCTGGACAATCCCCCTAAAGGACACATCATGGGACAGAGGGACAATTTAACCAGGTCAATCTCCCTAAAGGACACACCATGGGACAGAGGGACAGTTTATTCCGTTCAATCCCCCTAAAGGACACACCATGGGACAGAGGGAAAGTTTATCCCGGACAATCCCCCTAAAGGACACACCATGGGACAGAGGGAAAGTTTATCCCGGACAATCCCCCTAAAGGACACACCATGGGACAGAGGGACAGTTTATCCTGGACATTCCCCCTAAAGGACACATCATGGGACAGAGGGACAGTTTATCCTGGACAATCCTCCTAAAGGACACACCATGGGACAGAGGGACAGTTTATCCTGGACAATCAGCCTAAAGGACACACCATGGGACAGAGGGACAGTTTATCCCGGTCATTCCCCCTAAAGGACACACCATGGGACAGAGGGACAGTTTATCCTCGACAATCCCCCTAAAGGACACACCATGGGACAGAGGGACAGTTTATCCTGAACAATCCCCCTAAAGGACATACCATGGGACAGAGGGACAGTTTATCCGGGACAATACCCCTAAAGGACACAAAATGGGACAGAGGGACAGTTTATCCTGGACAATCTCCCTAAAGGACACATCATGGGTCAGAGGGACAGTTTATCCCGGACAATCCTCCTAAAGGACACACCATGGGACAGAGGGACAGTTTATCCTGGACAATCCCCCTAAAGGATACACCATGGGACAGAGGGACAGTTTATTCCGGACAATCCCCCAAAAGGACACATCATGGGACAGAGGGACAGTTTATCCTGGACAATCCCCCTAAAGGACACACCATGGGACAGAGGGACAGTTTATCCTGGACAATCCCCCTAAAGGACACACCATGGGACAGAGGGACAGTTTATCCTGGACAATCCCCCTAAAGGACACACCATGGGTCCGAGGGACAGTTTATCATGGACATTCCCCCTAAAGGATACACCATGGGACAGAGGGTCAGTTTATCCCGGACAATCCCCCTAAAGGACACATCATGGGATAGAGGCACAGTTTATCCTGGACAATCCCCCTAAAGGATACATCATGGGACAGAGGGACAGTTTATCCTGGACAATCCCCCTAAAGGACACACCATGGGACAGAGGGACAGTTTATCCCGGACAATCCCCCTAAAGGACACATCATGGGACAGAGGGACAGTTTAACCTGGACAATCCCCCTAAAGGACACATCATGGGACAGAGGGAGAATTTATCCTGGACAATCCCCCTAAAGGACACACCATGGGACAGAGGGACAATTTAACCAGGTCAATCTCCCTAAACGACACACCATGGGACAGAGGGAAAGTTTATCCCGGACAATCCCCCTAAAGGACACACCATGGGACAGAGGGAAAGTTTATCCCAGACAATCCCCCTAAAGGACACACCATGGGGTCGAGGGACTGTTTATCCTGGACAATCCCCCTAAAGGACACACCATGGGACAGAGGGACAGTTTATCCTGGACAATCCCCCTAAAGGACACACCATGGGACAGAGGGACAGTTTATCCTGGACAATCCCCCTAAAGGACACATCATGGGACAGAGGGACTGTTTATACCGGACAATCCCCCTAAAGGACACACCATGGGACACAGGGACAGTTTATCCCGGACAATCCCCCTAAAGGACACACCAGGGGACAGAGGGACAGTTTATCCCGGACAATCCCCCTAAAGGACACACCATGGGACACAGGGACAGTTTATCCTGGACAATCCCCCTAAAGGACAATCCATTGGACAGAGGGACAGGTTATCCGGGTTATTCCCCCTAAAGGACACATCATGGGACAGAGGGATAGTTTATCCCGGACAATCCCCCTAAAGGACACATCATGGGACAGAGGGACAGTTTATCCTGGACAATCCCCCTAAAGGACACACCATGGGACAGAGGGACAGTTTATCCTGGACAATCCCCCTAAAGGACACACCATGGGACAGAGGGACAGTTTATCGTGGACAATCCCCCTAAAGGACACTCCATGGGACAGAGGGACAGTTTATCCTGGACAATCCCCCTAAAGGACACACCATGGGACAGAGGGACAGTTTATCCCGGACAATCCCCCTAAAGGACACACCATGGGACAGAGAGATCGTTTATCCTGGACAATCCCCCTAAAGGACACATCATGGGACAGAGGGACAGTTTATTCCGGACAATCCCCCTAAAGGACACACCATGGGACAGAGGGACAGTTTATCCCGGACAATCCCCCTAAAGGACATATCATGGGACAGAGAGACAGTTTATCCCGGACAATCCCCCTAAAGGACATATCATGGGACAGAGGGACAGTTTATTCTGGACATTCCCCCTAAAGGACACACCATGGGACAGAGGGACAGTTTATCCTGGACAATCCCCCTAAAGGACACATCATGGGACAGAGGGACAGTTTATCCTGGACAATCCCCCTAAAGGACACATCATGGGACAGAGGAACAGTTTATCCGGGACAATACCCCTAAAGGACACATCATTGGAAAGACGGACAGTTTATCCTGGATAATCCCCCTAAAGGACACATCATTGGAAAGACGGACAGTTTATCCTGGACAATCCTCCTAAAGGACACACCATGGGACAGAGGGACAATTTATCCTGGACAATCCCCCTAAAGGACACAACCTGCGACAGAGGGACAGTTTATCACGGACAATCCCCCCCAAGGACACACCATGGGACAGAGGGAGAGTTTATCCTGCACAATTCCCATAAAGTACATACCATGGGTCAGAGGGACAATTTAACCAGGTCAATCTCCCTAAACGACACACCATGGGACAGAGGGACAGATTATCCTGGACAATCCCCCTAAAGGACACACCATGGGACAGAGGGACAGTTTATCCTGGACAATCCCCCTAAAGGACACATCATGGGACAGAGGGACAGTTTATCCTGGACAATCCCCCTAAAGGACACATCATGGGACAGAGGGACAGTTTATCCTGGACAATCCCCCTAAAGGACACATCATGGGACAGAGGGACAGTTTATCCTGGACAATCCCCCTAAAGGACACATCATGGGACAGAGGGACAGTTTATCCTGGACAATCCCCCTAAAGGACACATCATGGGACAGAGGGACAGTTTATCCTGGACAATCCCCCTAAAGGACACATCATGGGACAGAGGGACAGTTTATCCTGGACAATCCCCCTAAAGGACACATCATGGGACAGAGGGACAGTTTATCCCGGACTATCCCCCTAAAGGACACGTCATGGGACATATGGACAGTTTAACCCGGACAATCCCCCACAAGGATATATCATGGGACAGAGGGACAGTTTATCCCGGACAATCCCCCTAAAGGGCACACCATGGGACAGACGGACAGTTTATCCTGGACAATCCCCCTAAATTACACATCATGGGACAGAGGGACAGTTTATCCTGGACAATCCCCCCAAAAGGACACAACATGGGACAGAGGGACAGTTTATCCTGGACAATCCCCCTAATGGACACACCATGGGACAGAGGGACATTTTATTCTGGGCAATCCCCCTAAAATACACAGCATGGGACAGAGGGACAGTTTATCCCGGACAATCCCCCTAAAGGACACCCCATGGGACAGAGGGACAGTTTATCCCGGACAATCCCCCTAATGGACACACCATGGACAGAGGGACAGTTTATCCTGGACAATCCCCCTAAAGGACATAACATGGGACAGAGGGACAGTTTATACCGGACAATCCCCCTAAAGGACACATCATGGGACAGAGGGACAGTTTATCCCGGACAATCCCCCTAAAGGACAAACCATGGGACAGAGGGACAGTTTATGCCGGACAATCCCCCTAAAGGACACACCATGGGAGAGAGGGACAGTTTATCCCGGACAATCCCCCTAAAGGACACACCATGGGACAGAGGGAAAGTTTATCCTGGACAATCCCCCTCAAGGACACACCATGGGACAGAGGGACAGTTTATCCTGGACAATCCCCCTAAAGGACACATCATGGGACAGAGGGACAGTTTATCCTGGACAATCCCCCTAATGGACACATCATGGGACAGAGGGACAATTTATCCCGGACAATCCCCCTAAAGGACACACCATGGGACAGAGGGACAGTTTATCCTGGACAATCCCCCTCAAGGACACACCATGGGACAGAGGGACAGTTTATCCTGGACAATCCCCCTAAAGGACACATCATGGGACAGAGGGACAGTTTAACCCGGACAATCCCCCTAAAGGACACATCATGGGACAGAGGGACAGTTTATCCCGGACTATCGCCCTAAAGGACACACCATGGGACAGAGGGACAGTTTATCCTGGACAATCCCCCTAAATTACACATCATGGGACAGAGGGACAGTTTATCCTGGACAATCCCCCTAAAGGACTCACCATGGGACAGAGGGACAGTTTATCCTAGACAATCCCCCTAAATTACACATCATGGGACAGAGGGACAGTTTATCCTGGACAATCCCCCTAAAGGACACACCATGGGACAGAGGGACAGTTTATCCTGGACAATCCCCCTAAAGGACACACCATGGGACAGAGGGACAGTTTATCCTGGACAATCCCACTAAAGGACACACCATGGGACAGAGGGACAGTTTATCCTGGACAATACCCCGGAAGGACATTTCATGGGACCGAGGGTCAGTTTATCCCGGACAATCCCCCTAAAGGACAACCATGGAACAGAAGGACAGTTTATCATGGACTATCCCCCTAAAGGACACGTCATGGGACAGAGGGACAGTTTATCCCGGACAATCCCCCTGATGGACACACCAAGGGACAGAGGGACAGTTTAACCCGGACAATCCCCCTAAAGGATATATCATGAGACAGAGGGACACTTTATCATGGACTATCGCCCTAAAGGACACACCATTGGACAGAGGGAAAGGTTATCCCGGACAATCCCCCTAAAGGACACATCAAGGGACAGAGGGACAGTTTATCCCGGACAATTCCCCTAAAGGACACACCATGGGACAGATGGACAGTTTATCCCGGACAATCCCCCTAAAGGACACACCATGGGATCGAGGGACAGTTTATCCCGGACAATCCCCCTAAAGGACACATCATGGGACAGAGGGACAGTTTATCCTGGACAATCCCCCTAAAGGACACACCATGGGACAGAGGGACAGTTTATCCTGGACAATCCCCCTAAAGGACACACCATGGGACAGAGGGACAGTTTATCCTGGACAATCACCCTAAAGGACACACCATGGGACAGAGGGACAGTTTATCCTGGACAATCCCCCTAAAGGACACATCATGGGACAGAGGGACAGTTTATCCTAGACAATCCCCCTAATGGACACATCGTGGGACAGAGGGACAGTTTATTCCGGACAATCCCCCTAAAGGACACACAATGGGACAGAGGGTCAGTTTATCCTGGACAATCCCCCTAAAGGACACACCATGGGACAGAGGGACAGTTTATCCTGGACAATCCCCCTAGAGGACACACCATGGGACAGAGGCACAGTTTATCCCGGACAATCCCCCTAAAGGACACACAATGGGACAGAGGGACAGTTTATCCCGGACAATCCCCCTAAAGGACACACAATGGGACAGAGGGACAGTTTATCCTGGACAATCCCCCTAGAGGACACACCATGGGACAGAGGGACAGTTTATCCCGGACAATCCTCCTAAATGACAAACCATGGGACAGAGGGACAGTTTATCCTGGACAATCCCCCTAAAGGACACATCATGGGACAGAGGGACAATTTATCCCGGACAATCCCCCTAAAGGACACATCATGGGACAGAGGGACAGTTTATCCCGGACAATCCCCCTAAAGGACACATCATGGGACAGAGGGACAGTTTATCCTGGACAATCCCCCTAAAGGGCACATCATGGGACAGAGGGACAGTTTATCCCGGACTATCCCCCTAAAGGACACGTCATGGGACATATGGACAGTTTAACCCGGACAATCCCC
This sequence comes from Prionace glauca, assembly GCA_037974335.1. Lineage (NCBI taxonomy): Eukaryota > Metazoa > Chordata > Chondrichthyes > Carcharhiniformes > Carcharhinidae > Prionace > Prionace glauca. The sequence continues at coordinate 250,592 of JBBMRE010000199.1, forward strand.
CACAAGGATATATCATGGGACAGAGGGACAGTTTATCCCGGACAATCCCCCTAAAGGGCACACCATGGGACAGACGGACAGTTTATCCTGGACAATCCCCCTAAATTACACATCATGGGACAGAGGGACAGTTTATCCTGGACAATCCCCCCAAAAGGACACAACATGGGACAGAGGGACAGTTTATCCTGGACAATCCCCCTAATGGACACACCATGGGACAGAGGGACAGTTTATTCTGGGCAATCCCCCTAAAATACACAGCATGGGACAGAGGGACAGTTTATCCCGGACAATCCCCCTAAAGGACACCCCATGGGACAGAGGGACAGTTTATCCCGGACAATCCCCCTAATGGACACACCATGGACAGAGGGACAGTTTATCCTGGACAATCCCCCTAATGGACATAACATGGGACAGAGGGACAGTTTATACCGGACAATCCCCCTAAAGGACACATCATGGGACAGAGGGACAGTTTATCCCGGACAATCCCCCTAAAGGACAAACCATGGGACAGAGGGACAGTTTATGCCGGACAATCCCCCTAAAGGACACACCATGGGAGAGAGGGACAGTTTATCCCGGACAATCCCCCTAAAGGACACATCATGGGACAGAGGGACAGTTTATCCCGGACAATCCCCCTAAAGGACACATCATGGGACAGAGGGGCAGTTTATCCCGGACAATCCTCCTAAAGGGCACAGCATGGGACAGAGGGATAGTTTATCCTGGACAATCACCCTAAAGGACACACCATGGGACAGAGGGACAGTTTATCCTGGACAATCCCCCTAAAGGGCACATCATGGGACCGAGGGACAGTTTATCCCGGACAATCCTCCTAAAGGGCACATCATGGGACAGAGGGACAGTTTATCCTGGACAATCCCCCTCAAGGACACACCATGGGACAGAGGGACAGTTTATCCTGGACAATCCCCCTAAAGGACACATCATTGGGACAGAGGGACAGTTTATCCCGGACAATCCCCCTAATGGACACATCATGGGACAGAGGGACAGTTTATCCTGGACAATCCCCCTCAAGGACACATCATGGGACAGAGGGACAGTTTATCCCGGACAATCCCCCTAATGGACACATCATGGGACAGAGGGACAATTTATCCCGGACAATCCCCCTAAAGGACACACCATGGGACAGAGGGACAGTTTATCCTGGACAATCCCCCTCAAGGACACACCATGGGACAGAGTGACAGTTTATCCTGGACAATCCCCCTAAAGGACACACAATTGGACAGAGGGACAGTTTATCCCGGACAATCCCCCTAAAGGACACATCATGGGACAGAGGGACAGTTTAACCCGGACAATCCCCCTAAAGGACACGTCATGGGACAGAGGGACAGTTTATCCCGGACTATCGCCCTAAAGGACACACCATGGGACAGAGGGACAGTTTATCCTGGACAATCCCCCTAAATTACACATCATGGGACAGAGGGACAGTTTATCCTGGACAATCCCCCTAAAGGACTCACCATGGGACAGAGGGACAGTTTATCCTAGACAATCCCCCTAAATTACACATCATGGGACAGAGGGACAGTTTATCCTGGACAATCCCCCTAAAGGACACACCATGGGACAGAGGGACAGTTTATCCTGGACAATCCCCCTAAAGGACACACCATGGGACAGAGGGACAGTTTATCCTGGACAATCCCACTAAAGGACACACCAAGGGACAGAGGGACAGTTTATCCTGGACAATCCCCCTAAAATACACAGCATGGGACAGAGGGACAGTTTATCCTGGACAATACCCCGGAAGGACATTTCATGGGACCGAGGGTCAGTTTATCCCGGACAATCCCCCTAAAGGACAACCATGGAACAGAAGGACAGTTTATCATGGACAATCCCCCTAAAGGACACACCATGGGACAGAGGGACAGTTTATCCCGGACAATCCCCCTGATGGACACACCAAGGGACAGAGGGACAGTTTAACCCGGACAATCCCCCTAAAGGATATATCATGAGACAGAGGGACACTTTATCATGGACTATCGCCCTAAAGGACACACCATGGGACAGAGGGAAAGGTTATCCCGGACAATCCCCCTAAAGGACACATCATGGGACAGAGGGACAGTTTATCCCGGACAATTCCCCTAAAGGACACACCATGGGACAGAGGGACAGTTTATCCCGGACAATCCCCCTAAAGGACACACCATGGGATCGAGGGACAGTTTATCCCGGACAATCCCCCTAAAGGACACATCATCGGACAGAGGGACAGTTTATCCTGGACAATTCCCCTAAAGGACACACCATGGGACAGAGGGACAGTTTATCCTGGACAATCCCCCTAAAGGACACACCATGGGACAGAGGGACAGTTTATCCTGGACAATCACCCTAAAGGACACACCATGGGACAGAGGGACAGTTTATCCTGGACAATCCCCCTAAAGGACACATCATGGGACAGAGGGACAGTTTATCCTAGACAATCCCCCTAATGGACACATCGTGGGACAGAGGGACAGTTTATTCCGGACAATCCCCCTAAAGGACACACAATGGGACAGAGGGACAGTTTATCCCGGACAATCCCCCTAAAGGACACACAATGGGACAGAGGGACAGTTTATCCCGGACAATCCCCCTAATGGACACAACATGGACAGAGCGACAGTTTATCCTGGACAATCCCCCTAAAGGGCACACCATGGGACAGAGGGACAGTTTATCCCGGACAATCCTCCTAAATGACAAACCATGGGACAGAGGGACAGTTTATCCTGGACAATCCCCCTAAAGGACACACCATGGGACAGAGGGACAGTTTATCCTGGACAATCCCCCTAAAGGACACATCATGGGACAGAGGGACTGTTTATCCTGGACAATCCCCCTAAAGGACACATCATGGGACAGAGGGACAATTTATCCCGGACAATCCCCCTAAAGGACACATCATGGGACAGAGGGACAGTTTATCCCGGATATTCCCCATAAAGGACACATCATGGGACAGAGGGACAATTTATCCCGGACAATCCCCCTAAAGGACACATCATGGGACAGAGGGACAGTTTATCCCGGACAATCCCCCTAAAGGACACATCATGGGACAGAGGGACAGTTTATCCTGGACAATCCCCCTAAAGGACACACCATGGGACAGAGGGACAGTTTATCCCGGACAATCCCCCTAAAGGACACATCATTGGGACAGAGGGACAGTTTATCCCGGACAATCCCCCTAATGGACACATCATGGGACAGAGGGACAGTTTATCCTGGACAATCCCCCTCAAGGACACATCATGGGACAGAGGGACAGTTTATCCTGGACAATCCCCCTAATGGACACATCATGGGACAGAGGGACAATTTATCCCGGACAATCCCCCTAAAGGACACACCATGGGACAGAGGGACAGTTTATCCTGGACAATCCCCCTAAAGGACACACCATGGGACAGAGGGACAGTTTATCCTGGACAATCCCCCTCAAGGACACACCATGGGACAGAGTGACAGTTTATCCTGGACAATCCCCCTAAAGGACACACAATTGGACAGAGGGACAGTTTATCCCGGACAATCCCCCTAAAGGACACATCATGGGACAGAGGGACAGTTTAACCCGGACAATCCCCCTAAAGGACACATCATGGGACAGAGGGACAGTTTATCCCGGACTATCGCCCTAAAGGACACACCATGGGACAGAGGGACAGTTTATCCTGGACAATCCCCCTAAATTACACATCATGGGACAGAGGGACAGTTTATCCTGGACAATCCCCCTAAAGGACTCACCATGGGACAGAGGGACAGTTTATCCTAGACAATCCCCCTAAATTACACATCATGGGACAGAGGGACAGTTTATCCTGGACAATCCCCCTAAAGGACACACCATGGGACAGAGGGACAGTTTATCCTGGACAATCCCCCTAAAGGACACACCATGGGACAGAGGGACAGTTTATCCTGGACAATCCCACTAAAGGACACACCAAGGGACAGAGGGACAGTTTATCCTGGACAATCCCCCTAAAATACACAGCATGGGACAGAGGGACAGTTTATCCTGGACAATACCCCGGAAGGACATTTCATGGGACCGAGGGTCAGTTTATCCCGGACAATCCCCCTAAAGGACAACCATGGAACAGAAGGACAGTTTATCATGGACTATCCCCCTAAAGGACACGTCATGGGACAGAGGGACAGTTTATCCCGGACAATCCCCCTGATGGACACACCAAGGGACAGAGGGACAGTTTAACCCGGACAATCCCCCTAAAGGATATATCATGAGACAGAGGGACACTTTATCATGGACTATCGCCCTAAAGGACACACCATGGGACAGAGGGAAAGGTTATCCCGGACAATCCCCCTAAAGGACACATCATGGGACAGAGGGACAGTTTATCCCGGACAATTCCCCTAAAGGACACACCATGGGACAGAGGGACAGTTTATCCCGGACAATCCCCCTAAAGGACACACCATGGGATCGAGGGACAGTTTATCCCGGACAATCCCCCTAAAGGACACATCATCGGACAGAGGGACAGTTTATCCTGGACAATCCCCCTAAAGGACACACCATGGGACAGAGGGACAGTTTATCCTGGACAATCCCCCTAAAGGACACACCATGGGACAGAGGGACAGTTTATCCTGGACAATCACCCTAAAGGACACACCATGGGACAGAGGGACAGTTTATCCTGGACAATCCCCCTAAAGGACACATCATGGGACAGAGGGACAGTTTATCCTAGACAATCCCCCTAATGGACACATCGTGGGACAGAGGGACAGTTTATTCCGGACAATCCCCCTAAAGGACACACAATGGGACAGAGGGACAGTTTATCCTGGACAATCCCCCTAAAGGACACACAATGGGACAGAGGGACAGTTTATCCTGGACAATCCCCCTAAAGGACACAACATGGACAGAGCGACAGTTTATCCTGGACAATCCCCCTAAAGGGCACACCATGGGACAGAGGGACAGTTTATCCCGGACAATCCTCCTAAATGACAAACCATGGGACAGAGGGACAGTTTATCCTGGACAATCCCCCTAAAGGACACACCATGGGACAGAGGGACAGTTTATCCTGGACAATCCCCCTAAAGGACACATCATGGGACAGAGGGACTGTTTATCCTGGACAATCCCCCTAAAGGACACATCATGGGACAGAGGGACAATTTATCCCGGACAATCCCCCTAAAGGACACATCATGGGACAGAGGGACAGTTTATCCCGGATATTCCCCCTAAAGCACACATCATGGGACAGAGGGACAATTTATCCCGGACAATCCCCCTAAAGGACACATCATGGGACAGAGGGACAGTTTATCCCGGACAATCCCCCTAAAGGACACATCATGGGAAAGAGGGATAGTTTATCCCGGACAATCCCCCTAAAGGACACATCATGGGAAAGAGGGACAGTTTATCCCGGACAATCCCCCTAAAGGACACATCATGGGACAGAGGGACAGTTTATCCTGGACAATCCCCCTAAAGGACTCACCATGGGAGAGAGGGACAGTTTATCCTGGACAATCCCCCTAAAGGACACACCATGAGACAGAGGGACAGTTTATCCTGGACAATCCCCCTAAATTACACATCATGGGACAGAGGGACAGTTTATCCTGGACAATCCCCCTAAAGGACACACCACGGGATCGAGGGACAGTTTATCCTGGACAATCCCCCTAAAGGACTCACCATGGGACAGAGGGACAGTTTATCCCGGACAATCCCCCTAAAGGACTCACCATGGGACAGAGGGACAGTTTATCCTGGACAATCCCCCTAAAGGACTCACCATGGGACAGAGGGACAGTTTATCCTGGACAATCCCCCTAAAGGACTCACCATGGGACAGAGGGACAGTTTATCCTGGACAATCCCCCTAAAGGACTCAGCATGGGACAGAGGGACAGTTTATCCTGGACAATCCCCCTAAAGGACACACCATGGGAGAGAGGGACAGTTTATCCCGGATATTCCCCCTAAAGGACACACCATGGGACAGAGGGAAAGTTTATCCCGGATATTCCCCCTAAAGGACACACCATGGGACAGAGGGACAGTTTATCCCGGACAATCCCCCTAAAGGACACATCATGGGACAGAGGGACAATTTATCCCGGACAATCCCACTAAAGGACACATCATGGGACAGAGGGACAATTTATCCCGGACAATCCCCCTAAAGGACACATCATGGGACAGAGGGACAGTTTATCCCGGACAATCCCCCTAAAGGACACATCATGGGACAGAGGGACAGTTTATCCTGGACAATCCCCCTAAAGGACACACCATGGGACAGAGGGACAGTTTATCCTGGACAATCCCCCTAAAGGACACATCATTGGGACAGAGGGACAGTTTATCCCGGACAATCCCCCTAATGGACACATCATGGGACAGAGGGACAGTTTATCCTGGACAATCCCCCTCAAGGACACATCATGGGACAGAGGGACAGTTTATCCTGGACAATCCCCCTAATGGACACATCATGGGACAGAGGGACAATTTATCCCGGACAATCCCCCTAAAGGACACACCATGGGACAGAGGGACAGTTTATCCTGGACAATCCCCCTAAAGGACACACCATGGGACAGAGGGACAGTTTATCCTGGACAATCCCCCTCAAGGACACACCATGGGACAGAGTGACAGTTTATCCTGGACAATCCCCCTAAAGGACACACAATTGGACAGAGGGACAGTTTATCCCGGACAATCCCCCTAAAGGACACATCATGGGACAGAGGGACAGTTTAACCCGGACAATCCCCCTAAAGGACACATCATGGGACAGAGGGACAGTTTATCCCGGACTATCGCCCTAAAGGACACACCATGGGACAGAGGGACAGTTTATCCTGGACAATCCCCCTAAATTACACATCATGGGACAGAGGGACAGTTTATCCTGGACAATCCCCCTAAAGGACTCACCATGGGACAGAGGGACAGTTTATCCTAGACAATCCCCCTAAATTACACATCATGGGACAGAGGGACAGTTTATCCTGGACAATCCCCCTAAAGGACACACCATGGGACAGAGGGACAGTTTATCCTGGACAATCCCCCTAAAGGACACACCATGGGACAGAGGGACAGTTTATCCTGGACAATCCCACTAAAGGACACACCAAGGGACAGAGGGACAGTTTATCCTGGACAATCCCCCTAAAATACACAGCATGGGACAGAGGGACAGTTTATCCTGGACAATACCCCGGAAGGACATTTCATGGGACCGAGGGTCAGTTTATCCCGGACAATCCCCCTAAAGGACAACCATGGAACAGAAGGACAGTTTATCATGGACTATCCCCCTAAAGGACACGTCATGGGACAGAGGGACAGTTTATCCCGGACAATCCCCCTGATGGACACACCAAGGGACAGAGGGACAGTTTAACCCGGACAATCCCCCTAAAGGATATATCATGAGACAGAGGGACACTTTATCATGGACTATCGCCCTAAAGGACACACCATGGGACAGAGGGAAAGGTTATCCCGGACAATCCCCCTAAAGGACACATCATGGGACAGAGGGACAGTTTATCCCGGACAATTCCCCTAAAGGACACACCATGGGACAGAGGGACAGTTTATCCCGGACAATCCCCCTAAAGGACACACCATGGGATCGAGGGACAGTTTATCCCGGACAATCCCCCTAAAGGACACATCATCGGACAGAGGGACAGTTTATCCTGGACAATCCCCCTAAAGGACACACCATGGGACAGAGGGACAGTTTATCCTGGACAATCCCCCTAAAGGACACACCATGGGACAGAGGGACAGTTTATCCTGGACAATCACCCTAAAGGACACACCATGGGACAGAGGGACAGTTTATCCTGGACAATCCCCCTAAAGGACACATCATGGGACAGAGGGACAGTTTATCCTAGACAATCCCCCTAATGGACACATCGTGGGACAGAGGGACAGTTTATTCCGGACAATCCCCCTAAAGGACACACAATGGGACAGAGGGACAGTTTATCCTGGACAATCCCCCTAAAGGACACACAATGGGACAGAGGGACAGTTTATCCTGGACAATCCCCCTAAAGGACACAACATGGACAGAGCGACAGTTTATCCTGGACAATCCCCCTAAAGGGCACACCATGGGACAGAGGGACAGTTTATCCCGGACAATCCTCCTAAATGACAAACCATGGGACAGAGGGACAGTTTATCCTGGACAATCCCCCTAAAGGACACACCATGGGACAGAGGGACAGTTTATCCTGGACAATCCCCCTAAAGGACACATCATGGGACAGAGGGACTGTTTATCCTGGACAATCCCCCTAAAGGACACATCATGGGACAGAGGGACAATTTATCCCGGACAATCCCCCTAAAGGACACATCATGGGACAGAGGGACAGTTTATCCCGGATATTCCCCCTAAAGCACACATCATGGGACAGAGGGACAATTTATCCCGGACAATCCCCCTAAAGGACACATCATGGGACAGAGGGACAGTTTATCCCGGACAATCCCCCTAAAGGACACATCATGGGAAAGAGGGATAGTTTATCCCGGACAATCCCCCTAAAGGACACATCATGGGAAAGAGGGACAGTTTATCCCGGACAATCCCCCTAAAGGACACATCATGGGACAGAGGGACAGTTTATCCTGGACAATCCCCCTAAAGGACTCACCATGGGAGAGAGGGACAGTTTATCCTGGACAATCCCCCTAAAGGACACACCATGAGACAGAGGGACAGTTTATCCTGGACAATCCCCCTAAATTACACATCATGGGACAGAGGGACAGTTTATCCTGGACAATCCCCCTAAAGGACACACCACGGGATCGAGGGACAGTTTATCCTGGACAATCCCCCTAAAGGACTCACCATGGGACAGAGGGACAGTTTATCCCGGACAATCCCCCTAAAGGACTCACCATGGGACAGAGGGACAGTTTATCCTGGACAATCCCCCTAAAGGACTCACCATGGGACAGAGGGACAGTTTATCCTGGACAATCCCCCTAAAGGACTCAGCATGGGACAGAGGGACAGTTTATCCTGGACAATCCCCCTAAAGGACACACCATGGGAGAGAGGGACAGTTTATCCCGGATATTCCCCCTAAAGGACACACCATGGGACAGAGGGAAAGTTTATCCCGGATATTCCCCCTAAAGGACACACCATGGGACAGAGGGACAGTTTATCCTGGACAATCACCCTAAAGGACACATCATGGGACAGAGGGACAGTTTATCCCGGACAATTCCCGTAAAGGACACATCATGGGACAGAGGGACAGTTTATCCTGGACAATCCCCCTAAAGGACACATCATGGGACAGAGGGACAGTTTATCCCGGACAATACCCCTAAAGGACACATCATGGGAAAGAGGGACAGGTTATCCCGGACAATTCCCGTAAAGGACACATCATGGGACAGAGGGACAGTTTATCCTGGACAATCCCCCTAAAGGACACATCATGGGACAGAGGGACAGTTTATCCCGGACAATCCCCCTAAAGGACACACCATGGGACAGAGGGACAGTTTATCCCGGACAATCCCCCTAAAGGACACATCATGGGACAGAGGGACATTTTATCCTGGACAATCCCCCGGAAGGACATTTCATGGGAGAGAGGGACAGTTTATCCCGGACAATCCCCCTAAAGGACACATCATGGGACAGAGGGACAGTTTAACCCGGACAATCCCCCTAAATTACACATCATGGGACAGAGGGACACTTTATCATGGACTATCGCCCTAAAGGACACAACATGGGACAGAGGGACAGTTTACCCTGGACAATCCCCCTAAATTACACATCATGGGACAGAGGGACAGTTTATCTTGGACAATCCCCCTAATGGACACATCATGGGACAGAGGGACAGTTTATCCTGGACAATCCCCCTAAATTACACATCATGGGACAGAGGGACAGTTTAACCTGGACAATCCCCCTAATGGACACATCATGGGACAGAGGGACAGTTTATCCTGGACAATCCCCCTAAATTACACATCATGGGACAGAGGGACAGTTTATCCTGGACAATCCCCCTAAAGGACTCACCATGGGACAGAGGGACTGTTTATCCTAGACAATCCCCCTAAATTACACATCATGGGACAGAGGGACAGTTTATCCCGGATATTCCCCCTAAAGGACACACCATGGGACAGAGGGACAGTTTATCCTGGACAATCCCACTAAAGGACACACCATGGGACAGAGGGACAGTTTATCCTGGACAATCCCCCTAAAGGACACATCATGGGACAGTGGGACAATTTATCCCGGACAATCCCCCTAAAGGACACACCGTGGGACAGAGGGACAGTTTAACCTGGACAATCCCCCGAAAGGACACACCATGGGACAGAGGGACAGTTTATCCCGGACAATCCCCCTAAAGGACACACCATGGGACAGAGGGACAGTTTATCCTGGACAATCCCCCTAAAGGACACACCATGGGACAGAGGGACAGTTTATCCTGGACAATACCCCGGAAGGACCTTTCATGGGACCGAGGGTCAGTTTATCCCGGACAATCCCCCTAAAGGACAACCATGGAACAGAAGGACAGTTTATCATGGACTATCCCCCTAAAGGACACGTCATGGGACAGAGGGACAGTTTATCCCGGACAATCCCCCTGATGGACACACCAAGGGACATATGGACAGTTTAACCCGGACAATCCCCCTAAAGGATATATCATGAGACAGAGGGACAATTTATCATGGACTATCGCCCTAAAGGACACACCATGGGACAGAGGGAAAGGTTATCCCGGACAATCCCCCTAAAGGACACATCATGGGACAGAGGGACAGTTTATCCCGGACAATTCCCCTAAAGGACACACCATGGGACAGATGGACAGTTTATCCCGGACAATCCCCCTAAAGGACACACCATGGGATCGTGGGACAGTTTACCCCGGACAATCCCCCTAAAGGACACATCATGGGATAGAGGGACAGTTTATCCTGGACAATCCCCCTAAAGGACACACCATGGGACAGAGGGACAGTTTATCCTGGACAATCCCCCTAAAGGACACACCATGGGACAGAGGGACAGTTTATCCTGGACAATCCCCCTAAAGGACACACCATGGGACAGAGGGACAGTTTATCCTGGACAATCCCCCTAAAGGACACATCATGGGACAGAGGGACAGTTTATCCTAGACAATCCCCCTAAAGGACACACAATGGGACAGAGGGACAGTTTATCCCGGATAATCCCCCTAATGGACACAACATGGACAGAGCGACAGTTTATCCTGGACAATCCCCCTAAAGGGCACACCATGGGACAGAGGGACAGTTTATCCCGGACAATCCTCCTAAATGACAAACCATGGGACAAAGGGACAGTTTATCCTGGACAATCCCCCTAAAGGACACACCATGGGACAGAGGGACAGTTTATCCTGGATAATCCCCCTAAAGGAAATACCATGGGACAGAGGGACAGTTTATCCCGGATATTCCCCCTAAAGGACACACCATGGGACAGAGGGACAGTTTATCCTGGACAATCCCCCTAAAGGACACATCATGGGACAGAGGGACAATTTATCCCGGACAATCCCCCTAAAGGACACATCATGGGACAGAGGGACAGTTTATCCCGGACAATCCCCCTAAAGGACACATCATGGGACAGAGGGACAGTTTATCCCGGACAATCCCCCTAAAGGACACATCATGGGACAGAGGGACAGTTTATCCCGGACAAACCCCCTAAAGGACACATCATGGGACAGAGGGACAGTTTATCCTGGACAATCCCCCTAAAGGGCACATCATGGGACAGAGGGACAGTTTATCCCGGACAATCCTCCTAAAGGACACATCATGGGACAGAGGGACAGTTTACCCTGGACAATCGCCCTAATGGACACATCATGGGACAGAGGGACAGTTTATCCTGGACAATCCCCCTAAATTACACATCATGGGACAGAGGGACAGTTTATCCTGGACAATCCCCCTAAAGGACTCACCATGGGACAGAGGGACTGTTTATCCTAGACAATCCCCCTAAATTACACATCATGGGACAGAGGGACAGTTTAACCTGGACAATCCCCCGAAAGGACACACCATGGGACAGAGGGACAGTTTATCCCTGACAATCCCCCTAAAGGACACACCATGGGACAGAGGGACAGTTTATCCTGGACAATCCCCCTAAATGACACACCATGGGACACAGGGACAGTTTATCCTGGACAATCCCCCTAAAGGACACATCATGGGACAGAGGGACAGTTTATCCTGGACAATCCCCCTAAAGGACACACCATGTGACAGAGGGACAGTTTATCCTGGACAATCCCCCTAAAATACATAGCATGGGACAGAGGGACAGTTTATCCTGGACAATACCCCGGAAGGACATTTCATGGGACCGAGGGTCAGTTTATCATGGACTATCCCCCTAAAGGACACGTCATGGGACATATGGACAGTTTAACCCGGACAATCCCCCTAAAGGATATATCATGAGACAGAGGGACACTTTATCATGGACTATCGCCCTAAAGGACACACCATGGGACAGAGGGAAAGGTTATCCCGGACAATCCCCCTAAAGGACACATCATGGGACAGAGGGACAGTTTATCCCGGACAATTCCCCTAAAGGACACACCATGGAACAGATGGACAGTTTATCCCGGACAATCCCCCTAAAGGACACACCATGGGATCGAGGGACAGTTTACCCCGGACAATCCCCCTAAAGGACACATCATGGGACAGAGGACAGTTTATCCTGGACAAACACCCTAAAGGACACACCATGGGACAGAGGGACAGTTTATCCTGGACAATCCCCCTAAAGGACACACCATGGGACAGAGGGACAGTTTATCCTGGACAATCCCCCTAAAGGACACACCATGGGACAGAGGGACAGTTTATCCTGGACAATCCCCCTAAAGGACACATCATGGGACAGAGGGACAGTTTCTCCTAGACAATCCCCCTAATGGACACATCGTGGGACAGAGGGACAGTTTATTCCAGACAATCCCCCTAAAGGACACACAATGGGACAGAGGGACAGTTTATCCTGGACAATCCCCCTAAAGGACACACAATGGGACAGAGGGACAGTTTATCCCGGACAATCCCCCTAATGGACACAACATGGACAGAGCGACAGTTTATCCTGGACAATCCCCCTAAAGGGCACACCATGGGACAGAGGGACAGTTTATCCCGGACAATCCTCCTAAATGACAAACCATGGGACAGAGGGACAGTTTATCCTGGACAATCCCCCTAAAGGACACACCATGGGACAGAGGGACAGTTTATCCTGGACAATCCCCCTAAAGGACACATCATGGGACAGAGGGACTGTTTATCCTGGACAATCCCCCTAAAGGACACATCATGGGACAGAGGGACAATTTATCCCGGACAATCCCCCTAAAGGACACATCATGGGACAGAGGGACAGTTTATCCCGGATATTCCCCCTAAAGGACACATCATGGGACAGAGGGACAATTTATCCCGGACAATCCCCCTAAAGGACACATCATGGGACAGAGGGACAGTTTATCCCGGACAATCCCCCTAAAGGACACATCATGGGACAGAGGGACAGTTTATCCTGGACAATCCCCCTAAAGGACACACCATGGGACAGAGGGACAGTTTATCCCGGACAATCCCCCCAAAAGGACACATCATGGGACAGAGGGACAGTTTATCCCGGACAATCCCCCTAAAGGACACATCATGGGAAAGAGGGATAGTTTATCCCGGACAATCCCCCTAAAGGACACATCATGGGAAAGAGGGACAGTTTATCCCGGACAATCCCCCTAAAGGACACATCATGGGACAGAGGGACAGTTTATCCTGGACAATCCCCCTAAAGGACTCACCATGGGACAGAGGGACAGTTTATCCTGGACAATCCCCCTAAAGGACACACCATGAGACAGAGGGACAGTTTATCCTGGACAATCCCCCTAAATTACACATCATGGGACAGAGGGACAGTTTATCCTGGACAATCCCCCTAAAGGACACACCACGGGATCGAGGGACAGTTTATCCTGGACAATCCCCCTAAAGGACTCACCATGGGACAGAGGGACAGTTTATCCCGGACAATCCCCCTAAAGGACTCACCATGGGACAGAGGGACAGTTTATCCTGGACAATCCCCCTAAAGGACTCACCATGGGACAGAGGGACAGTTTATCCTGGACAATCCCCCTAAAGGACTCACCATGGGACAGAGGGACAGTTTATCCTGGACAATCCCCCTAAAGGACTCACCATGGGACAGAGGGACAGTTTATCCTGGACAATCCCCCTAAAGGACTCAGCATGGGACAGAGGGACAGTTTATCCTGGACAATCCCCCTAAAGGACACACCATGGGAGAGAGGGACAGTTTATCCCGGATATTCCCCCTAAAGGACACACCATGGGACAGAGGGAAAGTTTATCCCGGATATTCCCCCTAAAGGACACACCATGGGACAGAGGGACAGTTTATCCCGGACAATCCCCCTAAAGGACACATCATGGGACAGAGGGACAATTTATCCCGGACAATCCCACTAAAGGACACATCATGGGACAGAGGGACAATTTATCCCGGACAATCCCCCTAAAGGACACATCATGGGACAGAGGGACAGTTTATCCTGGACAATCACCCTAAAGGACACATCATGGGACAGAGGGACAGTTTATCCCGGACAATACCCCTAAAGGACACATCATGGGACAGAGGGACAGTTTATCCCGGACAATTCCCGTAAAGGACACATCATGGGACAGAGGGACAGTTTATCCTGGACAATCCCCCTAAAGGACACATCATGGGACAGAGGGACAGTTTATCCCGGACAATACCCCTAAAGGACACATCATGGGAAAGAGGGACAGTTTATCCCGGACAATTCCCGTAAAGGACACATCATGGGACAGAGGGACAGTTTATCCTGGACAATCCCCCTAAAGGACACATCATGGGACAGAGGGACAGTTTATCCCGGACAATCCCCCTAAAGGACACACCATGGGACAGAGGGACAGTTTATCCCGGACAATCCCCCTAAAGGACACACCATGGGACAGAGGGACAGTTTATCCTGGACAATCCCCCTAAAGGACACACCATGGGACAGAGGGACAGTTTATCCCGGACAATCCCCCTAAAGGACACACCATGGGACAGAGGGACAGTTTATCCTGGACAATCCCCCTAAAGGACACACCATGGGACAGAGGGACAGTTTATCCCGGACAATCCCCCTAAAGGACACATCATGGGACAGAGGGACAGTTTATCCCGGACAATCCCCCTAAAGGACACACCATGGGACAGAGGGACAGTTTATCCTGGACAATCCCCCTAAAGTACACACCATGGGACAGAGGGACAGTTTATCCTGGACAATCCCCCTAAAGGACACACCATGTGACAGAGGGACAGTTTATCCTGGACAATCCCCCTAAAATACATAGCATGGGACAGAGGGACAGTTTATCCTGGACTATCCCCCTAAAGGACACGTCATGGGACATATGGACAGTTTAACCCGGACAATCCCCCTAAAGGATATATCATGAGACAGAGGGACACTTTATCATGGACTATCGCCCTAAAGGACACACCATGGGACAGAGGGAAAGGTTATCCCGGACAATCCCCCTAAAGGACACATCATGGGACAGAGGGACAGTTTATCCCGGACAATTCCCCTAAAGGACACACCATGGAACAGATGGACAGTTTATCCCGGACAATCCCCCTAAAGGACACACCATGGGATCGAGGGACAGTTTACCCCGGACAATCCCCCTAAAGGACACATCATGGGACAGAGGACAGTTTATCCTGGACAAACACCCTAAAGGACACACCATGGGACAGAGGTACAGTTTATCCCGGACAATCCCCCTTAAAGACACACCATGGGACAGAGGGACAGTTTATCCTGGACAATCCCCCTAAAGGACACACCATGGGACAGAGGGACAGTTTATCCTGGACAATCCCCCTAAAGGACACATCATGGGACAGAGGGACAGTTTCTCCTAGACAATCCCCCTAATGGACACATCGTGGGACAGAGGGACAGTTTATTCCAGACAATCCCCCTAAAGGACACACAATGGGACAGAGGGACAGTTTATCCTGGACAATCCCCCTAAAGGACACACAATGGGACAGAGGGACAGTTTATCCCGGACAATCCCCCTAATGGACACAACATGGACAGAGCGACAGTTTATCCTGGACAATCCCCCTAATGGACACACCATGGGACAGAGGGACAGTTTATCCCGGACAATCCTCCTAAATGACAAACCATGGGACAGAGGGACAGTTTATCCTGGACAATCCCCTAAAGGACACACCATGGGACAGAGGGACAGTTTATCCTGGACAATCCCCCTAAAGGACACATCATGGGACAGAGGGACTGTTTATCCTGGACAATCCCCCTAAAGGACACATCATGGGACAGAGGGACAATTTATCCCGGACAATCCCCCTAAAGGACACATCATGGGACAGAGGGACAGTTTATCCCGGATATTCCCCCTAAAGGACACATCATGGGACAGAGGGACAATTTATCCCGGACAATCCCCCTAAAGGACACATCATGGGACAGAGGGACAGTTTATCCCGGACAATCCCCCTAAAGGACACATCATGGGACAGAGGGACAGTTTATCCTGGACAATCCCCCTAAAGGACACACCATGGGACAGAGGGACAGTTTATCCCGGACAATCCCCCCAAAAGGACACATCATGGGACAGAGGGACAGTTTATCCCGGACAATCCCCCTAAAGGACACATCATGGGAAAGAGGGATAGTTTATCCCGGACAATCCCCCTAAAGGACACATCATGGGAAAGAGGGACAGTTTATCCCGGACAATCCCCCTAAAGGACACATCATGGGACAGAGGGACAGTTTATCCTGGACAATCCCCCTAAAGGACTCACCATGGGACAGAGGGACAGTTTATCCTGGACAATCCCCCTAAAGGACACACCATGAGACAGAGGGACAGTTTATCCTGGACAATCCCCCTAAATTACACATCATGGGACAGAGGGACAGTTTATCCTGGACAATCCCCCTAAAGGACACACCACGGGATCGAGGGACAGTTTATCCTGGACAATCCCCCTAAAGGACTCACCATGGGACAGAGGGACAGTTTATCCCGGACAATCCCCCTAAAGGACTCACCATGGGACAGAGGGACAGTTTATCCTGGACAATCCCCCTAAAGGACTCACCATGGGACAGAGGGACAGTTTATCCTGGACAATCCCCCTAAAGGACTCACCATGGGACAGAGGGACAGTTTATCCTGGACAATCCCCCTAAAGGACTCACCATGGGACAGAGGGACAGTTTATCCTGGACAATCCCCCTAAAGGACGCATCATGGGAAAGATGGCCAGTTTATCCCGGACATTCCCCCTAAAGGACACACCATGGGACAGAGGGAAAGTTTATCCCGGATATTCCCCTAAAGGACACACCATGGGACAGAGGGACAGTTTATCCCGGACAATCCCCCTAAAGGACACATCATGGGACAGAGGGACAATTTATCCCGGACAATCCCACTAAAGGACACATCATGGGACAGAGGGACAATTTATCCCGGACAATCCCCCTAAAGGACACATCATGGGACAGAGGGACAGTTTATCCTGGACAATCACCCTAAAGGACACATCATGGGACAGAGGGACAGTTTATCCCGGACAATACCCCTAAAGGACACATCATGGGACAGAGGGACAGTTTATCCCGGACAATTCCCGTAAAGGACACATCATGGGACAGAGGGACAGTTTATCCTGGACAATCCCCCTAAAGGACACATCATGGGACAGAGGGACAGTTTATCCCGGACAATACCCCTAAAGGACACATCATGGGAAAGAGGGACAGTTTATCCCGGACAATTCCCGTAAAGGACACATCATGGGACAGAGGGACAGTTTATCCTGGACAATCCCCCTAAAGGACACATCATGGGACAGAGGGACAGTTTATCCCGGACAATCCCCCTAAAGGACACACCATGGGACAGAGGGACAGTTTATCCCGGACAATCCCCCTAAAGGACACACCATGGGACAGAGGGACAGTTTATCCTGGACAATCCCCCTAAAGGACACACCATGGGACAGAGGGACAGTTTATCCCGGACAATCCCCCTAAAGGACACACCATGGGACAGAGGGACAGTTTATCCTGGACAATCCCCCTAAAGGACACACCATGGGACAGAGGGACAGTTTATCCCGGACAATCCCCCTAAAGGACACATCATGGGACAGAGGGACAGTTTATCCCGGACAATCCCCCTAAAGGACACACCATGGGACAGAGGGACAGTTTATCCTGGACAATCCCCCTAAAGTACACACCATGGGACAGAGGGACAGTTTATCCTGGACAATCCCCCTAAAGGACACATCATGGGACAGAGGGACAGTTTATCCCGGACAATCCCCCTAAAGGACACATCATGGGACAGAGGGACAATTTATCCCGGACAATCCCCCTAAAGGACACATCATGGGACAGAGGGACAGTTTATCCCGGACAATCCCCCTAATGGACACATCATGGGACAGAGGGACAGTTTATCCTGGACAATCCCCCTCAAGGACACATCATGGGACAGAGGGACAGTTTATCCTGGACAATCCCCCGGAAGGACATTTCATGGGAGAGAGGGACAGTTTATCCTGGACAATCCCCCTCAAGGACACACCATGGGACAGAGTGACAGTTTATCCTGGACAATCCCCCTAAAGGACACACAATTGGACAGAGGGACAGTTTATCCCGGACAATCCCCCTAAAGGACACATCATGGGACAGAGGGACAGTTTAACCCGGACAATCCCCCTAAATTACACATCATGGGACAGAGGGACACTTTATCATGGACTATCGCCCTAAAGGACACACCATGGGACAGAGGGACAGTTTACCCTGGACAATCCCCCTAAATTACACATCATGGGACAGAGGGACAGTTTATCTTGGACAATCCCCCTAATGGACACATCATGGGACAGAGGGACAGTTTATCCTGGACAATCCCCCTAAATTACACATCATGGGACAGAGGGACAGTTTATCCTGGACAATCCCCCTAAAGGACTCACCATGGGACAGAGGGACTGTTTATCCTAGACAATCCCCCTAAATTACACATCATGGGACAGAGGGACAGTTTAACCTGGACAATCCCCCTAATGGACACATCATGGGACAGAGGGACAGTTTATCCTGGACAATCCCCCTAAATTACACATCATGGGACAGAGGGACAGTTTATCCTGGACAATCCCCCTAAAGGACTCACCATGGGACAGAGGGACTGTTTATCCTAGACAATCCCCCTAAATTACACATCATGGGACAGAGGGACAGTTTATCCCGGACAATCCCCCTAAAGGACACACCATGGGACAGAGGGACAGTTTATCCTGGACAATCCCCCTAAAGGACACACCATGGGACAGAGGGACAGTTTATCCTGGACAATCCCCCTAAAGGACACACCATGGGACAGAGGGACAGTTTATCCTGGACAATCCCCCTAAAGGACACATCATGGGACAGAGGGACAGTTTATCCTGGACAATCCCCCTAAAGGACACACCATGTGACAGAGGGACAGTTTATCCTGGACAATCCCCCTAAAATACACAGCATGGGACAGAGGGACAGTTTATCCTGGACAATACCCCGGAAGGACATTTCATGGGACCGAGGGTCAGTTTATCATGGACTATCCCCCTAAAGGACACGTCATGGGACATATGGACAGTTTAACCCGGACAATCCCCCTAAAGGATATATCATGAGACAGAGGGACACTTTATCATGGACTATCGCCCTAAAGGACACACCATGGGACAGAGGGAAAGGTTATCCCGGACAATCCCCCTAAAGGACACATCATGGGACAGAGGGACAGTTTATCCCGGACAATTCCCCTAAAGGACACACCATGGGACAGATGGACAGTTTATCCCGGACAATCCCCCTAAAGGACACACCATGGGATCGAGGGACAGTTTACCCCGGACAATCCCCCTAAAGGACACATCATGGGACAGAGGACAGTTTATCCTGGACAATCCCCCTAAAGGACACACCATGGGACAGAGGGACAGTTTATCCTGGACAATCCCCCTAAAGGACACACCATGGGACAGAGGGACAGTTTATCCTGGACAATCCCCCTAAAGGACACATCATGGGACAGAGGGACAGTTTATCCTAGACAATCCCCCTAATGGACACATCGTGGGACAGAGGGACAGTTTATTCCGGACAATCCCCCTAAAGGACACACAATGGGACAGAGGGACAGTTTATCGTGGACAATCCCCCTAAAGGACACAAAATGGGACAGAGGGACAGTTTATCCCGGACAATCCCCCTAATGGACACAACATGGACAGAGCGACAGTTTATCCTGGACAATCCCCCTAAAGGGCACACCATGGGACAGAGGGACAGTTTATCCCGGACAATCCTCCGAAATGACAAACCATGGGACAAAGGGACAGTTTATCCTGGACAATCCCCCTAAAGGACACACCATGGGACAGAGGGACAGTTTATCCTGGATAATCCCCCTAAAGGAAATACCATGGGACAGAGGGACAGTTTATCCCGGATATTCCCCCTAAAGGACACACCATGGGACAGAGGGACAGTTTATCCTGGACAATCCCACTAAAGGACACACCATGGGACAGAGGGACAGTTTATCCTGGACAATCCCCCTAAAGGACACATCATGGGACAGAGGGACAGTTTATCCTGGACAATCCCCCTAAAGGACACACCATGGGACAGAGGGACAGTTTATCCTGGACAATCCCCCTAAAATACACAGCATGGGACAGAGGGACAGTTTATCCTGGACAATAACCCGGAAGGACCTTTCATGGGACCGAGGGTCAGTTTATCCCGGACAATCCCCCTAAAGGACAACCATGGAACAGAAGGACAGTTTATCATGGACTATCCCCCTAAAGGACACGTCATGGGACAGAGGGACAGTTTATCCCGGACAATCCCCCTGATGGACACACCAAGGGACATATGGACAGTTTAACCCGGACAATCCCCCTAAAGGATATATCATGAGACAGAGGGACACTTTATCATGGACTATCGCCCTAAAGGACACACCATGGGACAGAGGGAAAGGTTATCCCGGACAATCCCCCTAAAGGACACATCATGGGACAGAGGGACAGTTTATCCCGGACAATTCCCCTAAAGGACACACCATGGGACAGATGGACAGTTTATCCCGGACAATCCCCCTAAAGGACACACCATGGGATCGTGGGACAGTTTACCCCGGACAATCCCCCTAAAGGACACATCATGGGATAGAGGGACAGTTTATCCTGGACAATCCCCCTAAAGGACACACCATGGGACAGAGGGACAGTTTATCCTGGACAATCCCCCTAAAGGACACACCATGGGACAGAGGGACAGTTTATCCTGGACAATCCCCCTAAAGGACACACCATGGGACAGAGGGACAGTTTATCCTGGACAATCCCCCTAAAGGACACATCATGGGACAGAGGGACAGTTTATCCTAGACAATCCCCCTAAAGGACACACAATGGGACAGAGGGACAGTTTATCGTGGACAATCCCCCTAAAGGACACACAATGGGACAGAGGGACAGTTTATCCCGGACAATCCCCCTAATGGACACAACATGGACAGAGCGACAGTTTATCCTGGACAATCCCCCTAAAGGGCACACCATGGGACAGAGGGACAGTTTATCCCGGACAATCCTCCTAAATGACAAACCATGGGACAAAGGGACAGTTTATCCCGGACAATCCCCCTAAAGGACACACCATGGGACAGAGGGACAGTTTATCCTGGATAATCCCCCTAAAGGAAATACCATGGGACAGAGGGACAGTTTATCCCGGATATTCCCCCTAAAGGACACACCATGGGACAGAGGGACAGTTTATCCTGGACAATCCCCCTAAAGGACACATCATGGGACAGAGGGACAATTTATCCCGGACAATCCCCCTAAAGGACACATCATGGGACAGAGGGACAGTTTATCCCGGACAATCCCCCTAAAGGACACATCATGGGACAGAGGGACAGTTTATCCCGGACAATCCCCCTAAAGGACACATCATGGGACAGAGGGACAGTTTATCCCGGACAATCCCCCTAAAGGACACATCATGGGACAGAGGGACAGTTTATCCTGGACAATCCCCCTAAAGGGCACATCATGGGACAGAGGGACAGTTTATCCCGGACAATCCTCCTAAAGGACACATCATGGGACAGAGGGACAGTTTACCCTGGACAATCGCACTAATGGACACATCATGGGACAGAGGGACAGTTTATCCTGGACAATCCCCCTAAATTACACATCATGGGACAGAGGGACAGTTTATCCTGGACAATCCCCCTAAAGGACTCACCATGGGACAGAGGGACTGTTTATCCTAGAC
Source organism: Prionace glauca (assembly GCA_037974335.1). Lineage (NCBI taxonomy): Eukaryota > Metazoa > Chordata > Chondrichthyes > Carcharhiniformes > Carcharhinidae > Prionace > Prionace glauca. The sequence goes on from JBBMRE010000199.1 coordinate 273,272, forward strand.
AATCCCCCTAAATTACACATCATGGGACAGAGGGACAGTTTAACCTGGACAATCCCCCGAAAGGACACACCATGGGACAGAGGGACAGTTTATCCTGGACAATCCCCCTAAAGGACACACCATGGGACAGAGGGACAGTTTATCCCGGACAATCCCCCTAAAGGACACACCATGGGACAGAGGGACAGTTTATCCTGGACAATCCCCCTAAATGACACACCATGGGACAGAGGGACAGTTTATCCTGGACAATCCCCCTAAAGGACACATCATGGGACAGAGGGACAGTTTATCCTGGACAATCCCCCTAAAGGACACACCATGTGACAGAGGGACAGTTTATCCTGGACAATCCCCCTAAAATACACAGCATGGGACAGAGGGACAGTTTATCCTGGACAATCCCCCTAAAGGACACACCATGGGACAGAGGGACAGTTTATCCTGGACAATCCCCCTAAAGGACACATCATGGGACAGAGGGACAGTTTATCCTGGACAATCCCCCTAATGGACACATCGTGGGACAGAGGGACAGTTTATTCCAGACAATCCCCCTAAAGGACACACAATGGGACAGAGGGACAGTTTATCCTGGACAATCCCCCTAAAGGACACACAATGGGACAGAGGGACAGTTTATCCCGGACAATCCTCCTAAATGACAAACCATGGGACAGAGGGACAGTTTATCCTGGACAATCCCCCTAAAGGACACACCATGGGACAGAGGGACAGTTTATCCCGGACAATCCTCCTAAATGACAAACCATGGGACAGAGGGACAGTTTATCCTGGACAATCCCCCTAAAGGACACACCATGGGACAGAGGGACAGTTTATCCCGGACAATCCTCCTAAATGACAAACCATGGGACAGAGGGACAGTTTATCCTGGACAATCCCCCTAAAGGACACACCATGGGACAGAGGGACAGTTTATCCTGGACAATCCCCCTAAAGGACACATCATGGGACAGAGGGACTGTTTATCCTGGACAATCCCCCTAAAGGACACATCATGGGACAGAGGGACAATTTATCCCGGACAATCCCCCTAAAGGACACATCATGGGACAGAGGGACAGTTTATCCCGGATATTCCCCCTAAAGGACACATCATGGGACAGAGGGACAATTTATCCCGGACAATCCCCCTAAAGGACACATCATGGGACAGAGGGACAGTTTATCCCGGACAATCCCCCTAAAGGACACATCATGGGACAGAGGGACAGTTTATCCTGGACAATCCCCCTAAAGGACACACCATGGGACAGAGGGACAGTTTATCCCGGACAATCCCCCTAAAGGACACATCATGGGACAGAGGGACAGTTTATCCCGGACAATCCCCCTAAAGGACACATCATGGGAAAGAGGGATAGTTTATCCCGGACAATCCCCCTGAAGGACACATCATGGGAAAGAGGGACAGTTTATCCCGGACAATCCCCCTAAAGGACACATCATGGGACAGAGGGACAGTTTATCCTGGACAATCCCCCTAAAGGACTCACCATGGGACAGAGGGACAGTTTATCCTGGACAATCCCCCTAAAGGACACACCATGAGACAGAGGGACAGTTTATCCTGGACAATCCCCCTAAATTACACATCATGGGACAGAGGGACAGTTTATCCTGGACAATCCCCCTAAAGGACACACCACGGGATCGAGGGACAGTTTATCCTGGACAATCCCCCTAAAGGACTCACCATGGGACAGAGGGACAGTTTATCCCGGACAATCCCCCTAAAGGACTCACCATGGGACAGAGGGACAGTTTATCCTGGACAATCCCCCTAAAGGACTCACCATGGGACAGAGGGACAGTTTATCCTGGACAATCCCCCTAAAGGACTCACCATGGGACAGAGGGACAGTTTATCCTGGACAATCCCCCTAAAGGACTCACCATGGGACAGAGGGACAGTTTATCCTGGACAATCCCCCTAAAGGACTCAGCATGGGACAGAGGGACAGTTTATCCTGGACAATCCCCCTAAAGGACACACCATGGGAGAGAGGGACAGTTTATCCCGGATATTCCCCCTAAAGGACACACCATGGGACAGAGGGAAAGTTTATCCCGGATATTCCCCCTAAAGGACACACCATGGGACAGAGGGACAGTTTATCCCGGACAATCCCCCTAAAGGACACATCATGGGACAGAGGGACAATTTATCCCGGACAATCCCATTAAAGGACACATCATGGGACAGAGGGACAATTTATCCCGGACAATCCCCCTAAAGGACACATCATGGGACAGAGGGACAGTTTATCCTGGACAATCACCCTAAAGGACACATCATGGGACAGAGGGACAGTTTATCCCGGACAATACCCCTAAAGGACACATCATGGGACAGAGGGACAGTTTATCCCGGACAATTCCCGTAAAGGACACATCATGGGACAGAGGGACAGTTTATCCTGGACAATCCCCCTAAAGGACACATCATGGGACAGAGGGACAGTTTATCCCGGACAATACCCCTAAAGGACACATCATGGGAAAGAGGGACAGTTTATCCCGGACAATTCCCGTAAAGGACACATCATGGGACAGAGGGACAGTTTATCCTGGACAATCCCCCTAAAGGACACATCATGGGACAGAGGGACAGTTTATCCCGGACAATCCCCCTAAAGGACACACCATGGGACAGAGGGACAGTTTATCCCGGACAATCCCCCTAAAGGACACACCATGGGACAGAGGGACGGTTTATCCTGGACAATCCCCCTAAAGGACACACCATGGGACAGAGGGACAGTTTATCCCGGACAATCCCCCTAAAGGACACACCATGGGACAGAGGGACAGTTTATCCTGGACAATCCCCCTAAAGGACACACCATGGGACAGAGGGACAGTTTATCCCGGACAATCCCCCTAAAGGACACATCATGGGACAGAGGGACAGTTTATCCCGGACAATCCCCCTAAAGGACACACCATGGGACAGAGGGACAGTTTATCCTGGACAATCCCCCTAAATTACACACCATGGGACAGAGGGATAGTTTATCCTGGACAATCCCCCTAAAGGACACATCATGGGACAGAGGGATAGTTTATCCCGGACAATCCCCCTAAAGGACACATCATGGGACAGAGGGACAATTTATCCCGGACAATCCCCCTAAAGGACACATCATGGGACAGAGGGACAGTTTATCCCGGACAATCCCCCTAATGGACACATCATGGGACAGAGGGACAGTTTATCCTGGACAATCCCCCTCAAGGACACATCATGGGACAGAGGGACAGTTTATCCTGGACAATCCCCCGGAAGGACATTTCATGGGAGAGAGGGACAGTTTATCCTGGACAATCCCCCTCAAGGACACACCATGGGACAGAGTGACAGTTTATCCTGGACAATCCCCCTAAAGGACACACAATTGGACAGAGGGACAGTTTATCCCGGACAATCCCCCTAAAGGACACATCATGGGACAGAGGGACAGTTTAACCCGGACAATCCCCCTAAATTACACATCATGGGACAGAGGGACACTTTATCATGGACTATCGCCCTAAAGGACACACCATGGGACAGAGGGACAGTTTACCCTGGACAATCCCCCTAAATTACACATCATGGGACAGAGGGACAGTTTATCTTGGACAATCCCCCTAATGGACACATCATGGGACAGAGGGACAGTTTATCCTGGACAATCCCCCTAAATTACACATCATGGGACAGAGGGACAGTTTATCCTGGACAATCCCCCTAAAGGACTCACCATGGGACAGAGGGACTGTTTATCCTAGACAATCCCCCTAAATTACACATCATGGGACAGAGGGACAGTTTAACCTGGACAATCCCCCTAATGGACACATCATGGGACAGAGGGACAGTTTATCCTGGACAATCCCCCTAAATTACACATCATGGGACAGAGGGACAGTTTATCCTGGACAATCCCCCTAAAGGACTCACCATGGGACAGAGGGACTGTTTATCCTAGACAATCCCCCTAAATTACACATCATGGGACAGAGGGACAGTTTATCCCGGACAATCCCCCTAAAGGACACACCATGGGACAGAGGGACAGTTTATCCTGGACAATCCCCCTAAAGGACACACCATGGGACAGAGGGACAGTTTATCCTGGACAATCCCCCTAAAGGACACACCATGGGACAGAGGGACAGTTTATCCTGGACAATCCCCCTAAAGGACACATCATGGGACAGAGGGACAGTTTATCCTGGACAATCCCCCTAAAGGACACACCATGTGACAGAGGGACAGTTTATCCTGGACAATCCCCCTAAAATACACAGCATGGGACAGAGGGACAGTTTATCCTGGACAATACCCCGGAAGGACATTTCATGGGACCGAGGGTCAGTTTATCATGGACTATCCCCCTAAAGGACACGTCATGGGACATATGGACAGTTTAACCCGGACAATCCCCCTAAAGGATATATCATGAGACAGAGGGACACTTTATCATGGACTATCGCCCTAAAGGACACACCATGGGACAGAGGGAAAGGTTATCCCGGACAATCCCCCTAAAGGACACATCATGGGACAGAGGGACAGTTTATCCCGGACAATTCCCCTAAAGGACACACCATGGGACAGATGGACAGTTTATCCCGGACAATCCCCCTAAAGGACACACCATGGGATCGAGGGACAGTTTACCCCGGACAATCCCCCTAAAGGACACATCATGGGACAGAGGACAGTTTATCCTGGACAATCCCCCTAAAGGACACACCATGGGACAGAGGGACAGTTTATCCTGGACAATCCCCCTAAAGGACACACCATGGGACAGAGGGACAGTTTATCCTGGACAATCCCCCTAAAGGACACACCATGGGACAGAGGGACAGTTTATCCTGGACAATCCCCCTAAAGGAAACATCATGGGACAGAGGGACAGTTTATCCTAGACAATCCCCCTAATGGACACATCGTGGGACAGAGGGACAGTTTATTCCGGACAATCCCCCTAAAGGACACACAATGGGACAGAGGGACAGTTTATCGTGGACAATCCCCCTAAAGGACACACCATGGGACAGAGGGACAGTTTATACTGGACAATCCCCCTAAAGGACACATCATGGGACAGAGGGACAGTTTATCCCGGACAATCCCCCTAAAGGACACACCATGGGACAGAGGGACAGTTTATCCCGGACAATCCCCCTAAAGGACACACCATGGGACAGAGGGACAGTTTATCCTGGACAATCCCCCTAAATTACACACCATGGGACAGAGGGACAGTTTATCCTGGACAATCCCCCTAAAGGACACATCATGGGACAGAGGGACAGTTTATCCTGGACAATCCCCCTAAAGGACACACCATGGGACAGAGGGACAGTTTATCCCGGACAATCCCCCTAAAGGACACATCATGGGACAGAGGGACAGTTTATCCCGGACAATCCCCCTAAAGGACACACCATGGGACAGAGGGACAGTTTATCCTGGACAATCCCCCTAAATTACACACCATGGGACAGAGGGACAGTTTATCCTGGACAATCCCCCTAAAGGACACATCATGGGACAGAGGGATAGTTTATCCCGGACAATCCCCCTAAAGGACACATCATGGGACAGAGGGACAATTTATCCCGGACAATCCCCCTAAAGGACACATCATGGGACAGAGGGACAGTTTATCCCGGACAATCCCCCTAATGGACACATCATGGGACAGAGGGACAGTTTATCCTGGACAATCCCCCTCAAGGACACATCATGGGACAGAGGGACAGTTTATCCTGGACAATCCCCCGGAAGGACATTTCATGGGAGAGAGGGACAGTTTATCCTGGACAATCCCCCTCAAGGACACACCATGGGACAGAGTGACAGTTTATCCTGGACAATCCCCCTAAAGGACACACAATTGGACAGAGGGACAGTTTATCCCGGACAATCCCCCTAAAGGACACATCATGGGACAGAGGGACAGTTTAACCCGGACAATCCCCCTAAATTACACATCATGGGACAGAGGGACACTTTATCATGGACTATCGCCCTAAAGGACACACCATGGGACAGAGGGACAGTTTACCCTGGACAATCCCCCTAAATTACACATCATGGGACAGAGGGACAGTTTATCTTGGACAATCCCCCTAATGGACACATCATGGGACAGAGGGACAGTTTATCCTGGACAATCCCCCTAAATTACACATCATGGGACAGAGGGACAGTTTATCCTGGACAATCCCCCTAAAGGACTCACCATGGGACAGAGGGACTGTTTATCCTAGACAATCCCCCTAAATTACACATCATGGGACAGAGGGACAGTTTAACCTGGACAATCCCCCTAATGGACACATCATGGGACAGAGGGACAGTTTATCCTGGACAATCCCCCTAAATTACACATCATGGGACAGAGGGACAGTTTATCCAGGACAATCCCCCTAAAGGACTCACCATGGGACAGAGGGACTGTTTATCCTAGACAATCCCCCTAAATTACACATCATGGGACAGAGGGACAGTTTATCCCGGACAATCCCCCTAAAGGACACACCATGGGACAGAGGGACAGTTTATCCTGGACAATCCCCCTAAAGGACACACCATGGGACAGAGGGACAGTTTATCCTGGACAATCCCCCTAAAGGACACACCATGGGACAGAGGGACAGTTTATCCTGGACAATCCCCCTAAAGGACACATCATGGGACAGAGGGACAGTTTATCCTGGACAATCCCCCTAAAGGACACACCATGTGACAGAGGGACAGTTTATCCTGGACAATCCCCCTAAAATACACAGCATGGGACAGAGGGACAGTTTATCCTGGACAATACCCCGGAAGGACATTTCATGGGACCGAGGGTCAGTTTATCATGGACTATCCCCCTAAAGGACACGTCATGGGACATATGGACAGTTTAACCCGGACAATCCCCCTAAAGGATATATCATGAGACAGAGGGACACTTTATCATGGACTATCGCCCTAAAGGACACACCATGGGACAGAGGGAAAGGTTATCCCGGACAATCCCCCTAAAGGACACATCATGGGACAGAGGGACAGTTTATCCCGGACAATTCCCCTAAAGGACACACCATGGGACAGATGGACAGTTTATCCCGGACAATCCCCCTAAAGGACACACCATGGGATCGAGGGACAGTTTACCCCGGACAATCCCCCTAAAGGACACATCATGGGACAGAGGACAGTTTATCCTGGACAATCCCCCTAAAGGACACACCATGGGACAGAGGGACAGTTTATCCTGGACAATCCCCCTAAAGGACACACCATGGGACAGAGGGACAGTTTATCCTGGACAATCCCCCTAAAGGACACACCATGGGACAGAGGGACAGTTTATCCTGGACAATCCCCCTAAAGGACACATCATGGGACAGAGGGACAGTTTATCCTAGACAATCCCCCTAATGGACACATCGTGGGACAGAGGGACAGTTTATTCCGGACAATCCCCCTAAAGGACACACAATGGGACAGAGGGACAGTTTATCGTGGACAATCCCCCTATTGACCCCTCGGGTCAGTAGTTTCAGCTGGGGGAAGGGTAATTATGAGGCTATTAGGAGAGAATTAGGAAGCATTGGTTGGAATGGGAGATTACAGGGACTGGGAACATCCGAGATGTGGAGATTTTTCAAGGAGCAGCTATTGCGGGTCTGTGATAAGTATATCCCTGTCAGGCAAGGAGGATTTGGTAGGCCCAGGGAACCGTGGTGCACCAAAAAAGTTGATTCGTTGGTTAGGAAGAAAAAGGAGGCTTATGTTCGGATGAGGCTTGAGGGCTCAGGTAGTGCATTAGAAAGTTTTAGATTGGCTAGGAGGGAGTTGAAGAGGGAGTTAAGAAGGGCCAAAAGAGGGCATGAGATGATTTTGGCTGATAGGATTAAGGAGAACCCTAAGGCGTTTTACAGGTATGTCAAGAACAGAAGGTTGGTTAGGACAAGATTAGGGCCAGTTACAGACAGTAGAGGGAAGTTGTGTGTGGAACCGGAGGAGATTGGAGAGGTGTTGAACCAATATTTCTCTTCGGTGTTCACGCAAGGGGACAGGAATGTAGCTCAGGAGGACACTGGGGTGCAGGGGTGTGAAATAGATAGTATTGCAGTTGATACGGGGGATGTGCTGGATATTTTAGAGGGTTTGAAAATAGATAAGTCCCCTGGTCCAGATGGGATTTACCCTAGGATTCTTTGGGAGGCAAGAGGGGTGATTGCGGAGCCTCTGGCTCTGATCTTCAGGTCGTCGTTAGTCTCTGGTATAGTACCAGAAGATTGGAGGACAGCAAATGTTGTCCCATTGTTTAAGAAGGGGAGAAGGGACTTCCCTGGGAATTATAGACCGGTGAGTCTTACTTCTGTGGTGGGTAAGGTTTTGGAAAGGATTATTAGAGACAGGATTTATAGTTATTTGGAAAGTAATGAGTTGATTAGAGACAGTCAGCATGGTTTTGTAGCGGGTAGGTCATGCCTTACTAACCTTATCGAGTTTTTTGAGAAAGTGACCAAAGAGGTGGATGGGGGTAAGGCAGTTGATGTGGTGTATATGGATTTTAGCAAGGCGTTTGATAAGGTTCACCATGGTAGGCTTCTGCAGAAAATGCAGATGTATGGGATTGGGGGTGATCTAGGTAATTGGATCAGGAATTGGCTAGCAGATAGGAGACAGAGGGTGGTGGTTGATGGTAAATATTCATCATGGAGTTCGGTTACAAGTGGTGTGCCTCAGGGATCTGTTTTGGGGCCACTGCTGTTTGTAATTTTTATTAATGATCTGGATGAGGGTATAGTTGGGTGGATTAGTAAGTTTGCTGATGACACCAAAGTCGGAGGTGTGGTAGATTGTGAGGAAGGGTGTCATAGTTTGCAGGATGACTTAGGAAGGTTGCAGAGCTGGGCTGAGAGGTGGCGCATGGAGTTTAATGTGGAGAAGTGTGAGGTAATTCATTTCGGTAGGAATAATAGATGTGTTGAGTATAGGGCTAACAGGAGGACTTTGAATAGTGTGGAGGAGCAGAGGGATCTAGGTGTATGTGTACATAGATCCCTGAAAGTTGGGAATCAAGTAGATAAAGTTGTTAAGAAGGCATACGGAGTTTTGGCGTTTATTGGTAGGGGGATTGAATTTAGGAGTCGTAGCGTCATGATGCAACTGTACACATCTCTGGTGCGGCCGCACTTGAAGTTTTGTGTGCAGTTCTGGTCCCCACATTACAGGAAGGATGTGGAGGCTTTGGAGAGGGTGCAGAGGAGGTTTACCAGGATGTTGCCTGGTATGGAGGGGAGATCCTATGAGGAAAGATTGAGAGATTTGGGGTTGTTTTCGCTGGAAAGAAGGCGGCTAAGAGGGGATCTCATTGAAACATATAAGATGATTAGAGGTTTAGACAGGGTAGATAGTGATAGCCTTTTTCCTAGGATGGAGAAAGCTAACACGAGGGGGCACGATTTTAAATTAAGGGGGGGTAGTTATAGGACGGATGTCAGGGGTAGGTTCTTTACCCAGAGGGTGGTGAGGGACTGGAATGCCCTGCCAGCTGCAGTTGTAAATGCACCTAGTTTGGGGGCGTTTAAGAGATCTGTGGATAGGTTTATGGATGAAAAGGGATTGGTTTAGGCTAGTGGGTCATTGTTTTGTAACTGGTCGGCGCAACATCGTGGGCCGAAGGGCCTGTTCTGCGCTGTAATGTTCTATGTTCTATGTTGTTCTATGAGTACAGTCCCCCAACACTGAACCCTGAGCTCTGACCCCAAGTACAGTCCCCCAACACTGAACCCTGACCCCGAGTACAGTCCCCCAACCCTGAACCTTGAACTCTGACACCAAGTACAGTCCCCCAACCCTGAACCCTGACCCCAAGTACAGTCCCCCAACCCTGAACTCTGACCCCTGAACACAAGTACAGTCCCCCAAACCTGAACCCTGAACTCTGACCCCAAGTGCAGTCATCCAACCCTGAACACTGAGCCCTGACCCCAAGTACAATCCCCCAACACTGAACTCCGGACCCTGACCCCAAATACAGTCCCCCAACCCTGAACTCTGACCACTGACCTCAAGTACAGTTCCACAACCCTGAACTCTGACCCCAAGTACAATACCCCAACAGGGAACGCCGAATTCTAACCCCAAGTACAGTCCCCCAACCCAGAACCCCGTACCCTGACCCCAAGTACAATCCCCCAAACCTGAACCCTGACCCCAAGAACAGTCCCCCAAACCTGAACCCTGAACTCTGACAACAAGTACAGTCCCCCAAACCTGAACGCGGAACCCTGACCCCAAGTACAGTCCCTCATCCCAGAACCCTGATCCATGACCCCAAAACAGTCCCCCAATCCTGAACCCTGACCCCAACTACTGTCCCCCAACCCTGAACCCTGACCCTAAGTAGAGTCCCCCAACCCTGAACACCGAACCCAGATCCCAAGTACAGTCCCCCAACACTGAACCCTGAACTCTGACCCCAAGTACAAACGCCAACGCTGACCCCTGACCCCAAGTACAGTCCCCCAACCACGAACCCCAACCCCAAATACAGTCCCCCAACCCTGAACCCTGACCCCTGACTCCAAGTACAGTCCCCCAACCAAGAACCCTGAACACTGACCCCAAGTACAGTCCCCCAACATTGAACGCTGAACCCTGATCCCAAGTACAGTCCCCTAACACTGAACCCTGAACCCTGACCCCAATTACAGTCCCCTAACCCAGAACACTGAACTCTGACCCCAAGTACAGTCCTCCAACCGTGAACCCTGACCCCTGGACCCAAGTGCAGACCCCAAAATCTGAACCCTGAACCCTGACCCCAAGGACAGTCCCCCAACAACGTTTCCCTACCCCAAGTACAGTCCCCCAACCCTGAATCCCTAAACCTGACCCCAAGTACAGTCCCCCAACCCTGAACCCTGACCCCAAGTACAGTCCCCCAACCCTGAATGCTGAACCCTGACCCCAAGTACAGTCCCCCAACACTGAACCCCGGATCCTGACCCCAAGTACAGTCCCCCAATCCTGACCAACTGAACCCTGACCCCAAGTACAGTCTCCCAACACTGAAACCTGACCCCAAGTACAGTCCCCCAACCCTGAACCCCGAACCCAGATCCCAAGTACAGTCCCCCAACCCTGAACCCCGAACCCAGATCCCAAGTACAGTCCCCCAAACCTGAATCCTGAACTCTGACCCCAAGTGCAGTCAGCCAACCCTGAACACTGACCCCTGACCTCAAGTACAGTCCCCCAACCCTGAACCCTGAGCTCTGACCCCAAGTACAGTCCCCCAACACTGAACCCTGACCCCTGACCCCAAGTATAGTCCCCCAACCCTGAACCCTGACCCCAACTACAGTCCCCCAACACTGAACCCTGAACCCTGACCCCAAGTACAGTCCCCCAAACCTGAATCCTGACCCCAAGTACAGTCCCCCATCCCAGAACCCTGATCCATGACCCCAAAACAGTCCCCCAAACCTGAACCCTGACCCCAAGTATAGTCCCCCAACCATGACCCCTGACTCCAAGAACAGTCCCCAACACTCAATCCCGAACCCTGACACCAAGTACAATCCCCTAAACCTGAACCCTGACCCCAAGTACAGTCCCCCAACCCTGAACGCCGAACCCTGACCCCAAGTACAGTCCCCCACCCTGAACTCTGACACCAAGTACAGTCCCCCAACTATGAACCCTGACCCCAAGGACAGTCCCCCAAAACTGAACCCTGAACTCTGATCCCAAGTACAATCCTCCAACCCTGAACCCTGAACCCTGACCCCAAGTACAGACCCCCAACCCTGAACCCTGAACGTTGACCCCAAGAACAGACCCGCAACCTTGAAACCTGACCCCTAAACCCAAGTACAGACCCCAATCCTGAACCCTGACCCCTGACCCCAAGTATAGTTCCCCCAACCCAAAACCCTGACCCCAAGTACAGTCCCCCAACCCTGAATCCTGAACCCTGATCCCAAGTACAGTCCCCCAACACTGAACCCTGACCACTGAACCCAAGTACAGTCCCCCAAACCTGAACCCTGAACTCTGACCCCAAGTACAGTCATCCAACCCTGAACACTGACCCCTGACCCCAAGTACAGTCCCCCAACCCTGAACCCTGAGCTCTGACCCCAAGTACAGTCCCCCAACACTGAACCCTGACCCCGAGTACAGTCCCCCAACCCTGAACCCCGAACCCAGATCCCAAGTACAGTCCCCCAACCCTGAACCTTGAGCTCTGACCCCAAGTACAGTCCCCCAACCCTGAACCCTGAGCTCTAACCCCAAGTACAGTCCCCCAACACTGAACCCTGACTCCGAGTACAGTCCCCCAACCCTGAACACTGAGCTCTGACCCCAAGTACAGTCCCCCAACACTGAACCCTGAGCTCTGACCCCAAGTACAGTCCCCCAACACTGAACCCTGACCCCGAGTACAGTCCCCCAACCCTGAACCCCGAACCCAGATCCCAAGTACAGTCCCCCAACCCTGAACCCTGAACTCTGACACCAAGTACAGTCCCCCAACCCTGAACCCTGACACCAAGTACAGTCCCCCAACCCTGAACCCTGACCCCTGAACCCAAGTACAGTCCCCCAAAACCTGAACCCTGAACTCTGACCCCAAGTGCTGTCATCCAACCCTGAACACTGAGCCCTGACCCCAAGTACAATCCCCCAACACTGAACTCCGGACCCTGACCCCAAATATAGTCCCCCAACCCTGAACTCTGAACCCTGACCCCAAGTACAGTTCCCCAACCCTGAACTCTGACCCCAAGTACAGTCCCCCAACACGGAACGCCGAATTCTAACCCCAAGTACAGTCCCCCAACCCAGAACCCTGACCCCAAGAACAGTCCCCCAAACCTGAACCTTGAACCCTGACCCCAAGTACAGTCCCCCAACACTGAACACTGAACTCTGATCCCAAGTACAGTTGCCCCAACCTGAACCCTGACCCCTGAACTCAAATACAATCCCCCAATCCTGAACCCTGACCCCAAGGACAGTCCCCCAATCCTGAACCCTGACCACAAGTACCCTCGCCCAACCCTGAACCCTGAACCCTGACCCCAAGAACACTCCCCAACCCTGATCCCTGACCCCTGAGCTCAAGTATAGTCCCCCAACGCTGAACGCCGAACCCTGATCCCAAGTACAGTCCCCCAACCCTGACCCCAAAACAGTCCCCCAAACCTGAACCCTGAACCCAGGTATAGTCCACCAACCATGACCCCTGACCCCAAGAACCGTCCCAAACACTCAACCCCGAACCCTGACACCAAGTACAATCCCCTAAACCTGAACCCTGACCCCAAGTACAGTCCCCCAACCCTGAACCCTGAACTCTGACACCAAGTACAGTCCCCCAACTCTGAACCCTGACACCAAGTACAGTCCCCCAACACAGAAAACTGAACTCTGACCACAAGTACAGTCCCCCAACCCTGAACCCCAACCCCAAGTACAGTCCCCCAACCCTGAATCCCCAAACCTGACCCCAAGTACAGTCCCCCAACCCTGAACCCTGAACTATGACCCCAAGAACAGACCCGCAACCCTGAACCCTGACCCCTAAACCCAAATACAGTCCCCCAATCCTGAACCCTGACCCCAAGTACAGACCCCAATCCTGAACCCTGACCACAAATACCGTCCCCATACCCTGAACCCTGAACCCTGACCCCAAACACAATCGTCAACCCTGAACCCTGACCCCAAGTACAGTCCCCCAACCCGGAACCCTGACCCCTGACCCCAAGTATAGATCCCCCAACTCTAAACCCTGACCCCAAGTACAGTCCCTCAACCCTGACCCCAAGTATAGTCCCCCAACCCTGAACGCTGAACCCGTACCCCAAGACAGTCCCCGAATCCTGAACAACTGAATCCTGACCCCAAGTACAGTCATCTAACCCTGAACACTGACCCCTGACCCCAAGTACAGTCCCCCAACCCAGAACCCTGAGCTCTGACCCAAGTACAGTCCCCAAAACTGAACCCTGACTCCGAGTACATTCCCCCAACACAGAACCCTGAGCTCTGACCACAAGTACAGGCCCCCAACACTGAACCCTGAGCCCGAGTACAGTCCCCCAACCCTGAACCCCGAAACCAGATCCCAAGTACAGTTCCCCAAACCTGAACCCTGAGCCCTGACCCAAAGTACAATCCCCCAACACTGAACTCTGACCCCTGACCTCAAGTACAGTCCCCCAACCCAGAACCCCGTACCCTGACCCCAAGTACAATCCCCCAAACCTGAACCCTGACCCCAAGAACAGTCCCCCAAACCTGAACGCTGAACTCTGACAACAAGTACAGTCCCCCAAACCTGAACGCCGAACCCTGACCCCAAGTACAGTCCCGCATCCCAGAACCCTGATCCATGACCCCAAAACAGTCCCCCAATCCTGAACCCTGACCCCAAATTTTGTCCCCCAACCCTGAATACCGAAACCAGATCCCAAGTACAGTCCCCCAAACCTGAACCCTGACCCCAAGTACAGTCCCCCAACCCTGAACCCTGACCCCAAGAACACTTCCGCAACCCTGAACCCTGACCCCAAATTTTGTCCCCCAACCCTGAACACCGAACCCAGATCCCAAGTACAGTCCCCCAAACCTGAACACTGACCCCAAGTACAGTCCCCCAAACCTGAACCCTGACCCCAAGTACAGATCCCCAATCCTGAACCCTGACCAGAAGTACCGTCCCCCAACCCTGAACCCTGACCCCAAGTACAGTCCGCCAATCCTGAACAACTGAACCCTGACCCCAAGTACAGTCCCCCAACCCTGAATGCTGAACCCTGACCCCGAGTACAGTCCCCCAACCCTGAACCCCGAACCCAGATCCCAAGTACAGTCCCCCAACCCTGAACCCTGACCCCAAGTAGAGTCCCCCAACCCTGAACAACTGAACCCTGACCCCAAGTACAGTCCCCCAACCCTGAATGCTGAACCCTGACCCCAATACAGTCCCCCAACCCTGAACCCCGAACCCAGATCCCAAGTACAGTTCCCCAACCCTGAACACTGACCCCTGACCCCAAGTACAGTCCCCCAACCATGAACCCTGAGCTCTGACCCCATGTACAGTCCCACAATACTGAACCCTGACCCCGAGTACAGTCCCCCAACCCAGAACCCTGAGCTTTGACCCCGAGTACCGTCCCCCAACACTGAACCCCAAACCCAGATCCCAAGTATAGTCCCCCCAACCCTGAACCCTGACCCCTGAACTCAAGTACAGTCCCCCAAACCTGAACCCTGAACTCTGACCCCAAGTGCAGTCTTCCAACCCTGAACACTGACCCCTGACCCCAAGTACAGTCCCCCAACCCTGAACCCTGACCCCTGACCTCAAGTACAGTCCCCAAACCCTGAACCCCGAACCCTGACCCCAAGTACAGTCCCTCACCCCTGACCTCACGTTCAGTCCCCCAAACCAGAACCCTGAACCCAGACCACAAGTACAGTCCCCCAAACCTGAACCCTGAACTCTGACAACACGTACAGTCCCACAACTCTGAACCCTGACCCTGAGTACAGTCCCCCAACCCTGAACCCTGAACTCTGACACCAAGTACAGTCCCCCAACCCTGAACCCTGACCCCAAGTACAGTCCCCCAACCCTGAACCCTGACCCCAAGTACAGTCCCGCAACCATGAACCCTGAACTTTGACCCCAAGAACAGTCCCGCAACCCTGAACCCTGACCCCTAAACCCAAGTACAGTCCCCCAATCCTGAACCCTGACCCCAAGTACAGACCCTAATCCTGAACCCTGACCACAAGTACCGTCCCCCAATCTTGACCCCTGAACCCAAACACAGTCCTCAACCCTGATCCCTGACCCCTGAGCCCAAGGACAGTCGCCCAACCCTGAACCCCGAACCCTGATCCCAAGTACTGTCCCCCAACCCTGAACCCTGACCCCAAGTACAGCACCCAACCCTGAACCCTGACCCCAAGTACAGTCCCCCAATCCTGAACCCTGACCCCAAGTACAGCCCCCAACCCTGAACCCTGTCCACTGAACCCAAGTACAGTCCCCCAAAACTGAACCCTGAACTCTGACCCCAAGTACAGTCATCCAACCCTGAACACTGACCCCTGACCCCAAGTACAGTCCCCCATCCCTGAATCCTGAGCTCTGACCCCAAGTACAGTCATCCAACCCTGAACACTGACCCCTGACCCCAAGTACAGTCATCCAACCCTGAACCCTGAGCTCTGAACCAAAGTACAGTTCCCCAACACTGAACCCTGAGCTCTGACCCCAAGTACAGTCCCCCAACACTGAACCCTGAGCTCTGACCCCAAGTACAGTCCCCCAACACTGAACCCTGACTCCGAGTACAGTCCCCCAACCTTGAACCCTGAGCTCTGACCCCAAGTACAGTCCCCCAACACTGAACCCTGAGCTCTGACCCCAAGTACAGTCCCCCAACACTGAACCCTGACCCCGAGTACAGTCCCCCAACCCTGAACCCCGAACCCAGATCCCAAGTACAGTCCCCCAACCCTGAACCCTGAACTCTGACACCAAGTACAGTCCCCCAACCCTGAACCCTGACCCCAAGTACAGTTCCCCCAACCCTGAACCCTGACCCCCTGAACCCAAGTACAGTCCCCCATACCTGAACCCTGAACTCTGACCCCAAGTGCAGTCATCCAACCCTGAACACTGAGCCCTGACCCCAAGTACAATCCCCCAACACTGAACTCCGGACCCTGACCCCAAATACAGGCCCCCAACCCTGAACTCTGACCCCTGACCTCAAGTACAGTCCCCCAACCCTGAACTCTGACCCCAAGTACAGTCCCCCAACACGGAACGCCGAATTCTAACCCCAAGTACAGTCCCCCAACCCAGAACCACGGACCCTGACCCCAAGTACAGTCCCCCAAACCTGAACCCTGAACCCTGACCACAAGTATAGTCCTCCAACCCTGAACCCTGACCCCAAGTACAGTCCCCCAACACTGAACACTGAACTCTGATCCCGAGTACAGTTGCCCCAACCTGAACCCTGACCCCTGAACACAAATACAATCCCCCAATCCTGAACCCGAACCCCAAAGACAGTCCCCCAATCCTGAACCCTGACCACAAGAACCCTCGCCCAACCCTGAACCCTGAACCCTGACCCCAACTACACTCCCCAACCCTGATCCCTGACCCCTGAGCTCAAGTACAGTCCCCCAACGCTGAACGCCGAACCCTGACCCCAAGTACAGTCCCCCAAACCAGAACCCTGATCCATGACCCCAAAACAGTCCCCCAAACCTGAATCCTGACCCCAAGTATAGTCCCCCAACCATGACCCCTGACCCCAAGAACAGTCCCCCAACCCCGAACCCTGACACCAAGTACAATCCCCTAAACCTGAACCCTGACCCCAAGTACAGTCCCCCAATCCTGAACCCTGAACCCTGACCCCAAGTACAGTCCCCCAACACTGAACTCTGATCCCAAGTACAATCCTCCAACCCTGAACACTGACCCCTGACACCAAGTACAGTCCCCCAACCCTGAACCCTGACCCCAAGTACAGTCCCCCAACCCTGAACGCCGAACCCTGATCCCAAGTACAGTCCCCCAACCCTGAACCCTGACCCCAAGTACAGTCCCCCAACCCTGAACCCTGACCCCAAGTACAGTCCCCCAACCCTGAACCCTGACCCCAAGTACAGTCCCCCAACCCAGAACCCTGACCCCAAAACAGTCCCCCAACACAGAAAACTGAACTCTGACCACGAGTACAGTCCCCCAACCCTGAATCCCCAAACCTGACCCCAAGTACATTCCCCCAACCCTGAACCCTGAACTTTGACCCCAAGAACAGACCCGCAACCCTGAACCCTGACCCCTAAACCCAAGTACAGTCCGCCAATCCTGAACCCTGACCCCAAGTACAAACCCCAATCCTGAACCCTGACCACAAATACCGTCCCCCAACCCTGAACCCTGAACTCTGACCCCAAACACAATCCTCAACCCTGAGCCCTGACCCCTGAGCCCAAGTACAGTCCCCCAACCCTGAACCCTAACTCCGATCCCAAGTACAGTCCCCCAACCTGAACCCGGACCCCAAGTACAGTCCCCCAACCCTGAACCCTGACCCCTGACCCCAAGTATAGTTCCCCCAACCCTAAACCCTGACCCCAAGTACAGTCCCCCAACCCTGAACGCTGAACACTGACCCCAAGACAGTCCCCGAATCCTGAACAACTGAATCCTGACCCCAAGTACAGTCCCCCAAACCTGAACCCTGAACTCTGACCCCAAGTACAGTCATCCAACCCTGAACACTGACCCCTGACCCCAAGTACAGTCCCCCAACCCAGAACACTGAGCTCTGACCTCAAGTACAGTCCCCAAAACTGAACCCTGACTCCGAGTACATTCCCCCAACACTGAACCCTGAGCTCTGACCCCAAGTACAGTCCCCCAACACTGAACCCTGACCCCGAGTACAGTCCCCCAACCCTGAACCTTGAACTCTGACACCAAGTACAGTCCCCCAACCCTGAACCCTGACCCCAAGTACAGTCCCCCAACCCTGAACTCTGACCCCTGAACACAAGTACAGTCCCCCAAACCTGAACCCTGAACTCTGACCCCAAGTGCAGTCATCCAACCCTGAACACTGAGCCCTGACCCCAAGTACAATCCCCCAACACTGAACTCCGGACCCTGACCCCAAATACAGTCCCCCAACCCTGAACTCTGACCACTGACCTCAAGTACAGTTCCACAACCCTGAACTCTGACCCCAAGTACAATACCCCAACAGGGAACGCCGAATTCTAACCCCAAGTACAGTCCCCCAACCCAGAACCCCGTACCCTGACCCCAAGTACAATCCCCCAAACCTGAACCCTGACCCCAAGAACAGTCCCCCAAACCTGAACCCTGAACTCTGACAACAAGTACAGTCCCCCAAACCTGAACGCGGAACCCTGACCCCAAGTACAGTCCCTCATCCCAGAACCCTGATCCATGACCCCAAAACAGTCCCCCAATCCTGAACCCTGACCCCAAGTATAGTCCCCCAACCCTGAACCCTGACCCTAAGTAGAGTCCCCCAACCCTGAACACCGAACCCAGATCCCAAGTACAGTCCCCCAACACTGAACCCTGAACTCTGACCCCAAGTACAAACGCCAACGCTGACCCCTGACCCCAAGTACAGTCCCCCAACCACGAACCCCAACCCCAAATACAGTCCCCCAACCCTGAACCCTGACCCCTGACTCCAAGTACAGTCCCCCAACCAAGAACCCTGAACACTGACCCCAAGTACAGTCCCCCAACATTGAACGCTGAACCCTGATCCCAAGTACAGTCCCCTAACACTGAACCCTGAACCCTGACCCCAATTACAGTCCCCTAACCCAGAACACTGAACTCTGACCCCAAGTACAGTCCTCCAACCGTGAACCCTGACCCCTGGACCCAAGTGCAGACCCCAAAATCTGAACCCTGAACCCTGACCCCAAGGACAGTCCCCCAACAACGTTTCCCTACCCCAAGTACAGTCCCCCAAACCTGAATCCCTAAACCTGACCCCAAGTACAGTCCCCCAACCCTGAACCCTGACCCCAAGTACAGTCCCCCAACCCTGAATGCTGAACCCTGACCCCAAGTACAGTCCCCCAACACTGAACCCCGGATCCTGACCCCAAGTACAGTCCCCCAATCCTGACCAACTGAACCCTGACCCCAAGTACAGTCTCCCAACACTGAAACCTGACCCCAAGTACAGTCCCCCAACCCTGAACCCCGAACCCAGATCCCAAGTACAGTCCCCCAACCCTGAACCCCGAACCCAGATCCCAAGTACAGTCCCCCAAACCTGAATCCTGAACTCTGACCCCAAGTGCAGTCAGCCAACCCTGAACACTGACCCCTGACCTCAAGTACAGTCCCCCAACCCTGAACCCTGAGCTCTGACCCCAAGTACAGTCCCCCAACACTGAACCCTGACCCCTGACCCCAAGTATAGTCCCCCAACCCTGAACCCTGACCCCAACTACAGTCCCCCAACACTGAACCCTGAACCCTGACCCCAAGTACAGTCCCCCAAACCTGAATCCTGACCCCAAGTACAGTCCCCCATCCCAGAACCCTGATCCATGACCCCAAAACAGTCCCCCAAACCTGAACCCTGACCCCAAGTATAGTCCCCCAACCATGACCCCTGACTCCAAGAACAGTCCCCCAACTATGAACCCTGACCCCAAGGACAGTCCCCCAAAACTGAACCCTGACCCCTGACTCCAAGTACAGTCCCCCAACCAAGAACCCTGAACACTGACCCCAAGTACAGTCCCCCAACATTGAACGCTGAACTCTGATCCCAAGTACAGTCCCCTAACACTGAACCCTGAACCCTGACCCCAATTACAGTCCCCTAACCCAGAACACTGAACTCTGACCCCAAGAACAGTCCTCCAACCGTGAACCCTGACCCCTGGACCCAAGTGCAGACCCCAAAATCTGAACCCTGAACCCTGACCCCAAATACAGTCCCCCAACCCTGAACTCTGACCACTGACCTCAAGTACAGTTCCACAACCCTGAACTCTGACCCCAAGTACAATACCCCAACAGGGAACGCCGAATTCTAACCCCAAGTACAGTCCCCCAACCCAGAACCCCGTACCCTGACCCCAAGTACAATCCCCCAAACCTGAACCCTGACCCCAAGAACAGTCCCCCAAACCTGAACCCTGAACTCTGACAACAAGTACAGTCCCCCAAACCTGAACGCGGAACCCTGACCCCAAGTACAGTCCCTCATCCCAGAACCCTGATCCATGACCCCAAAACAGTCCCCCAATCCTGAACCCTGACCCCAACTACTGTCCCCCAACCCTGAACCCTGACCCCAAGAACAGTCCCCCAAACCTGAACCCTGAACTCTGACAACAAGTACAGTCCCCCAAACCTGAACGCGGAACCCTGACCCCAACTACTGTCCCCCAACCCTGAACCCTGAACCCTGACCCTAAGTAGAGTCCCCCAACCCTGAACACCGAACCCAGATCCCAAGTACAGTCCCCCAACACTGAACCCTGAACTCTGACCCCAAGTACAGTCCCCCAACCCTGAACCCTGAACTCTGACCCCAAGTACAGTCCCCCAACCAAGAACCCTGAACACTGACCCCAAGTACAGTCCCCCAACATTGAACGCTGAACTCTGATCCCAAGT
Source organism: Prionace glauca (assembly GCA_037974335.1). Lineage (NCBI taxonomy): Eukaryota > Metazoa > Chordata > Chondrichthyes > Carcharhiniformes > Carcharhinidae > Prionace > Prionace glauca. The sequence continues at coordinate 294,553 of JBBMRE010000199.1, forward strand.
ACAGTCCCCTAACACTGAACCCTGAACCCTGACCCCAATTACAGTCCCCTAACCCAGAACACTGAACTCTGACCCCAAGTACAGTCCTCCAACCGTGAACCCTGACCCCTGGACCCAAGTGCAGACCCCAAAATCTGAACCCTGAACTCTGACCCCAAGGACAGTCCCCCAACAACGTTTCCCTACCCCAAGTACAGTCCCCCAACCCTGAATCCCTAAACCTGACCCCAAGTACAGTCCCCCAACCCTGAACCCTGACCCCAAGTACAGTCCCCCAACCCTGAATGCTGAACCCTGACCCCAAGTACAGTCCCCCAACCCTGAACTCTGACACCAAGTACAGTCCCCCAACCCTGAATGCTGAACCCTGACCCCAAGTACAGTCCCCCAACCCTGAACTCTGACACCAAGTACAGTCCCCCAACTATGAACCCTGACCCCAAGGACAGTCCCCCAAAACTGAACCCTGACCCCTGACTCCAAGTACAGTCCCCCAACCAAGAACCATGAACACTGACCCCAAGTACAGTCCCCCAACATTGAACGCTGAACTCTGATCCCAAGTACAGTCCCCTAACACTGAACCCTGAACCCTGACCCCAATTACAGTCCCCTAACCCAGAACACTGAACTCTGACCCCAAGTACAGTCCTCCAACCGTGAACCCTGACCCCTGGACCCAAGTGCAGACCCCAAAATCTGAACCCTGAACCCTGACCCCAAGTACAGTCCCCCAACCCTGAATCCCTAAACCTGACCCCAAGTACAGTCCCCCAACCCTGAACCCTGACCCCAAGTACGGTCCCCCAACCCTGAATGCTGAACCCTGACCCCAAGTACAGTCCCCCAACACTGAACCCCGGATCCTGACCCCAAGTACAGTCCCCCAATCCTGACCAACTGAACCCTGACCCCAAGTACAGTCTCCCAACACTGAACCCTGACCCCAAGTACAGTCCCCCAACCCTGAACCCCGAACCCAGATCCCAAGTACAGTCCCCCAACCCTGAACCCCGAACCCAGATCCCAAGTACAGTCCCCCAAACCTGAACCCTGAGCTCTGACCCCAAGTACAGTCCCCCAACACTGAACCCTGACCCCAAGTATAGTCCCCCAACCCTGAACCCTGACCCCAACTACAGTCCCCCAACACTGAACCCTGAACCCAAGTACAGTCCCCCAAACCTGAATCCTGACCCCAAGTACAGTCCCCCATCCCAGAACCCTGATCCATGACCCCAAAACAGTCCCCCAAACCTGAACCCTGACCCCAAGTATAGTCCCCCAACCATGACCCCTGACCCCAAGAACAGTCCCCAACACTCAATCCCGAACCCTGACACCAAGTACAATCCCCTAAACCTGACCCCTGACCCCAAGTACAGTCCCCCAACCCTGAACTCTGACACCAAGTACAGTCCCCCAACTATGAACCCTGACCCCAAGTACAGTCCCCCAAAACTGAACCCTGAACTCTGATCCCAAGTACAATCCACCAACCCTGAACCCTGAACCCTGACCCCAAGTACAGATCCCCAACCCTGAACCCTGAACTTTGACCCCAAGAACAGACCCGCAACCTTGAAACCTGACCCCTAAACCCAAGTACAGACCCCAATCCTGAACCCTGACCACAAATACCATCCCCCAACCCTGAACCCTGACCCCTGACCCCAAGTATAGTTCCCCCAACCCTAAACCCTGACCCCAAGTACAGTCCCCCAACCCTGAACCCTGACCCCAAGTACAGTCCCCCAACACTGAACCCTGACCACTGAACCCAAGTACAGTCCCCCAAACCTGAACCCTGAACTCTGACCCCAAGTACAGTCATCCAACCCTGAACACTGACCCCTGACCCCAAGTACAGTCCCCCAACCCTGAACCCTGAGCTCTGACCCCAAGTACAGTCCCCCAACACTGAACCCTGACCCCGAGTACAGTCCCCCAACCCTGAACCCCAAACCCAGATCCCAAGTACAGTCCCCCAACCCTGAACCTTGAGCTCTGACCCCAAGTACAGTCCCCCAACTCTGAACCCTGAGCTCTAACCCCAAGTACAGTCCCCCAACCCTGAACCCTGACTCCGAGTACAGTCCCCCAACCTTGAACCCTGAGCTCTGACCCCAAGTACCGTCCCCCAACACTGAACCCTGAGCTCTGACCCCAAGTACAGTCCCCCAACACTGAACCCTGAGCTCTGACCCCAAGTACAGTCCCCCAACCCTGAACACCGAACCCAGATCCCAAGTACAGTCCCCCAAACCTGAACCCTGACCCCAAGTACAGTCCCCCAACCCTGACCCCAAGAACACTTCCACAACCCTGAACCCTGACCCCAAATTTTGTCCCCCAACCCTGAACACCGAACCCAGATCCCAAGTACAGTCCCCCAAACCTGAACCCTGACCCCAAGTACAGTCCCCCAAACCTGAACCCTGACCCCAAGTACAGTCCCCCAACCCTGAACCCTGACCCCAAGTACAGTTCCCCAACCCTGAACGCTGAACCCTGACCCCAAGTACAGTCCGCCAATCCTGAACAACTGAACCCTGACCCCAAGTACAGTCCCCCAACCCTGAATGCTGAACCCTGACCCCAATACAGTCCCCCAACCCTGAACCCCGAACCCAGATCCCAAGTACAGTTCCCCAACCCTGAACACTGACCCCTGACCCCAAATACAGTCCCCCAACCATGAACCCTGAGCTCTGACCCCATGTACAGTCCCACAATACTGAACCCTGACCCCGAGTACAGTCCCCCAACCCAGAACCCTGAGCTTTGACCCCGAGTACCGTCCCCCAACACTGAACCCCAAACCCAGATCCCAAGTATAGTCCCCCCAACCCTGAACCCTGACCCCTGAACTCAAGTACAGTCCCCCAAACCTGAACCCTGAACTCTGACCCCAAGTGCAGTCATCCAACCCTGAACACTGACCCCTGACCCCAAGTACAGTCCCCCAACCCTGAACCCTGACCCCTGACCTCAAGTACAGTCCCCAAACCCTGAAACCCGAACCCTGACCCCAAGTACAGTCCCTCACCCCTGACCTCACGTTCAGTCCCCCAAACCAGAACACTGAACCCAGACCACAGGTACAGTCTCGCAAACCTGCACCTGACACCAGGTACAGTCCCCCAAACCTGAACCCTGACCCTGAGTACAGTCCCCCAACCCTGAACCCTGAACTCTGACACCAAGTACAATCCCCCAACTCTGAACACTCTCCCCAAGTACAGTCCCGCAACCCTGAACCCTGAACTTTGACCCCAAGAACAGTCCCGTAACCCTGAACCCTGACCCCTAAACCCAAGTACAGTCCCCCAATCCTGAACCCTGACCCCAAGTACAGCACCCAACCCTGAACCCTGACCCCAAGTACAGTCCCCCAATCCTGAACCCTGACCCCAAGTACAGCCCCCAACCCTGACCCCTGACCCCAAGTACAGTCCCCCAACCCTGAACCCTGACCCCAAGTCTGCCCCAACACTGAACCCTGACCCCTGACCCCAAGTACAGTCCCCCAACCCTGAACCCTGACCCCAAGTCTGCCCCAACACTGAACCCTGACTCCTGAAGCCAAGTATAGTCCCCCAAACCCGAACACTGAACTCTGACCCCAAGTACAATCCCCAAATCCTGAACCCTGACCCATGACACCAAGTACAGAACCCAACCCTGAACTCTGACTCCAAGTACAGTCCTCCAACCCTGAACTCTGACCCCAAGTGCAGTCCACAACCCTGAACCCTGACCCCTGTCCCCAATTACAGTCCCCAACCTTGAACCCCGAACCCTGACCCTAAATACAGTCCCCCAACCCTGTACCTCGCAAACCTGCATCCTGACCGCTGACCCTAAGTACAGTCCCCCAACCCAGAACCCTGACCCCAAGTACAGAACCCAACCCTGAACTCTGACCCCATTACAGTCGTCCAACAATGAACCCTGACCCCTGAACCCAAGTACACTCCCCCAAAACTGAACCCCGTACCCTGACCCCAAGTACTGTTCCCCAACATGAACCCTGAATTCTGACCCCAAGTACAATCCCCCAACCCTGAACCCTGACCCCAAGTACAGTCCCCAAACACTGAACGCCGAACCCTGACCCCAAGTACAGTCCACCAACCCTGAACCCTGACCCCAAGTACAGTCCCCCAACCTGAACCCTGACCCCTGAACCCAAGTATATTCCCCCAACCTTGAACCCTGACCCCAAGTACAGACCCCCAACCCTGAACCCTGACCCCAAGTACAGTTCCCCAACCCTGAACCCTGACCCCAAATACAGTCCCCCAACCTGAACCCTGACCCCTGAACCCAAGTATAGTCCCCCAACCTTGAACCCTGACCCCAAGTACAGTCCCCCAATCTTGAACAACTGAACCCTGACCCCAAGTACAGTCCCCCAACACTGAACCCTGACCACGAGTACAGTCCCCCAAACCTGCACCCCGAACCCAGATCCCAAGTACTGTCCCCCAACCCTGAACCCTGAACTCTGACACCAACTACAGTACCCCAACTCTGAACCCTCATCCCATGTACAGTCCCCCAACAATGAACCCTGAACTCTGATCCCAAGTACAGTTGCCCCACCCTGAACCCTGACCCCTGAACCCAAGTACATTCCTCCAAACCTGAACTCTGACCCCAAGTACAGGCATCCATCACTGAACCCTGACCCCTAACCCTAAGTACATCCCCCAACCCAGAAACCTGAGCTCTGACCCCAAGTACAGTCCCCCAACGCTGAACTCTGACCCAAAGTACAGTCCCCCAACACTAATCCCCGAACCCTGATCCCAAGTGTAGTCCCCCAACATAGAACACTGAACCCAGACCCCAAGTACAGACCACCAACCCTAAACTCTGACCCCAAGTACAGTCCTCCAACGCTGAACCCAAGTACAGTCCCTAAAACCTGAACTCCGAACCCTGACCCCAAGTACAGGCATCCAACCCTGAACCCTGACCCCAAGTACAGTCCCCCAACACTAATCCCCGAACCCTGACCTCAAGTATAGTCCCCCAACCATGAACCCTGACCCCAAATACAGTGAACAAATCCTGAACCCTGAACCCTGACCCCAAGTACAGTTCCCCAACCCTGAAACCTGAACCCTGACCCCACGTAATGTCCCCAAGCCTGATTCCTGACCCCTGACCCCAAGGACAGTCCCCCAACTCTGAATCACTAAACCTGACCCCAACTACAGTCCCCCAACCCTGCATCCTGAACTCTGACCTCAAGTACAGACCCTCAACCCTGAACCCTGACCCCAAGGACAGTCCCCCAACTCTGAATCACTAAACCTGACCCCAACTATAGTCCCCCAACCCTGAACCTCTGAACTTTGACCCCAAGAACAGTCCCCCAACCCTGACCCCAAGTACAGTTCCCCAACCCTCAACCCTGAACCCTGATCCCAAGTACAGTCCCCCAATCCTGAACAACTGAGCCCTGGCCCCAAGTACAGTCCCCCAACAATGAACCCTGACCCCGAGTACAGTCCCCCAAACCTGAACCCTGACCCCTGAACCCAAGTATAGTCCCCCAACCCTGAATCCTGAACTCTGACACCAAATACAGTGCCTCAACCCTGAACCCTGAACTCTGATCCCATGTACAGTTGCCCAACCCTGAAACCTGAACCCTGAACACAAGTACAGTCACCCAAACCTGAACCCTGAACTCTGACCCCAAGTACAGACCCCCAACATGAAACCTGGACTCTGACTCCAAGTACAATCCCCCAACCCTGAACTCTGACCCCTGACCCCAAGTACAGTCCCCAAACAATGAACCCTGATCTCTGATACCAAGTACCGTCCTCCAACCGTGAACCCTAACCCCTGACCCCAAGTACAGTCCCCCAACCCAGAACCCTGAACTCTGATCCCAAGTACAGTCCCCCAATCCTGAACAACTGAACCCTGACCCCAAGTACAGTCCCCCAACCCTGAACCCCGAACCCAGATCCCAAGTACAGTCCCCCAACCCTGAACCCTGAAGTCTGACACCAAGTACAGTCCCCCAACCCTGAACCCTGACCCCAAGTACAGTCCCCAAACACTGAACCCTGAACTCTGATCCCAAGTACAGTTGCCCAACCCTGAACCCTGACCCCTGAACCCAGTACAGTCCCCCAAACCTGAACCCTGAACTCTGAACCCAAGTGCAGTCATCCAACCCTGAACACTGACCCCTGATCCCAAGTACAGTCCCCCAACCCAGAACCCTGACACTGACCACAAGTACAGTCCCCCAAACCTGAACCCTGACCCCTGACCCAAAGTACTGTCCCCCAACATTAATCCCCGAACCCTGACCCCAAGTATAGTCCCCCACACAGAACCCTGTTCGTTGACCCCAAGTACAGACCCCCAACCCAGAACCCTGATCCCTGACCCCAAGTACAGTCCCCCAACCCTGAACTCTGACCCCAAGAACAATCCCCCAACACTGAACCATAAACTCTGAATTTATGTACAGTCCCACAATCCTGAACCCTGACCCCTGACCCCAATTACAGTCCCCCAACCCTGAACCCCGAACCCTGACCCCAAGTACAGTCCCCCAACCCTGATCCCTGACCACAAGTACAGTCCCCCAACCCTGTACCCTGACCCCAAGACCAGTCCCCCAACCCAGAACCCTGACCCCTGACCCCAAGTACAGAACCCCACCCTGAACTCTGACCCCAAGTTCAGTCCTCCAACAATGAACGCTGACCCCTGAACCCAAGTACAGTCCCCCAATCCTGAACCCCGAACCCTGACCCCAAGTACAGTTCCCCAACATTAACCCTGAACTCTGACCCCAAGTACAATCCCCCAACCCTGAACCCCGAACCCTGACCCCAAGTACAGAACCCAACCCTGAACTCTGACTCCAAGTACAGTCCTCCAACCCTGAACCCAACTACAGTCCCCAAAACCTGAACACTGAACCCTGACCCCAGGTACAGTCCCCCACCATGAACCCTGAACTCTGACTCCAAGTACAATCCCCCAACCCTGAACCCTGACCCCTGACCACAAGTACATTCCCCAAACACTGAACGCCGAACCTTAACCCCAAGTACCGTCCCCCAAACCAGAACTCTGAGCCCTGACCCCAACTACAGTCTCCCAACCCTGAACCCTGACCCCAAATACAGTCTCCCAACCCTGAACCCTGACCCCAAATACAGTCCCACAACCCTGACCCCTGACCCCAAGTACAGTCCCCCAACCCAGAACCCTGACCGCAAGTACAGTCCCCCAACCCTGAACCCTGACCCCTGACCTAAAGTAAAGTCCCCCAACCCTGACCCCTGACCCCAAGTACAGTCCCCCAACACTGAACCATGACCCCTGACCTAAAGTAAAGTCCCCCAACCCTGACCCCTGACCCCAAGTACAGTCCCCCAACACTGAACCATGAACTCTGACCTTAAGTACAGTCCCACAATCTTGAACCCTGACCCCTGACCGCAATTGCAGTCCCCCAACCCTGAACCCTGAACCCTGACCCCAAGTAGTCCCTCACCCCTGACCCCAAGTACAGTCCCCCAAACCAGAACCCTGAATCCAGACCCCAGGTACATTCTCGCAAACCTGCACCCTGACCCCAAATACAGTCCCCCAACCCTGAACCCTGACCCCAAGTACAGTCCCTCACCCCTGACCTCAAATACAGTCCCCCAACAGGGAACGCCGAATTCTAACCCCAAGTACAGTCCCCCCAACCCAGAACCCCGAACCCTGACCCCAAGTACAATCCCCCAACCCAGAACCCTGAACTCTGACAACAAGTACAGTCCCCCAACTCTGAACCCTGACCCCGAGTACAGTCCCCCAACACTGAACCATGAACTCTGACCTGATGTACAGTCCCACAATCCTGAACCCTGACCCCAAGTACAGTCAACAAACCCTGAAACCTGAACCCTGACCCCAAGTACTGTCCCCCAACTCTGAAAGCTGAACTCTGACCCCACGTAATGTCCCCAAGCCTGATTCCTGACCCCTGACCCCAAGTACAGTTCCCCAACCCTGCACCCTGAACTCTGACCTCAAGTACAGACCCCCAACCCTGAACCCTGACCCCAAGGACAGTCCCCCAACTCTGAATCACTAAACCTGACCCCAACTATAGTCCCCCAACCCTGAACCTCTGAACTTTGACCCCAAGAACAGTCCCCCAATACTGAACCCTGACCCCAAGTACAGTCCCCCAACCCTGAACCCCGAACCCTGATCCCAAGTACAGTCCTCCAACCCTTTACCCTGACCCAGAGTACAGTCCCCCAACCCTGAACCCTGAACCCTGACCCCAAGTACAGATCCCCAACCCTGAACCCTGAACTTTGACCCGAAGAACAGTCCCCCAATACTGAACCCTGACCCCAAGTACAGTCCCCCAACATGAACCCTGAACTCTGACTCCAAGTACAATCCCCCAACCCTGAACTCTGACCCCTGACCCCAAGTACAGTCCCCAAACACTGAACCCTGAACTCTGATCCCAAGTACAGTCCACCAAACCTGAACCCTGAACCCTGACCCAAGTACAGTCCCCCAACACTGAGCCCTGACCCCGAGTACAGTCCCACAACCCTGAACCTCGAACCTAGATCCCAAGTACAGTCCCTCAAACCTGAACCATGACTCCAAGTACAACCCCCCAACCCTGAACTCTGACCCCAAGTACAATCCCCCAACACTGAACCATGAACTCTGACCTTATGTACAGTCCCACAATCCTGAACCCTGACCCCAAATTACAGTCCCCCAACACGGTACCCCGAACCCTGACACAAGTACAGTCCCCCAAACCTGCACCCTGACCCCAAGGACAGTCCCCCAACCCTGAACCCCCAAACCTGACCCCAAGTACACTCCCTCACCCCTGACCCCAAGTACAGTCCACCAACACTGAACCATGAACTCTGACCTGATGTATGTCCCACAATCCTGAACCCTGACCCCAATTACAGTCCCCCAACCCTGAACCCCGAACCCTGACCCCAATTACAGTCCCCCAACCCTGAACCCTGACCCCAAGTACACTCCCTCACCCCTGACCCCAAGTACAGTCCCCCAAACCAGAACCCTGAACCCAGATCCCAAGTACAGTCTCGCAATCCTGCAGCCTGTCCCCTGACCCCAAGTACAGTCCCCCAACACGGAACCCTGACTCCTGACCCCAAGTACAGAACCCCAACCCTGAACTCTGACCCCAAGTACAGTCCCCCAACCCAGAAACCTGATCTCTGACCCCAATTACAGTCCCGCAAACTTGAACCCTGACTCCTGACCCCAAGTACAGAACCCCAACCCTGAACTCTGACCCCAAGTACAGTCCCCCAACCCTGAACGCTGACCCCTGCCCTCAATTACAGTCCCCCAACACTAATCCCCGAATCCTGACCTCAAGTATAGTCCCCCAACCGAGAACCCTGACCCCAAGTACAGTCCCCCAACACTGAACCCTGAACCCTGACACCAAGTACAGTCCCCCAAACCTGAACCCTGACCCCAAGTACAGGCACCCAACCCAGAACCCTGACCCCTGACACCAAGTACAGTCCTCCAACACTGAACTCCGGACCCTGACCCCAAGTACAGTCCCTCAACCCTGAACCCTGACCCCAAGTACGGTCCCCAAACCCTGAACTCTGACCCCAAGTACAGTCCCCCAACACTGAACCATGAACTCTGACCTGATGTACAGTCCCACAATCCTGAACCCTGACCCCTGACCCAAATGACAGTCCCCCAACCCTGAACCCTGACCCCAATTACAGTCAACAAACCCTGAACCCTGAACCCTGACCCCAAGTACAGTCCTCCAAACCTGAAACCTGAACCCTGACCCCACGTAATGTCCCCAAGCCTGATTCCTGACCCCTGACCCCAAGTACAGTTCCCCAACCCAGCACCCTGAACTCTGACCTCAAGTACAGACCCCCAACCCTGAACCCTGACCCCAAAGACAGTTCCCCAAATCTGAATCACTAAACCTGACCCCAACTACAGTCCCCCAACCCTGAACCCTGAACTTTGACCCCAAGAACAGTCCCCCAATACTGAACCCTGACCCCAAGTACAGTCCCCCAATCCTGAACCCTGACCCTAAGTACAGATCCCCAACCCTGAATTCTGACCCCAAGTACAGTCCTCCAACCTGACCCCAAGTACAGTCCCCCAACACTGAATTCTGGACCCTGACCCCAAGTACAGTCCCCCAAACCTGAACTCTGACCCCTAGTACAGTCAACCAACACTGAACCATGAACTCTGACCTTATGTACAGTCCCACAATCCTGAACCCTGACCCCTGACCCCTGACCCCAAATTACAGTGCCCCAACCCGGTACCCCGAACCCTGACCCCAAGTACAGTCCCCCAACCGTGAACCCTGACCCCAAGTACAGTCCCTCACCCCTGACCCCAAATACAGTCCCCCAACACTGAACTCCGGACCCTGACCCCAAGTACAGACCACCAACACTGAACCATAAACTCTGACCTGATGTACAGTCCCACAATCCTGAACCCTGACCCCAATTACAGTCCCCCAACCTGAACCCCGAACCCTGACCCCACGTACAGTCCCCCAACCCTGAACCCTGACCCTAAGTACACTCCCTCACCCCTGACCCCAAGTACAGTCCCCCAAACCAGAACCCTGTCCCCTGACCCCAAGTACAGTCCCCCAACACAGAACGCTGAATTCTAACCCCAAGTACAGTCCGCCAACCCAGAACCCTGACTCCTGACCCCAAGTACAGAACCCCAACCCTGAACTCTGACCCCAAGTACAGTCCCCCAACCCTGAACCCTGATATCTGACCCCAAGTACAGTCCCGCAACCCTGAACCCTAATCTCTGACCCCAAGTACATTCCCCCAACCCTGAACCCTGACCCCTGACCCCAAGTATAGTCCCCCAACACTAATCCCCGAACTCTGACCTCAAGTATAGTCCCCCAACCGAGAACCCTGACCCCAAGTACAGTCAACAAACCCTGACCCCAAGTACAGTCCCACAACCCTGAAACCTCAACCCTGACCCCACGTAATGTCCCCAAGCCTGATTCCTGACCCCTGACCCCAAGTACAGTTTCCCAACCCTGCACCCTGAACTCTGACCCCAGGTACAGACCCCCAACCCTGAACCCTGACCCCAAGGACTGTCCCCCAACTCTGAATCACTAAACCTGTCCCCAACAACAGTCCCCCAACCCTGAACCCTGAACTTTGACCCCAAGTAAAGTCCCCCAATCCTGAACCCTGATCCCAAGTACAGTCCCCCAACCCTGTACCCTGACCCCAAGTACAGTCCCCCAACCCAGAACCCTGAACTCTGATCCCAAGTACAGTCCCCCCAATCCTGAACAACTGAACTGTGACCCCAAGTACAGTCCCCCAAACCCTGAACCCTGACCCCTAACCCCAAGTACAGTCCTCCAACACTGAACTCCGGACCCTGACCCCAAGTGCAGTCCCCCAACCCTGAACCCTGACCCCTGACCCCAAGTACGGTCCCCAAACCCTGAACTCTGACCCCAAGTACAGTCCCCCAACACTGAAACATGAACTCTGACATGATGTACAGTCCCACAATCCTGAACCCTGACCCCTGACCCAAATGACAGTCCCCCAACCCTGAACCCCGAACCCTGACCCCAAGTACAGTCCCCCAACCCTGAACCCTGACCCCAAGTACACTCCCTCACCCCTGACCACAAGTACAGTCCCCCAAACCAGAACCCTGAACCCAGACCCCAAGTACAGTCTCGCAATCCTGCACCCTGTCCCCTGACCACAAGTACATTCCCGCAACCCTGAACCCTGAACCCTGACCCCAAGTACTGTCCCCCAACCCTGAAACCTGAACCCTGACCCCACGTAATGTCCCCAAGCCTGATATCTGACCCCTGACCCCAAATACAGACCCCCAACCCTGAACCCTGACCCCAAGGACTGTCCCCCAACTCTGAATCACTAAACCTGACCCCAACTACAGTCCCCCAACCCTGAACCCTGAACTTTGACCCCAAGTACAGTCCCCCAATCCTGAACCCTGACCCCAAGTACAGTCCCCCAATCCTGAACCCTGACCACGAGTACCGTCCCCGACCCTGAACACCGAACCCTGATCCCAAGTACAGTCCCCCAACCCTGTACCCTGACCCCAAGTATAGTCCCCCAACCCTGAACCCTGACCCCAAGTACAGTCCCCCAATCCTGAACAACTGAACCCTGACCCCAAGTACAGTACCCCAACAATGAACCCTGACCCCAAGTACAGTCCCCCAACCCTGAACCCTGAACTCTGACACCAAATACAGTCCCCCAAACCTGAACCCTGAACCCTGACCCCAAGTACAGACCCCCAACCCCGAACCCTGACTCCAAGTACAGTCCCCCAACATGAACCCTGAACTCTGACTCCAAGTGCAATCCCTCAACCCTGAACTCTGACCCCTGACCCCAAGTACAGTCCCCAAACACTGAACCCTGAACTCTGATCCCAAGTACAGTCCTCCAACGCTGAACCCTGACCTCTGACCCCAAATACATTCCCCCAACCCAGACCCCTGAACCCTGACCCCAAGTACAGTCCCCCAAACCTGGACCCTGACCCCAAGTACAGGCGCCCAACCCAGAACCCTGACCCCTGACACCAAGTACAGTCCTCCAACACTGAACTCCGGACCCTGACCCCAAGTACAGTCTCCCAACCCTGAACCCTGACCCCTGACCCCAAGTACGGTCCCCAAACCCTGAACTCTGACCCCAAGTACAGTCCCCCAACACTGAACCATGAACTCTGACCTGATGTACAGTCCCACAATCCTGAACCCTGACTCCTGACCCAAATGACAGTCCCCCAACCCTGAACCCCGATCCCTGACCCCAAGTATAGTCCCCCAACACTGAATCCTGACCCCAAGTACACTCCCTCACCCTTGACCCCAAGTACAGTCCCCCAACCTAGAACCCTGACCCCTGACCCCAAGTACAGAACCCCAACCCTGAACCCTGACCCCAAATACAGTCCCCCAACACTGAACCCTGACCCCTGACCCCAAGTACAGTCCCCCAACACTAATCCCCGAACCCTGACCTCAAGTATAGTCCCCCAACCGTGAACCCTGACCCCAAGTACAGTCAACAAACCCTGAACCCTGACCCCAAGTACAATCCCCCAACCCTGAAACCTGAACCCTGACCCCACGTAATGTCCCCAAGCCTGATTCCTGACCCCTGACCCCAAGTACAGTTCCCCAAACCTGCACCCTGAACTCTGACCCCATGTAAAGACCCCCAATCCTGAACCCTGACCCCAAGGACAGTCCCCCAACTATGAATCACTAAACCTGACCCCAAATACAGTCTCCCAACCCTGAACCCTGAACTTTGACCCCAAGAACAGTCCACCAATACTGAACCCTGACACCAAGTACAGTCCCCCAATCCTGAACCCTGACCACAAGTACAGTCCTCCAACATGAACCCTGAACTCTGACTTCAAGTACAATCTCCCAACCCTGAACTCTGACCCCGACCCCAAGTACAGTCCCCAAACACTGAACCCTGAACTCTGATCCCAAGTACAGTCCTCCAAACCTGAACCCTGACCCCTGACCGCAAGTACAGTCCCCCAACCCAGAACCCTGAACTCTGATCCCAAGTACAGTCCCCCAAACCTGAACCCCGAACCCAGATCCCAAGTACAGTCCCCCAACCCTGAACTCTGACCTCTAGTACAGTCAACCAACACTGAACCATGAACTCTGACCTTATGTACAGTCCCACATTCCTGAACCCTGACCCCAAATTACAGTGCCCCAACCCGGTACCCCGAACCCTGACCCCAAGTTCAGTCCCCCAACCGTGAACCCTGACCCCAAGTACAGTCCCTCACCCCTGACCCCAAATACAGTCCCCCAACACTGAACTCCGGACCCTGACCCCAAGTACAGACCACCAACACTGAACCATGAACTCTGATCCCAAGTACAGTCCCCCAACCCTGTACCCTGACCCCAAGTACAGTCCCCCAACCCTGAACCCTGACCCCAAGTACAGTCCCCCAACACTGAACAACTGAACCCTGACCCCAAGTACAGTCCCCTGACACTGAAACCTGATCCCAAGTACAGTTGCCCAACCCTGAACCTTGAACTCTGAACCCAAGTGCAGTCATCCAACCCTGAACCCTGACCCCTGACCCAAAGTACAGTCCCCCAACACTAATCCCCGAACCCTGACCCCAAGTATAAACCCCCAACCCAGAACCCTGAACCCTGACCCCAACAACAGACCCGCAATCCTAAACTCTGACCCCAAATACAGTCGTCCAACGCTGAACCCAAGTACAGTCCCCAAACACTGAATGCCGAACCCTGACCCCAAGTACAGTCCCCCAAACCAGAACCCTGACCCCTGACCCCAAGTACAGTCTCCTAACCCTGAACCTTGACCACAAGTACAGTCCCCCAACCCTGAACCCCGAACGCTGACCCCAAGTACAGTCCCCCAACATGAACCCTGAACTCTGACGCCAAGTACAATCCCCCAACCCTGAACCCCGAACGCTGACCCCAAGTACAGTCCCCAAACACTGAACGCCGAACCCTGACCCCAAGTACAGTCTCCCAACCCTGAATCCTGACCCCAAGTACAGTCCCTCAACACTGAACCCTGAACTCTGATCCCAAGTACAGTTGCCCAACCCTGAACCCTGACTCCTGAACCCAAGTAGAGTCCCCCAAACCTGAACCCTGAACTCTGAGCCCAAGTGCAGTCATCCAACCCTGAACCCTGACCCCTGACCCCAAGAACAGTCCCCCAACCCAGAACCCTGAGCTCTGACCCGAAGTACAGTCCCCCAAACTTGAACCCTGACCCCTGACCCAAAGTACAGTCCCAAAACATTAATCCCCGAACCCTGACCCCAAGTACAGTCTCCCAAACCAGAACCCTGACCCCTGACCCCAAGTAAAGTCTCCCAACCCTGAACCCTGACCCCAAATACAGTCCCCCAACCCTGAACCCTGACCCCAAGTACAGTCCCCCAAACGTGAACCCCGAACCCAGACCCCAATTACAGTCTCCCAAACCGGCACACTGACCCCAAGTACAGTTCACCAACCCAGAACATTGACCCCTGACCCCAATTACAGTCCCACAATCCTGAACCCTGACCCCTGACCCCAATTACAGTCCCCCAACCCTGAACCACGAACCCTGACCCCAACTACAGTCCCCCAAACCATAACCCTGACCCCTGACCACAAGTACAGTCCCCCAACACGGAACGCCGAATTTTAACCCCAAGTACAGTCACCCAACCCAGAACCCTGACCCCTGACCCCAAGTACAGAACCCCACCCTGAACTCTGAGCCCAAGTACAGTGCCCCAATCCTGAACCCCGAAACCTGACCCAAATTACGGTTCCCCAACAGTAACCCTGAACTCTGACCCCAAGTACAATCCCCCAACCCTGAACCCCGAACTCTGACCACAAGTACAGTCCTCCAACCCTGAACCCTGACCCCTGAACCCAAGTACAGTCCCCAAAACCTGAACCTCGAACCCTGACCCCGAGTACAGTCCCCCAACATGAACCCTGAACTCTGACTCCAAGTACAATCCCCCAACCCAGAACCCTGACCCCAAATACAGTCCCCCAAACCTGAACCTTGACCCCAAGTACAGTCCCACAACACTGAACCCCAGACCCTGACCCCAAGTTTCCCAGGGTTGGGGGATTTTACTTGGAGTCAGAGTTCCCCAACCCAGAACACTGACCCCTGACCCCAAGTACAGTCCCCCAACACTGAACCATGAACTCTGACAACAAGTACAGACCCCCAACCCTGACCCCTGACCTCAAGTACAGTCCTCCAACACTGAACCATGAACTCTGACCTTAAGTACAGTTCCAACATCCTGAAACTTGACCCCAAGTACAGTACCCCAACCCTGAACCCTGACCCCAAGTACAGTCCCCCAACCCTGAACCCTGACCCCAAGTACAGTCCCCCAACCCAGAACCCTGACCCCAAAACAGTCCCCCAAACCTGAACCCTGACCCCAAGTACAGTCCCCCAACCCTGAACCCTGACCCCAAGTACAGTCCCCCAACCCAGAACCCTGACCCCAAAACAGTCCCCCAAACCTGAACCCTGACCCCAATTACAGTCCCCCAATACTGAACAACTGAACCCTGACCCCGAGTACAGTACCCCAAACCTGAACCCTGAACTCTGACACCAACTACAGACCCCCAACCCTGAACCCTGACCCCAAGTACTGTCCCCCAACACTGAACCCTGAACTCTGACCCCAAGTACAAACCCCAACCCTGACCCCTGACCCCAAGTACAGTCCCCCAACACTGAACCCCAAACCCTGATCCCAAGTACAATCCCCCAAACCTGAACCCTGACCCCAAGTACAGTCCCCCAACCCTGAACCCTGACCCCAAGTACAGTCCCCCAACCCTGAACCCTGACCCCAAGTACAGTCCCCCAAACCTGAACCCTGAACTCTGACACCAATTACAGTCACCCAACCCAGAGCCCTGACCCCAAGTACAGTCCTCCAAACCTGAACCCTGACCCCTGGACCCAAGTGCAGACCCCAAAACCTGAACCCCAAACCCTGAACCCAAATACAATCCCCCAACACTGAACCCTGAACTCTGACCCCAAGTACAGTCCCCCAAACCTGCACCCCAACCCCAAGTACAGTCCCGCAACCCTGAACCCTGACCCCTAAACCCAAGTACAGTCCCCCAATCCTGAACCCTGACCCCAAGTACAGTCCGCGAACCCTGAACCCCGAATCCTGACCCCAAGTATAGTCCCCCAATCCTGAACCCTGAACCCTGACCCCAAGTACAGTCCCCAAACCCTGAACCCTGAACCTTGACCCCAACTACTATCCCCCAAACCTGAACCCTGAACTCTGACCCCAAGTACAGTCCCGCAAACCTGAACCCTGAACTCTGACCCCAAGTGCTGTCATCCAACCCTGAACACTGACCCCTGACCCCAAGTACAGTCCCCCAACACTGAACCCTGACCCCGATTACAGTCCCCCAACCCACAACCCTGAGCTCTGACCCCAAGTACAGTCCCCCAACCCTGAACCCTGACCCCTGACCCCAAGTACAGTCCCCCAACTCTAATCCCCAAACCCTGACCCCAATTATAGACACCCAACCCAGAACCCTGAACCCTGATCGCAAGTGCAGTCCCTAATCTCCCAACCCTGAACCCTGACCCCAAATACAATCTCCCAAAACTGCACACTGACCCCACGTACAGACCCCCAACCCTGAACTCTGACCCCATCACAGTCCTCCAACCCCTGAAGCCAAGTACAGTCCCCCAAAACTGAACCCCGAACCCTGACCCCAAGTACAGTCCCCCAATACTGAACTCTGACCCCTGACCCCAAGAATAGTCCCCCAACACTGAACCCTGACCCCACGTACATTCCCCCAACCCTGAACCCTGACCCCAAGTACAGACCCCAACCCTGAACTCTGACCCCATTACAGTCGTCCAACAATGAACCCTGACCCCTGAACCCAAGTACAGTCCCCCAAACCTGAACCCCGCACCCTGACCCCCAAGTACAGTTCCCCAACATGAACACTGAACTCTGACCCCAAGTAAAATACCCCAGCCCTGAACCCTGACCCCTGACCCCAAGTACAGTCCCCCAACCCAGAACCCTGACCTCTGAACCCAAGTACAGTCTCCCAACCCTGACCCCTTACCCCTGACCCTAAGTATAGTCCCCCAACCCTGAACACTGACCCCAAGTACAGTCCCCAAACACTGAACGCCGAACCCTGACCCCAAGTACATTCCCCCAACCTGAGCCCTGACCCCTGAACCCAAGTATAGTCCCCCAACCTTGAACCCTGACCCCAAGTACAGTCCCTCAACCCTGAACCCTGACCCCAAGTACAATCCCCCTGGGGGTATTGCCTGGACTGGGAGGCATGCCTTATGAAGATAGGTTGAGGGAGCTGGGACTCTTTTCCCTGGAGAGGCGAAGGTTGAGAGGCGACCTGATAGAAGTTTATAAAATGTTGAGAGGAATGGATAGGGTGGACTCTCAGAGGCTATTTCCCCAGGTTGAAATGGTCGCTACGAGGGGACACAGATTTAAGGTGCGGGGAGGGAGGTACAGAGGTGATGTTAGGGGTAAGTTTTTCACTCAGAGGGTGGTGAGTGAATGGAATCGGCTGCCGTCGTCGGTGGTGGAGGCGAACTCGCTGGGGTCTTTTAAAAGACTTCTGGATCAGTATATGGGGTTTAATGGGATTGGGGGTTATAGATAGGTCTATAGATTGGTGGGGTTGATGCGATCGGCGCAACTCGAGGGCCGAAGGGCCTGTTTGTGCTGTAATGTTCTATGTTCTATGTTCTAACCCTGAACCCTGACCCCAATTACAGTCCCGCAATCCTGAACAACTGAACCCTGACCCCAAGTACAGTCCCATAACACTGAACCCTGACCCCAAGTACAGTCCCCCAAAAATGAACCCTGAACTCTGATCCCAAGTACAGTTGCCCCACCCTGAACCCTGACCCCTGAACCCAAGTACATTCCTCCAAACCTGAACTCTGAACTCTATCCCCAATTACAGGCATCCAACACTGAACCCTGACCACTGACCTTAAGTACAGTCCCCCAATAATGAAATCCGGACCCTGACCCCAAGTACAGTCCCCCAACCCTGAACTCTGACCCCAAGTACAGTCCCCCAACCCAGAACCCTGACCCCAAGTACAGACCCCCAACCCTGAACTCTGACCCCAAGTACAGTCCCCCAACCCTGAACCATGAACTCTGACCTTAAGTACAGTCCCCCAACCCTGAACCCTGACCCCTGACCCCAAGTACAGTCCCCCAACACTGAACCCCGGACCCTGACCCCAAGTACAGTTCCCCAACCCAGAACACTGACCCCTGACCCCAAGTACAGTCCCCCAACACTGAACCCCGGACCCTGACCCCAAGTACAGTTCCCCAACCCCGAACCCTGACCCCAACTGCAGTCCCCCAACCATGAACCCTGAACTTTGACCCCAAGTACACTCCCCCAAATCTGAAACCTGACCCCTGACCCCAAGTACAGTTCCACAACACTGAACCCTAACCCAAAGTATAGTCCCTCAAACCTGAACCCTGAACCCAGACCCCAAGTACAGTCCCACAATCCTGAACCCTGAACTCTAACCCCAAGTACAGTTCCCCAACCCTGAACCCAGACCCCAAGTACAGTCCCCCAACCCTGAATCCTGATCCCAAGTACAGTCCCCCAACTCAGAATCCCGAACCCCGACCCCAACTGCAGTCCCCCAACACTGAACCCTGAACTTTGACCCCAAGTACAGTCTCCCAACCCTGAACCTTGAACCCTGACCCCAAGTAATGTCCCCAACCATGATCCCTTACCCCTGACCCCAAGTACAGTCCCCCAACACTGAACCCTGACCCAAAGTAAAGTCCCACGACCCTGAACTCTGACCCCAAGTACAGTCCCCCAACCCCAAACCCTGATCCCAAGTACAGTCCCCCAACCCTGAACCCTGACCCCAAGTACAGTCCCCCAACTCTGAACCCTCACCCCTGACCCCAAGTACAGTCCCCCAACCCTGAACCCTGACCCCAAGTACAGTCCCCCAACCCTGAACCATGAACACTGACCCCAAGTAAAGTCCCCAACCCTGAACCCTGACCCCAAGTACAGTCCCCCAACCCTGAACACTGAACCCTGACTCCAAGTACAGTCCCTCAAACCTGAACCCTGAAAGTTCATGGTTCAGGGTTCCCTGAAAGTTGGGAATCAAGTAGATAAGGTTGTTAAGAAGGCATACGGTGTCTTGGCGTTTATTGGTAGGGGGATTGAATTTAGGAGTCGCAGCGTCATGATGCAACTGTACACATCTCTGGTGCGGCCGCACTTGGAGTTTTGTGTGCAGTTCTGGTCCCCACATTACAGGAAGGATGTAGAGGCTTTGGAGAGGGTGCAGAGGAGGTTTACCAGGATGTTGCCTGGTCTGGAGGGGAGATCCTATGAGGAGAGATTGAGAGATTTGGGGTTGTTTTCGCTGGAAAGAAGGCGGCTAAGAGGGGACCTTATTGAAACATATAAGATGATTAGAGGTTTAGACAGGGTAGATAGTGATAGCCTTTTTCCTAGGATGGAGAAAACTAGCACAAGGGGGCACGATTTTAAATTAAGGGGTGGTAGTTATAGGACAGATGTCAGGGGTAGGTTCTTTACCCAGAGGGTGGTGAGGGACTGGAATGCCCTGCCAGCTGCAGTTGTAAATGCACCTAGTTTGGGGGCGTTTAAGAGATCTGTGGATAGGTTTATGGATGAAAAGGGAATGGTTTAGGCTAGTGGGTCATTGTTTTGTAACTGGTCGGAGCAACATCGTGGGCCGAAGGGCCTGTTCTGCGCTGTAATGTTCTATGTTCTATGTTCTATAAACCCTGAACTCTGACCCCAAGTACAGTCCCCCAACCCTGAACCCTGAACTCTGACCCCAAGTACAGTCCCCCAACCCTGAACCCTGACCCCAACTACAGTATCCTGGCCATGAACCCTGAACTCTGATCCCAAGTACCATCCCACAACCCTGGACCCTGACCCCTGACACCAAGTACAGTCCCCCAACTCTGAACCCTGACCCCTAACCCCAAGTACAGACCCCCAAATCTGAACCCCGAACCCTGACCCCAAGTACAGTCCCCCAATCCTGAACCCTGACCCCTGACCCCAAATACAGTCCCCCAACCCTGAACCCTGAACCCTGACCCAGAGTAAAGTCCCCTAACCATGAACCCTGACCCCTGACCCCAAGTACAGTCTCCCAACCCTGCACCCTGAACCTTGACCCCACGTTCAGTCCCCCAACCCTGAACCCTGAACTCTGACACCAAGTACAGTCCCCCAACCCTGAACCTTGACCCCGAGTACAGTCCCCCAACCCTGAAACCTCACCCCTGACCCCAAGTGCAGTCCCCCAACCCAGAACTCTGACCCCAATACAGTCCCCCAAACCTGAATCCTGAAATCTGACCTCAAGTACAGTCCCCCAACCCTGAACCATGAACACTGACCCCAAGTAAAGTCCCCAACCCTGACCCCCTGACCCTAAGTACAGTCGCCCAACCCTGAACGCTGAACCTTGACCCACAGTACAGTCCCCCAACCCTGAACCCTGACCCCAAGTACAGTCCCCCAACCCTGACCCCAAGTAATGTCCCCCAACCTTGAACCCTGAACCCAGACCCCAAGCACAGTCCCCCAATGCTGAACCTTGAACTCTGACCCCAAGTACAATCCCCCAACCCTGAACCCTGACCCCAAGTACTCTCCCCGAACCCTGAACCCTGACCGCAAGTACAGTCCCCCAACCCTGAACGCTGAACCCTGACCCCAAGTACAGTCCGCCAATCCTGAACAACTGAACCCTGACCCCAAGTACAGTTCCCCCAACCCTGAACCCTGACCCCAAGAACAGTCCCCCATCCTGAACCCTGACCCCAAGTACACTCCCCCAACCCTGAACCCTGATCTCTGACCCCAAGTATTATCCCCCAACCCTGAACCCTGACCGCAAATACAGTCCCCCAACCCTGAACCCTGACCCCAAGTACAGTCCCCCAACCCTGAACCCTGACCCCAAATACAGTCCCCCAACCCTGAACCCTGACCCCAAGTGCAGTCCCCCAACACTGAACCCTGATCTCTGACCCCAAGCACAATCCCCCAACCCTGAACAATGACCCCAAGTACTCTCCCCCAACCCTGAACCCTGACCCCAAGTACAGTCTCCCAACCCAGAACCCTGACCCCTGACCCCAAGAACAGTCCCCCAACCCTGAACTCTGACCCCAAGTACAGACCCCCAATCCTGAACCCTGACCCCAAGTACACTCCCCCAACACTGAACCCTGATCTCTGACCCCATGTACAGTCCCCCAACCCTGAACCCTGACCCCAAATACAGTCCCCCAAGCCTGAACCCTGAACTCTGACCCCAAGTACATTTCACCAAACCTGAACCCTGACCCCTGACCACTAGTACAGTCCCCCAACCCTGAACTCTGACCCCAAGTACAGTCCCCCAATCCTGAACCCTGAACCCTGACCTGAAGTACAGTCCCCCAACCCAGAACCCTGACCCCAAGTACAGTCCCCCAATCCTGAACCCTGAACCCTGACCTGAAGTACAGTCCCCCAACCCAGAACCCTGACCCCCAGAACCCTGACCCCAAGAACAGTCCCACAACCCTGAACTCTGACCCCAAGTACAGTCCCCCAACACTGAACCCTCAACTCTGACCTCAAGTACAGTCCCCCAACCCTGATCCCCAGCTCTAACCCCCAGCCCTCACCCCAACCATATCTCTAACACTAACCCTAATCCCAACAATAACCCTAACCGTAACACTCACCCTAATGCCAAACCCTAACCCTATCATTAACTCTAACCCCCAGCCCTAACCCCAACCATATCTCTAACACTAACCCTCATCCCAACAATAACCCTAACCGTAACACTCACCCTAATGCGAAACCCTAACCCTATCATGAACCCTAAACTGAACCTTAACCCAAATACAAGACCCTAACACTAACTCTAACCCTAATCGCTAACCTAACAGTAAAACTAACCCTAACCCTAACCCTAATCCCTAACCCAAACCTTAACACCTAACGCTAACCCTAACGTCAACCCTAACTCCAACCCTCACACCGAACCTGAACCCTAACTCTAATCCTAACCCTAACCCTCACCATAGTCCAAACACCTAACCCTAACAACTATCCCAAACACGAACCCTAGCTCGAACATTAACCCTGACAATAATCCAAATATCAAATCCTAAACCTAACCCTAACCCTAACTTTAATCCTAACCCTAAATCGAACCATAATCCAAACACCTAAACCTACACCTGACCCTAACACTAACCCTCACCTTAACTCTAATCCAAACCCGAACCCTAATATAACCCTAAATCTCAACCTAACCGTAACCGTAACACGATCCAAAAACTCAAAACTTAACCCGAATCTGAACCCTAACTCCAACCCTAACCCTAACCCTAACCCATGCACTAGCCCAAACCCTAGCCCTAACACTAAATCTAATGCTAACCCGAGCAAACCCTAATCTAAACCCTAACCCTAACTCGAACTCAAACGCTAATCCTAACACAAAGACTAACGCAAACCCGAACTCTAACTCTAATTGTAAACTTAACCCTAACCATAACCTTACCCATAATTCTAACACTAAACCGAAACCAAACATTGACTCTAATGCTAACCCTAACCTAACCCTAACCCTAACCCTATCCCGAACCCGAAACCGATCCCTATCGCTATCCTGAACCCGAATGCTAACTCTAATGCTAAACATAACCCTAACCCTAACCCTAACCCTAACCCTAACCCTAACCCTAACCATAACCCTAACTCCAACCCTAACCCAAACCCAAACCCTAACCCTAACCCTAACCCTAACCCTAACCCTAACTCTAATCCGAACCCTAACCCTAACCCTAACCCTAACTCTAACCCTAACCCTAACCCTAACTCTAATCCTAACTCTAACCCTAACTCTAACCCTAACCCGAACCCTAACCCTAACCCTAACTCTAATCCTAACCCTAATCCTAACTCTAACCCTAACTCTAAACCTAACTCTAACCTTAACCCTAATCCTAACACTAACTCTAACCCTAACTCTAACCCTAACTCTAAACCTAACTCTAACCCTAACCCTAACCCTAACCCTAACTCTAACCCTAACTCTAAACCTAACTCTAACCCTAACCCTAATCCTAACCCTAACTCTAACCCTAACTCTAACCCTAACCCTAACTCTAATCCCAACCCTAACCCTAAGCACTAACCATAAACCTAACCCTAACTCGAATGCTAACCCGAACCTGACCCTATCCCTAACCTGAACCCTATCCCTAACCCGAACCCTATCCCTATCCTTAAACCTAACGCTAAATCTAACAGTAACCCTAAACCTAACCTAACCTTAACCCTAACTGTAATCCTAACCCTAACGCTACCTATCTCTAACACTAATCCTAATCCTATCCCGAACTCAAACCCTAATCCTAACTCGAACCCTAATCTAAACCCGAACCCAAATTCGAATCCAAACCCTAATCCTAACACTAAGACTAACCCGAACTCTAATCCCAAACCAAACCAAACCCTAACTCTAACGGTAACCCTAAACTTAACCCGAACTCTAGCCCTAACCCTGTCACTAACCCAAAACCTAACCCTATCCCGATCCCAAAACCTAACCCTATCCCTATCCCAAAACCTAACCCTATCCCTATCCCAAAACCTAACCCTATCCCGATCCCAAAACCTAACCCTATCCCGATCCCAAAACCTAACCCTATCCCTATCCCAAAACCTAACCCTATGGCGAACCATAACGCTAACTCTAACGCAAAGCCGAACTCTAAAGTAACTCGAACCCAAAATGTAATCCTAACCCTAACCCTAACTCTCACCCCAACCCTATCCCTAACTCTAATCCAAATCCTATCCCTAACTCTAATCCAAACCCTAACTCCACACCCTCACCCAAACAATAATCCTAATACTCACCCGAACCCTAACTCTAACCCCAACCCTAAACCTAACTCTATCCCTAACCCTAACTCTAACCCTAATCCTAATGATAACCTGAGCCCTAAACCTAAGCCTAACTCGAACCCTAATCTAAAACCGAACCCAAACTCGAACCCTCGCCCTAATTCTAATCCTAACCCGAACCCTAAATCTAACACTAACCCTAAACCTAACCCTAAACCTAACTTTAATCTGAACCCTCTCCGTAACTCTAACCCTAACCCTAAACCTAACGCTAACTCTAATGCAAAGCCAAATCTAACCCTAACACTAACCTGAACCCGAACCCTCACTCTAAACCAAACTCTAACCTTAACCCTAACCCTAACCTAATCCTAACTGTAACCCTAACCCGAAACATAACTCTAACCCTAACCCTAACCAGAACACTCACCCAACTCTAACACTAACCCTAGCCCTAAACCTAACCCTAACTCTAACCCTAATCTAAACCCTAACCCAAACTTGAACCCAAACCCTAATCCGAACACTAAAACGAAATCTAACCCCAACTCTAATGCTAACCCTAACCCTAACCCGAACCCTTCTCCCGAAAACAAACCATAATCCTAATGCTAACCCTAACCCTAACCCTAAATCTAAGCATAACCCAAACACTAACCCTAGCCCTAAACGTAACCCTAACTCTAACCCTAATCGAAACCATAACCCAAACTCGAACCCAAACCCAAATCCGAACACTAAGACCAACCCTAACTCTATCTATAACTCTAAACCTAACCCTAAACCTAACTCTAACTCTAATGCTAACACTAACCTAACCCTAAACCTTACCCTAACCCTAACCATAACCCTAACTCTAATTCTAACCCTAACGCTAACTCTAACCCTAACTCTAAACTTAACCCTAAACCTAACCCTAACCCTAAACCTAACACTAAATCTAACGCTAAGCCTAACCCTAACCTAACTGTAACCCTAACTGTAATCCTAACCCGTACCCTAACTCTAACCCTAACACTAAACATAACCCTAAAACTAACCCAAAACCTAAACCTAATGCTAACTCTAACGCGAAGCCTAACCCTAACATAACTGTAATCCTAACCCTAATGCTAACTCGAGCCCTAAACCTAATGTTCTTATGTTCTAACCCGAATATAAACCTGAACCCAAACTCAAACCCAAACCCTAAACCTAACACTAAGACTAACGCTAACACTAACTTTAATTCTAACCCTACATGTAACTCTAACCTGAACTCGAAGCCTAACCCTAACTCTAATGCTAACCTGAACCCTAATTCTAACCCAAACACCCAACCTTAAATCTAACCCCAACACGAACCCATACCCTAACTCTAATCTTAACCCAAAACATAACCCTAACCCTAACCCTAATGCACTAGCACTAACCCCAACCCTAACACTAACTCTAACGCTAACCCTAACCCTAACATTAACCCTAACACTAACGCTAACCCTAGCCCTAAACCGAATCCTAACTCTAACCCAAATCTAAACCATAACCCAAACTCGAACCCCAGCCCTACTGAACACTAAGACTAACCCTAACCCTATCCATAATTCTAAACCTAAACCTAACTCTAATGCTAACCTGAACACTCTCCTTATCCAGAACCCTAACCCTATCTTTAACCCGAACGCGAACTCTAATGCAAAACCTAACCCTATCCGTAATCTAACCCTAGCTGTAATCCTAACACTAACCCGAACTCTAACCCAAAGACTATCACTAACTCTAACCCTAACCCTATCCCTAACTCTAACCCAAAGACCATCCCGAACTCTAATCCTAACCCGAACCCGAACCGTAACTCGAACCCGAACCGTAAATCGAACCCGAACCCTAATCTTAATCCCAACCCGAACTCTAATACTAACCCTAACTAACCCTAACTCGAACTGTAACCCAAACCCTAAGCCTATCCCTAACCTTATCCCTATCCCGAAACCCTAACCCGATGCCAAAATCGAATGCTAATTCAAACGTTAACCCGAACCAAACTCTAACCCTAATTGTAATCCTAACACTAACTCTAACCCGAATCCTATCCATAATCTAATCCTAATCCTATCCCTCACTCAAACCATAACCCTAACTCTAACCCGAATCCTATCCATAATCTAATCCTAATCCTATCCCTCACTCAAACCATAACCCTAACTCTAACCCGAACTCAATCCCAAACCCTTACCCGAACGCTAACTCGAATCCTAACCCTAACCTGAATAAATCTCTAACCCGAACTCTAACCCAAACTCTAACCTTAACCCGAACCCAAACCCTAATCCTAATACAAACCCTAACCCAAACCCTAATCCGAATACAAACCCTAACCCTAAAAGTAACCCTAACCCGAAACCTAACTCTAACCCTAACCCGAAACCTAACTCTAACCCTAACCCTAAATCTAACCCTAACCCTAACACTAACCCTAGCCCGAAACCTAACCCTAATCTAAACCCTAACTCAAACTCAAACACTAATCCTAACACTAAAGCTAATTCTAACCCTAATTCTAATCCTAACCCTAACCTTAAATCTAACCCTAAGAGTAACAGTAACCCTATCCGTAACTCTAACCCTAACCCTACACCTAACCGTTACTCTAATGCGAATCCAAATCTAGCCCTAACTCTATCCGTATCCCTAAACCTATCCCAAACCCTAACCCGATCCCTAACTCTAACCCTAAACATAATCCTAACCCTAACCCTAACTCTAATCCTAACCCTATCCCAATCTCTAATCCTAACCCCAACCCTAACCCGAAATCTAACCCCAACTCTAACCCAAACCAGAACCCTATCCCTAAACCTACCTCTAATCCTAACCCTCATTCGAATGCTCATCCTAACCTAACCCGAAGCCTATCCCTAATCCGAACTCTAATCCTAACCCTCACTCGAATGCTTACCCTAACCTAACCCGAACCCTATCCCTAACCATAACTCTAATCCTAACCCTCACTCGAATGCTAACCCTAACCTAACCCGAACCAGAACCCTAACCCTAACTCTAATCCTAACCCTCACTCGAATGCTAACCCTAACCTAACCCGAACCAGAACCCTAACCCTAACTCTAATCCTAACCCTCACTCGAATGCTAACCCTAACCTAACCCGAACCCTATCCCTAACTCTAACTCTAATCCTAACCCTCACTGGAATGCTAACCCTAACCGAACCCGAATCCTAACGCTAACTCTAATGTTAACCCGAACTCGAACCTAACTCTAACTGTAGCTGTTATCCTAACCCTAACCATATCCCTAACTCTCAACCTAAACCTATCCTGAACTCTAATCTTAACCGTAACCCTAACCCAAACCCACACCGTAACCCTAACCCGAACACCAAACCTTAACCCAAACACCAAACCTTAACCCTAACCCTATAACTAACTCGAACCCTGAACCCTGACCCCAACCATATCCCTAACCCTAATCCCAACCCTAAACCCAATCCTAATCCGAACCATAACCCTAACCCAAACCCAAACCCAAACCCTAACGCTAAACCCGAACGCTATCAAAACCCTAAACATGACCTTAACCCTAATCCAAGCCCCTAACACTAATTCGAACCCGAATCGCTAACCATAACAGTAAAACTAACCCTAACCCTCACCCTAATCCCCAACCCTAACCCGAACACCAAAAGCTAACCCTAACACCTAACTCTAACCCGAACCCTAACTCTAACTCTAACAATTAACCCTCACCCTAATCCTAATCCTAACCCTAACCCTAACCATAATCCAAACACTTATCTCTAACATGAACACTAACACCTAATACTAACACGAAGCCCTAACCCTAACCATAATTAAAATACATAATCCTAAACGTAACCCAAACCCAAACTCTAATCTTAACACGAATTCTAACCATAATCCAAACATGTAACCCTAAACCTAACCCTAACGCTAACCCTCACCCTATCTCTAATCCTAACCCTAACCCTAACCATAATCCAAACACCTAACCCAAAATCAAACCCAAACCCTAAAACTAACCCTAACTCTAACCTTAACCCTAATCCTGACCCTAATTCCAACCCTAACACCAACCCAAGCACGAGCCCCACCCGAACCCTAATACTAAATCTAACACTAACTAACCCTAAACCTAACCTGAACTCTAACCCTAATCTAAACCTGAATCCTAACTCAAACCCAAACCCAAATCCTAACACGAAGATGAACCCTAACTCTAATTCTAACCCTAACCCTAACTCTAATTCTAACCCTAACCCTAACTCTAATTCTAACCTTAACCCTAACTCTAATTCTAACCCTAACCCTAACTCTAATTCTAACCCTAACCCTAACTCTAATTCTAACCCTAACCCTAACTCTAATTCTAACCCTAACCCTAACTCTAATTCTAACCCTAACCCTAACTCTAATTCTAATCCTAACCCTAACTCTAATTCTAACCCTAACCCTAACTCTAATTCTAACCCTAACCCTAACTCTAATTCTAACCTTAACCCTAACTCTAATTCTAACCCTAACCCTAACTCTAATACTAACCCGATCCCTAACTCTAACCCGAGCCCTGGACCTAACCCGAACTCGAATGCAAACCCTAAACATACCCTAAGTCTAACCCTAACCCTAACCCTTACACTAAACAGAGATTTTAAACAGTGTCCTCCACTAAACAGAGATTTTAAACAGTGCCCTACACTAAACAGAGATTTTAAACAGTGCCCTACACTAAACAGAGATTTTAAACAGTGCCCTACACTAAACAGAGATTTTAACAAGTGCCCTACACTAAACAGAGATTTTAAACAGTGCCCTACACTAAACAGAGATTTTAAACAGTACCCTACACTAAACAGAGATTTTAAACAGTACCCTACACTAAACAGAGATTTTAAACAGTTATCTACACTAAACAGAGATTTTAAACAGTGCCATACACTAAACAGAGATTTTAAACAGTGCCCTACACTAAACAGAGATTTTAAACAGTACCCTACACTAAACAGAGATTTTAAACAGTGCCATACACTAAACAGAGATTTTAAACAGTGCCCTACACTAAACAGAGATTTTAAACAGTACCCGACACTAAACAGAGATTTTAAACAGTGCCCTACACTAAACAGAGATTTTAAACAGTGCCCTACACTAAACAGAGATTTTAAACAGTGCCCTACACTAAACAGAGATTTTAAACAGTACCCTACAATAAACAGAAATTTTAAACAGTGCCCTACACTAAACAGAGATTGTAAACAGTGCCCTACACTCAACAGAGATTTTAAACAGTGCCCTACACTAAACAGAGATTTTAAACAGTACCCTACACTAAACAGAGATTTTAAACAGTGCCCTACACTAAACAGATATTTTAAACAGTACCCTACACTAAACAGAGATTTTAAACAGTACCCTACACTAAACAGAGATTTTAAACAGTGCCCTACACTAAACAGAGATTTTAAACAGTGCCCTACACTAAACAGAGATTTTAAACAGTGCCCTACACTAAACAGAGATTTTAAACAGTGCCCTACACTAAACAGAGATTTTAAACAGTGCCCTACACTAAACAGAGATTTTAAACAGTGCCCTACACTAAACAGAGATTTTAAACAGTGCCCTACACTAAACAGAGATTTTAAACAGTTACCCTACACTAAACAGAGATTTTAAACAGTACCCTACACTAAACAGAGATTTTAAACAGTGCCCTACACTAAACAGAGATTTTAAACAGTGCCCTACACTAAACAGAGATTTTAAACAGTGCCCTACACTAAACAGAGATTTTAAACAGTTACCCTACACTAAACAGAGATTTTAAACAGTACCCTACACTAAACAGAGATTTTAAACAGTGCCCTACACTAAACAGAGATTTTAAACAGTGCCCTACACTAAACAGAGATTTTAAACAGTGCCCTACACTAAACAGAGATTTTAAACAGTACCCCACACTAAACAGAGATTTTAAACAGTACCCTACACTAAACAGAGATTTTAAACAGTGCCCTACACTAAACAGAGATTTTAAACAGTGTCCTACACTAAACAGAGATTTTAAACAGTGCCCTACACTAAACAGAGATTTTAAACAGTACCCTACACTAAACAGAGATTTTAAACAGTACCCCACACTAAACAGAGATTTTAAACAGTACCCTACACTAAACAGAGATTTTAAACAGTACCCCACACTAAACAGAGATTTTAAACAGTGCCCTACACTAAACAGAGATTTTAAACAGTACCCTACACTAAACAGAGATTTTAAACAGTGCCCTACAATAAACAGAGATTTTAAACAGTACCCTACACTAAACAGAGATTTTAAACAGTGCCCTACACTAAACAGAGATTTTAAACAGTGCCCTACACTAAACAGAGATTTTAAACAGTAC
Source organism: Prionace glauca (assembly GCA_037974335.1). NCBI lineage: Eukaryota > Metazoa > Chordata > Chondrichthyes > Carcharhiniformes > Carcharhinidae > Prionace > Prionace glauca. Next base: position 325,664 of record JBBMRE010000199.1, read on the forward strand.
CCTGCACTAAACAGAGATTTTAAACAGTACCCTACACTAAACAGAGATTTTAAACAGTGCCCTACACTAAACAGAGATTTTAAACAGTGCCCTACACTAAACAGAGATTTTAAACAGTACCCTACACTAAACAGAGATTTTAAACAGTGCCCTACACTAAACAGAGATTTTAAACAGTGCCCTACACTAAACAGAGATTTTAAACAGTGCCCTACACTAAACAGAGATTTTAAACAGTGCCCTACACTAAACAGAGATTTTAAACAGTGCCCTACACTAAACAGAGATTTTAAACAGTACCCTACACTAAACAGAGATTTTAAACAGTACACTATAAGGTAATTTATCATGACCAATCCTCCTCTTGTATACAGTCTGGGACAGTAACGGACAATTTAGCATGGCCAATCCTCTTGTATATAGTCTGGGACAGTAAGGGACAATTTAGCATGGCCAATCGATCTAATATCTTGGGATACTAAGGGGCCACTTATCACGGCCAATCCACGTATCCTACACATCCTTGTACACCCTTTGGGAAATTTAGCATGACTAATCCACCTCTTGTACAATGTGTACACCCATGGGAAATTTAGCATGACTAATCCACCTCTTGTACACACCTTGGGACACTAATGTCCAATTTACCATGGCCAATCCACCTAACCTACACAGCTTCAGAAACTCAGGGGAATTTAGCAATAAGGATAATTTAGCATGGCCAATCCACCTCTTGTACACAGCTTGGGACACAAACGGGATTTTAACATGTCCAATTGTCTCATCCACATCTTTAGCATCTAAGGATGGCCAATCCAGCTCTGGTACACATCTTGGGACAGTAAGGAACAATTTCGCAAGGCAAATACACCTCTTGTACACATTGTGGAACACTAAAGTGAATTTAGCGCGGTCAATCCACATCTTGTACACTGCTTGGGAGACAAAGCGGCAATTTAACAAGATCATTCACACCTCATACACACCTTGGAATACTAAGGGGAATTTAGCAGAGCCAATCCATCTCTCATACACGGCTTGGGACACTAAGGAGCAATTTAGCATGACCAATCCACCCAACCTACACATCTTAGGCCGTGTCAGGGATTTTAACATGTCCAATTCTCATCCACATCTTGGGGCGCTAACGGAAATTTTGCTTGGCCAATACAGCTCTCGTACACATCTTGGGACACTGAGGGTCCATTTATCATGGCCAATCCACCCAACCCACACATCTTAGCACAAGATGGGGAATTTGGCATGGCCAGTGAACCTAATCTACACATCTTGGGACGTTAAGGGTCAATTTAGTCTGGTGAATCCACCCTACCTACAAATCTTGCGACACTAAGTGGCAAATTATCATTTCCAATCCACCTAACCTACATATTTGGGACACTAAGGAACAATTTAGCATGGCCGATCTACTAAAACTACACATTTCTGGGCACTAAGGGGCCATTTATCATGGCCAATCCACTGCTCGTACACATCTTAGGACACTGAGGGGAATTTAGCCTGGCCAATCCACCTAATCTACAATAGTCTTCAGCCAGAGTGCTGAGCCGATGACCCTCCTGGCCTCCTCCAGTGGGCCCCAACAACCCAGATATCAGTCCTCAGCCACTTTGATTCACTCCATGTCATCTCAAGAAATGGCAGAACAACAGCAAGATGGACTATTCTTTCAATGGGAAAAAATCCCAGCTGTGCAGAGGGATCTGGGCGTCCTTGTGCAGGAATCTCAAGGAGGTGGTTTGCAGCAGGAGATGGAGAAGGAAACTGGAATTTTGTCCTTCGTTGCTGGAGGGATGGAGTTTAAAAGCAGCGAGGTTATGTATAAGGTGCTGGGGAGGCCACATCTGGAGTTACTATGGACAGTTTTGGTGTCCTGCCTTGAGAAAAGGATATCCTGGGGGTGCAGAGGAGACTCACTGGGTCTCCCCAAACTGACAGAATTATTCAAACAAGAGTTGGCCCTGACACAGATAACAGCCAAAGAGGTAAGAAATATTTGTGTAAAACAGGGACTGGGACAGGCCTCAGATGAGGAAGGACAGAATTGGAGAAGATAGGGGGTGCTGGGGGTGGGGGTAAAAAGAGACAAGACAGCGTTCGGGGAAGGAAAGGGAAAATAATAGCTCCAGAGGCAACACAACAGACCTTATTCCAGATGGAGTCGGCCACACTGCAGAGGACACATTTGGTCAGTTTCAGGGAGAATTGTTGGTGGTGGGAGAGATGATGGAGACCGGGGGGGGGGGATAACATTCAGTCTACACAAGTGGACCCAGGGCAACATTCGGTGACCAAGGTGTGAAAGCAGCTGAGGGGGGGTCCACGGGAATGCTCGCAAATGGATTTCACAGGATCGTTCCCTGGAATAAAAGGGAAAAACTTCCTGTTTAGCGATTACTGATCGATGCATTTCCACCTCAAACCGTGGCTACGATATTGGCCAGTGGGATAATATCCAGGCGGGGAATCCCTCTCCAGTTAGACTCAGAACTGGTTGCACAGGGGGGAGAGTTTGAGGAAAGTCTTTAGGGATCAGACAGAGATTTCACCACCCACAGAGTTCAGGATTGGGAGGACGGATGGACAGAAGAACAGCTGAACCAACACCGTGATGGATGGAGGAAGCGATCGGGTCCAGTTTCTCCTGAAGGACAACAGAGAGCCACTCTTTCCAGGGGAATACGGGGTTAACACCTTTCCAACGATTTTAGAAATCATTAAGATGATTTTAGCAAGGCCAATCCACCGAACATGAACATTTGGGACACGAAGGGGCAATTTAACATGGTCATTCCACCGAAACTACACACCTTGGGACACTTAGGGGCAACTTAGCATGGCCAATCCCCCAAACCGACACATCTTGGGATAGTAATGGGCAAACGGGAGGAGGAGAGTGAGTGGGAGACAGAGAGGCAGAGTTTGAGGGACTGAGTGAACATTCTCCCAAACAACATCAACAGTGATGGGATAAGCTTGGCAGAAAGGGAACCCTCCCAAACTGCCGACACCAGGAGACTGGGCTACGGTGAAACTAATAAGGAACGATTCTGTGTCAGGTGGGAAAAGGACCTTTTTCTGTATTAACCACCAGACAGACACGGGCCTCAGTTGATGGGGAGTCTGGTCTGCGATAGAGAGACGGGCTGGGCTAAAACTTTATCCAAACCAACAGCCTGGTAAGGGTGAGATTCCCCAGTAAGAGACTGACAGCGACATCACTAACAATGTGGGATCATTCCCATTTGTAAATAGATCTCAGGTTCGATACAATGACAGTCGGAGAGAATTTATAGATAAGCAATGTGAGTAACTGAGGATATTGATAAAATTTACCTCTGAGACTGTTCGTGAGTCAAAATACAGTGGGTTTTTATTTCAAAGCTCTGGGTTTTAACCCAGACATGTGGGAGAAACGGGTTCCAAACAAGGACTGACAGACTGCTCCTGGAACACAAATAGAAGCCAGTATTTATACATCGGGAGTTTGAGTTACAAACAGGACAGAAACTCACAATTCCGGTCACCGATACTCACCCCTGACCATCTATACTCACACCTGACCATCTATACTCACACCTGACCATCTATATTCACACCTGACCATCTATATTCACACCTGACCATCTATACTCACACCTGACCATCTATATTCACACCTGACCATCTATATTCACCCCTGACCATCTATATTCACACCTGACCATCTATACTCACACCTGACCATCTATATTCACACCTGACCATCTATACTCACACCTGACCATCTATACTCACACCCGACAATCTATACTCACACCGGACCATCTATACTCACACCTGACCATCTATATTCACCCTGACCATCTATATTCACCCCTGACCATCTATATTCACACCCGACAATCTATACTCACACCCCGACCATCTATACTCACACCTGACCATCTATATTCATACCTGACCATCTATATTCACACCTGACCATCTATATTCACCCCTGACCATCTATATTCACACCTGACCATCTATATTCACACCTGACCATCTATATTCACACCTGACCATCTATACTCACACCTGACCATCTATATTCACAGCTGACCATCTATTTTCACACCCGACAATCTATACTCACACCGGACCATCTATACTCACACTTGACCATCTATATTCACCCCTGACCATCTATATTCACACCCGACAATCTATACTCACACCCGACCATCTATACTCACCCCTGACCATCTATACTCACACCGGACCATCTATACTCACACCTGACCATCTATATTCACACCTGACCATCTATACTCACACCTGACCATCTATATTTACACCTGACCATCTATACTCACACCTGACCATCTATACTCACACCTGACCATCTATACTTACACCTGACCATCTATATTCACCCCTGACCATCTATATTCACACCTGACCATCTATATTCACACCTGACCATTTATATTCACACCTGACCATCTATACTCACACCTGACCATCTATACTCACACCTGACCATCTATATTCACACCTGACCATCTATAATCACACCTGACCATCTATATTCACACCTGACCATCTATATTCACCCCTGACCATCTATACTCACACCCGACCATCTATATTCACACCTGACCATCTATACTCACACCTGACCATCTATACTCATACCTGACCATCTATACTCACACCTGACCATCTATATTCACACCTGACCATCTATACTCACACCTGACCATCTATACTCACACCTGACCATCTATATTCACACCTGACCATCTATACTCACACCTGACCATCTATATTCACATCTGACCATCTATACTCACACCTGACCATCTATATTCACACCTGACCATCTATACTCATACCTGACCATCTATATTCACATCTGGCCATCTATACTCACACCTGACCATCTATATTTACTCCTGACCATCTATACTCACCCCAGACCATCTATACTCACACCTGAACATCTATATTCACACCTGACCATCTATACTCATACCTGACCATCTATACTCACACCTGACCATCTATACTCACACCTGACCATCTATATTCACACCTGACCATCTATATTCACACCTGACCATCTATACTCACACCTGACCATCTATACTCACACCTGACCATCTATATTCACACCTGACCACCTCTTTTCACACCTGACCATCTATATTCACACCTGACCATCTATATTCACTCCTGACCATCTATACTCACACCCGACCATCTATACTCACACCTGACCATCTATACTCACACCCGACCATCTATACTCACACCCGACCATCTATACTCACACCTGACCATCTATACTCACACCTGACCATCTATATTCACACCTGACCATCTATACTCACACCTGACCATCTATACTCACACCTGACCATCTATATTCACACCTGACCATCTATACTCACCCCTGACCATCTATATTCACACCTGACCATCTATTCGCACACCTGACCATCTATATTCACACCTGACCATCTCTTTTCACACCTGACCATCCATACTCACACCTGACCATCTATATTCACTCCTGACCATCTATACTCACACCTGACCATCTATATTCACACCTGACCATCTATACTCACCCCTGACCATCTATATTCACACCTGACCATCTATACTCACACCTGACCATCTATACTCACACCTCACCATCTATATTCACACGTGACCATCTATACTCACACCTGACCATCTATTCTCACACCTGACCATCTATATTCACACCTGACCATCTATATTCACACCTGACCATCTATATTCACACCTGACCATCTATATTCACTCCTGACCATCTATATTCACACCTGACCATCTATACTCACACCTGACCATCTATACTCACACCTGACCATCTATATTCACAGCTGACCATCTATACTCACACCTGACCGTCTATATTCACCCCTGACCATCTATATTCACAGCTGACCATCTATATTCACACCTGACCATCTATATTCACAGCTGACCATCTATATTCACACCTGACCATCTATATTCACCCCTGACCATCTATACTCACACCTGACCATCTATACTCACATCTGACCATCTATATTCACACCTGACTATCTGTATACACTCCTGTCCATCTCTATTGACACCTGACCATCTTGGGGAAATTTTGCCCTGCGTACATACCTCTCATACACATCTTGGTAGGCTAAAATGAATTGTTCATCGCCAGTCGTCTTAACTTACACATCTTGGGACACTCTGGGGCAATTTAGAGTGGCCACTCCACCTAACCTACACACCTTGGGACAGTAATGGTCTATTTAGCATGGTCAATCCACCTTAACGACACATCTTGGGACACTAGGGGATTTTAACATGTCCAATTCTCCTCTCGTTCACATCTTGGGGTGCGAGAGGAAATTTGGCATGGTCAATCCACCACTCGCACACATCTTGGGACATTTAATGGAATTTAGCATGGCCAATCTCTGCCTTGGGACACGAAGGGGAATTTAGCATGGTGAATCTCTTACACTTCTTGGGACACTCAGGGCCAATCCACCCCACCTACACATCTTCAAACACTAAAGGAGCAATTTAGCACGGCCAATCCACATCTTGTACACATCTTGGGACACTCAGGGGCAATTTCGCCTGGCCTACACACTTCTCGTATGCATCTTGGCACACCGAGATGATTTTAGCAAGGTCAATCCACCTAACATGCCCATTTGGGACACTAAAGGGCAATTTAACATGGCCATTCCACCTAAACTACACACCTTGGGACACTTAGTGGAACTTAGCATGGCCAATCCCCCTAACGTACGCATCTTGGGACAGTAATGGGCAGTTTAGCATGACCAATCCACCAAACCTCCACATTTTGGGACACTAAGAGGCAATTTAGCCTGGCCAATCCACCTCTCATACACATCTTGGAACACTCAGGGGATTTTAACATGTCCAATTCTCCGCTCATCTACATCTCGGGACGCTAAAGTTAATTTAGCCTGGCCAATAAACTAACCTGCACGTCTTTGGACTGTGAGAGGAAACCGCAGCACCCAGAGGAAACCCACTCAGACACGAGGAGAATGTGCGAACTTCACACAGACAGTGACCTGAGCTGGGGATCGAACCTGGGTCACTGGAGCTGTGAAGAATCAGTGCTACCCAGTGTGCTGCCATGTCGCTGTTGAGTTTGTTGGTATTTTGCCACGTTGTTGGTGTTGTTCGATTTGTTGGTGTTTTCAACGGTTGAGGTTGTTGTTGAATTTGTTGGTGTTTTTACCTGTTGAGGTTGTTGTTGAATTTGTTGGTGTTTTTAACTGTTGAGGTTGTTGTTGAATTTGTTGGTGTTTTTAACTGTTGAGGTTGTTGTTGAATTTGTTGGTGTTTTTAACTGTTGAGGTTGTTGTTGAATTTGTTGGTGTTTTTACCTGTTGAGGTTGTTGTTGAATTTGTTGGTGTTTTTAACTGTTGAGGTTGTTGATTTTGTTTTTCTTTTTTGATTCGAGGTTGTTGAATGTGTTGGTGTTTTTCAATGTTGATGTTGTTGGATTTGTTGCTTTGTTTTCAATGTAGAAGTTATTGTTGGAATTGTTAATGTTTTTCACTGTTATGGTTGTTGTTGAATTTGTTTGTGTTTTTCAATGTTGTGGTTGTTGTTGAATTTGTTGGTGTTTTTGTTCATGTTGAGGTTGTTGTTGGATTTGTTGGTGCTTTTTAATGTTGAGGTTGTTGTTGGGTTTGTTGGTGTTTTAATGTTGAGGTTGTTGTTGGGTTTGTTGGTGTTTTAATGTTGAGGTTGTTGTTGGGTTTGTTGGTGTTTTAATGTTGAGGTTGTTGTTGGGTTTGTTGGTGTTTTAATGTAGAGGTTGTTGTTGGGTTTCTGGTGTTTTAATGTTGAGATTGTTATTGGGTTTGTTGGTGTTTTAATGTTGAGGTTGTTGTTGGGTTTGTTGGTGTTTTAATGTTGAGGTTGTTGTTGGGTTTGTTAGTGTTTTAATGTTGAGGTTGTTATTGGGTTTGTTGGTGTTTTTTAATGTTGAGATTGTTATTGGGTTTGTTGGTGTTTTAATGTTGAGGTTGTTATTGGGTTTGTTGGTGTTTTTTAATGTTGAGATTGTTATTGGGTTTGTTGGTGTTTTAATGTAGAGGTTGTTGTTGGGTTTGTTGGTGTTTTAATGTTGAGGTTGTTGTTGGGTTTGTTGGTGTTTCAATGTTGAGGTTGTTGTTGGGTTTGTTGGTGTTTTAATGTTGAGGTTGTTATTGGGTTTGTTGGTGTTTCAATGTTGAGGTTGTTATTGGGTTTGTTGGTGTTTTAATGTTGAGGTTGTTGTTGGGTTTGTTGGTGTTTTAATGTTGAGGTTGTTATTGGGTTTGTTGGTGTTTTTAATGTTGAGGTTCTGGGGGGTTTTCTCCGGGTGCTCTGGTTTCCTCTCATACCCCAAAAACGTGCTCTGAGGCTGATTGGTGCAACGAATTGTCCCTAAATTAGTCTCCCCTCAATCTTCCCCAATAGGTGTAGACAAAGGTCATGGGTAGATGAGGGCACTCATAATGTTTAAATGGCGGCAGGGGCTCGTTGGGCCGCAAGGCCTGTTTCCCGGGCTGTGCTGTTCTTTGTTCTTTGTAACCTCAACATTGAAATCCAACAACAACCTCAACATTGACTAACACTAACAAATCCAACAACAACCTCAACATTGCAAAGTACCAACAAATCCAACAACAACCTCAACATTGCAAAGCACCAACAAATCCAACAACAACCTCAACATTGAAAAGCACCAACAAATCCAACAACAACCTCAACATTGACAAACACCAACAAATCCAACAACAACCCCAACATTGAAAAACACCAACGAATTAAACAATAACATCAACATTGAGAAATATCTACAATTTCAACAACTATATCAGCAAAAAACACCAACAAATCCAACAACACCTGAGAATGAGAAAAAAATATTTCCAACAATAAACTAAACATTGAAAAACACCAACAATTCCATCCAACCTTGACACGCGACAGGACAACATGTCACGGCCAATCAACCGAACCGACACATCTTGGGACAGTACGAGGCAATGTGGTTTGGACAACCATCTCAAACAACCATCTCCACATTGAAAAACACCAACAAATCCAACAACAACCCAAACTGAACAAACAACAAATCCAACAACAACCTGAGAATGAAAAAAAATTCTAACAACCTAAACATTGAAAAAAAACCCCAAAAAGTTCAACAAGAACCTCAACAGCAAAGAACAGCAACAATCCAACAACAACCTCAACATTGAAAAACACCAACAAATGCAACAACAGCAAAGAACAGCAACAATCCAATAACAACCTCAACATTGAAAAACACCAACAAATTCAACAACATCCTCAACAGCAAAGAACAGCAACACTCCAACAACAACCTCAACATTGAAAAACACCAACAAATGCAACAACATCCACAACAGCAAAGAACTGCAACAATGCAACAACAACTTCAACATTGGAAAACACCAACAAATACAACAACATCCTCAACAGCAAAGAACAGCAACAATCCAACAACAACTTCAACATTGGAAAACACCAACAAATACAACAACAGCCTCAACAGCAAAGAACAGCAACAATCCAACAACAACTTCAACATTGAAAAACAACAAATGCAACGACAGCCTCAACAGCAAAGAACAGCAACAATCCAACAACAACCTCAACATTGAAAAACACAAATAAATGCAACAACAGCCTCAACAGCAAAGAACAGCAACAATCCACCAACAACCTCAACATTGAAAAACACCAACAAAAGCAACAACATCCACAATAGCAAAGAATAGCAACAATCCAACAACAACTTCAACATTGAAAAACACCAACAAATGCAACAACAGCCTCAACAGCAAAGAACAGCAACAATCCAACAACAACTTCAAATTGGAAAACACCAACAAATGCAACAACATCCTCAACAGCAAAGAACAGCAACAATCCAACAACAACCTCAACATTGAAAAACACCAACAAATGCAACAACAGCCTCAACAGCAAAGAACAGCAACAATCCAACAACAACTTCAACGTTGAAAAACACCAACAAATGCAACAACAGCCTCAACAGGAAAGAACAGCAACAATCCAACAACAACCTCAACATTGAAAAACACCAACAAATGCAACAACAGCCTCAACAGCAAAGAACAGCAACAATCCAGCAACAACTTCAACATTGAAAAACACCAACAAATGCAACAACAGCCTCAACAGCAAAGAACAGCAACAATCCAACAACAACTTCAAATTGGAAAACACCAACAAATGCAACAACATCCTCAACAGCAAAGAACAGCAACAATCCAACAACAACCTCAACATTGAAAAACACCAACAAATGCAACAACAGCCTCAACAGCAAAGAACAGCAACAATCCAACAACAACTTCAATGTTGAAAAACACCAACAAATGCAACAACAGCCTCAACAGGAAAGAACAGCAACAATCCAACAACAACCTCAACATTGAAAAACACCAACAAATGCAACAACAGCCTCAACAGCAAAGAACAGCAACAATCCAACAACAACTTCATCATGGAAAAACACCAACAAATGCAACCACAGCCTCAACAGCAAAGAACAGCAACAATCCAACAACAACCTCAACATTGAAAAACACCAACAAATGCAACAACAGCCTCAACAGGAAAGAACAGCAACAATCCACCAACAACTTCAAATTGAAAAACACCAACAAATGCAACAACAGCCTCAACAGCAAAGAACAGCAACAATCCAACAACAACCTCAACATTGAAAAACACCAACAAATGCAACAACATCCTCAATAGCAAAGAACAGCAACAATCCAACAACAACTTCAACATTGGGAAACACCAACAAATACAACAACAACCTCAACATTGAAAAACACCAACAAGACCCAGACTCAGAGACTCAGAGACACAGAGACTCAGAGACTCAGAGACACAGAGACTCAGAGACTCAGAGACACAGAGACTCAGAGACACAGAGACACAGAGACTCAGAAACACGGAGACTCAGAGACTCAGAGACACAGAGACTCAGAGACACAGAGACTCAGAGACACAGAGACTCAGAGACTCAGAGACACCGAGACTCGGAGACACAGTGACTCAGAGACTCAGAGACTCGGAGACACAATAACACAGAGACTCTGAGACACCGAGACTCAGAGACACAGAGACTCCGAGACTCAGAGACTCAGAGACACCGAGACTCAGTGACATGGAGACTCAGAGACACCGAGACTCGGAGAAACAATAACAGAGAGACACAGAGACTCTGAGATTCAAAGACTCAGAGACACAGAGACTCTGAGACACCGAGACTCGGAGACACAATAACACAGAGACACAGAGACACAGAGACACCGAGACTCAGAGATTCAAAGACTCAGAGACACAATAACACAGAGACTCAGAGACTCAGAGACACAGAGACTCTGAGACACCGAGACTCAGAGATTCAAAGACTCAGAGACACCGAGACTCGGAGACACAATAACACAGAGACACAGAGACTCTGAGACACCGAGACTCGGAGACACAATAACACAGAGACACAGAGACTCTGAGACACCGAGACTCAGAGATTCAAAGACTCAGAGACACAGGGACACAGAGACACCGAGACTCGAGACACAAAGTTTCAGAGACAAGGAGGTGCAGGAACACAGAGACTGCGGGACACAGAGATACCGAGACTCAGAGACACAGAGAAACAGAGACACAGAGACAACGAGGTTCAGAGTCTCAGAGACACCGAGACTCAGAGAGTCAGAGACTCAGAGAGTCAGAGACTCAGAGACACAGAGTCTCAGAGACACCAGGACACTGTGACTCAGAGACACAGAGACTCAGAGAGTCAGAGACTCAGAGAGTCGGAGACTCAGAGACACAGAGTCTCAGAGATGAAGAGACACAGGGACACAGGGACACAGAGCCTCATAGACTGAGAGAAACAGAGACACTGAGACTCACAGACTCAGAGATACCGAGACTCAGACACTCAGAGACACAGAAACCCTGAGACTCAGAGACAAAGAAAACATAAGAACATAAGAAATAGGAGCAGGAGTAGGCCATCTGGCCCTTCGAGCCTACCCCGCCATTCAATAAGATCATGGCTGATCTGTCGTGACTCAGCTCCACCTTCCCGCCCTCTCCCCATAACCCTTAATTCCTTCTCTTATCAAAAACCCATCAACCCGTTTCTTAAAAATATTTAGCGAGGCAGCCTCCACCACTTCAGTGGGCAGAGAATTCCAGAGATTCACCACCCTTTGAGTGAAGAAGTTCCTCCTCAACTCTGTTCTAAACCGCCCCCCCTTTATCTTGAGGCTGTGCCCCCTAGTCCTACTGTCTTTTTTGAGCGGGAAGAGTCTCTCCACCTCTATCCTATCCATCCCATTCATCATCTTATACGTCTCAATGAGATCTCCCCTCATTCTTCTAAACTCTATCGAGTACAAGCCTAGTTTATTCAGCCTCTCCTCATAGCTCAATCCCCTCAACTCCGGTATCAGCCGAGTAAACCTCCTCTGCACTCCCTCCAGGGCCAAAACATCCTTGCGCAGGTGCGGCGCCCAAAACTGCACACAGTACTCCAGCTGCGGCCTCACCAATGCCCTATACAGCTGCAGCAAGACCTCCCTACTTTTATATTCAATCCCCCTCGCTATGAAGGCCAGCATCCCATTCGCCTTCCTGACCACCTGCTGCACCTGCAAGCTGGGTTTTTGCGACTCATGCACAAGGACCCCGAGGTCCCTCTGAACCGTCGCCTGCTGCACTCTCTCTCTGTCTATGTCTCTCTCTCTGTCCCTCTCTCACTCGCTCTCACTCTGTCTTTCTCTCTCTCTCCCTGTCTCACAATTGCTCACTCTGTCTCTCTGTCTCTCACTCTCTCTGTCACCCTATCTCTCTCCTTGTCTGTCTCTCTGTCTCTCTCTCTCTCTGTGTCTCTCGCTCTGTCTGAGTCTGTCTCTCAGTCACACTCTCACTCCTTGTCTCAGTCTCTGTCTCTCTGTCTCTCTCATTCTCTGGGTCTCTGTCTCTCTCTGTCTCTCTCTCACTCTCTCTGTCTCTCTCATTCTCTCGGTCTCTCTCTCTCTCTGTCTCACTCTGTCTCTCTGTCTCTCACTCACTTTCTCTCTCTCTCTCCCTCTGTCTCTCTCCCTCTCTCTCTGTCTCTCTCAGTCTGTCTCTCTCACTCTATCTCTCTCTCTCTCTGTCTCTCTGTCTCTCACTCTGTCTCTCTGTCTCTCTCTCTCTCTGTCTCTCTCTCTCTCTGTCTCTCTCTGTCTCTCTCTCTCTCTCTCCCACTCACACATACTGTCTCTCTCTCCCTGTCCCTCACTCTCACTCTGTATCTCTCTCACTCTGTCTCTGTATCTCTCTCTCCCCCTGTCTCACTCCCTATCTCTCTCTCTCTCTCTGTCTCTCTCCCTCTCTCTCTCTCTCTGTCTCTCTCTCACTCAGTCTCTCTCTCTCTCTCCCTCTGTCTCTCTGTCTCACTCTCTCTCGTTCTCTCTCCCTCTGTCTCTCTGTCTCCGTCTCTCTCTCTCTCTCTTTCTCTCTCCCTCTCTCTTTCTATCTCGCTTTCTCTGTTTCTCAGTCTGTACCACTATCACTGTCTCTCTCTCTCGGACTCTCTCTCTCTCTCTGTCTCTCTCTCCCACTGTCTCTCTCTGTTTCTCTGTCTCTCTCTCTCTCCCTCTGTCTGTCTGTCTGACTGTCTCTCTCTCTCTGTCTCTGTCTCTGTTTTTCTCCAGTTCTCCCTCTGTGTGTGTGTGTCTCTCTGTCTCAGTCTTTGCCTCTCTGCCTCATGCTCTCTCCCTCTGTCTCTCTCTCTCTCCCTCTGTTTCTCTCTCTCAGTCTCTCTGTCACTGCTCTGCCTCTCTCACTCTCTTTCTGTCTCTGTCTGTCTGTCTGTCTCTCTCTCTCTCACTGTCTCTGTCTCTTTCTGTCACTCTCTCTGTCTGTCTCTCTCTCTCTCCCTCTGTTTCTCTCTCTGTTTCTCTTTCTCTGTCCCTCTCTCTCTCTCTCTCTGTCTCTCTCTCTCTCTCTCTGTCACTCTCTCTCTCTTTGTCTCTCTCTCTCATTCTCCCTCTCACGCTGTATCTGTCTCTCTATTACTCTCTCTCTCACTCCTTGTCTCTGTCTCTCTCACCCTTTGTCTCTCTCCCTATCTCCCTCTCCTTCTGTCTCTCTCTCTCTCTCACTCTGTCTCTCTCTCTCTCTCTCTCTCACTCTGTCTCTCTCTCTCTCCTTCTGTCTCTCTC